>PQWD01003219.1:39007-85950 GCA_019425675.1 Leucinodes orbonalis
TATATATATTATATATATATATATATATATATATATATATATATATATATACAATATATAATATATATATATAATATATATTATATATATTTAAAATTGTCACCTATAAAATTACCACATTTAAACAAATAAATGATTTGATTGAGATAGTTTGAAGATAAGAGAAGAAAGAAAAAAAAAGCTTTATTTGACAAGACGAAGACACTACATAACATGTACATACATATTTAAAGAAAAACAAAAAAACAAGACAAAATATGAAAGTGAGCAGAAAAGTTAAACAATGAATAAAATATTTACAATGAGGTGAAGAGAAAAAAAATACAAAAAGAAAGTTAATAATAAAGAGAGATTGTTACATTAGGTAAAATTTATTCTTAAAAAACTGTCTACTTGGTTAAGTGGGACTACGTTCGGCTGCACGACCCGGTGATTGTGTGTTCGAATACCATGAAAAATCGTAACTTTGTTTGATTTTCCTAGTTTGGTTAGAAGATAACAGGCAGAAACTCCGAAAATAATGTTTATTCCATACTTCAAAGGAGACGTTAAGCCGCCGGTCCCGGCTTTCTATCTTAGGATAGTAGTCGTTAACAACCACCAACCCTCCTTGGGCAAACCTGGTGGGTTACGGCCCAATCTCCCCATAGCTATGCTGTGCAGGAAGGCTTGTGCCTTTCAGTGGGCCGTTATAGGCTGATGATGATGTAGCCTTCATTACTAAGTGTTCTTTTCCTTTCACAATCACCGTTAAAAGAAAACTTGTATTTAAAACACATGTTACTCTTAACAAAAGGCATTATATTTGAGCGTGTGCCAACCCTGCTAGCCAAAAACCTATTTGTAACTGTACAATGAATAATGTTCTGCATATTTCCCACTTCTAGCAACCTCTTACAAATTTTCAGTAACTTATTTGTGAGTACAACTACTTACAAATAAGTTACTGAAAATTTGTGACAAAAAAATAATACTTTGTATTGTAACCAGGGAGAAAAACCAATGGCGTTTGAAAATTAAAATTAGACATTATATACATTATTTTTTAAGGCAGAAGGTGTACGGGACGTCAGGTCGATAACCTAGTGTTAAGTGATCTACATTTAAATTGTAATTCATCATAAAATTTACTATTATTATTATCATATTTTTAAGCATTGTCATCTTTTGATACTAACGTACTCGTAGCAGCGTGGTAAGTATAGTAAAATTTGGCGACCATTTGGTGTAATGGTTGATACGTCGGCTATTACACCAAGGATTCCGAGTTCGATTCCCGGGCAGTGTAAACATTTGTGCGCATGAACATGCCTGTTTGTATTGGTCTGAGTGTTTTACAAAAAATAATATACACGTAGGAATGTTTATCCGTTGTTTAGTTCATATACATATTACAGGCTAATGCTTAGTTTGGGATTAGATGGCGCTGTGTGAATGTCAGTGAATATTTATTTATATATCTCAAACATTTTAAAATTATGTAGCTGATCCGAATTGAATCAAAATTAACTTTATGAATTTGTACGTGGCCAAGGTAACTGCAAAGTCGCTGAAACGTCCAGAGAATAATAAACGTTTATACATTTAACGTGTTTTATTTCGTGAAAATTGTTTTGAGTAAATGTGTAAGAGTCGCGAAAGCTTGACTTAGTAATATATCAAGTCTGTTATTTAAAACACTATTGCAGCTATAATCCATACAATCTGCAGGGCTTCACTACCACGCTTGGCTGGCTTGGAGACAGCCACAGACATCCGAATATACAATTAGACTTGACAAGCCACCAATTTTATAGGCAGTCCCAGTGTCGCAATTTCTTTTCGGTTGTTACCTGTGAAAAGTTATTATATTTCTTGGTAAATTTACTGATTCATTGCGATGATGGCATGTTACAATTGCACAGGATGGCATTTTGGGAAAAAACGGTAATTTCTTCTAATATTCGTGCGTCTTGACTCGTCTCACAGAGCGTAAACTGGCAGCCAGTGTATGCTCGTTGAGCTTACATTTGTCGCACTTAAAAACGCGGCTTGCCCCATCTCCTGTATTGGGAAATCTGTGGAGACAGCAGAATCTTGAAAAGGTTAAAATTGAATTATGGGAGCGCTGTTACCAATATGTGGGTGGTTTTTTCTCCAAAGGCCTCTTACGGTATCCTCGGAAAGAGGAGTCGTGAATTTTTAGCCTGCCATGGCGCAAAACAAAATGTTTAAAAAAATCAAACTCAAAGCGTTATTGAGCCTTGATAAATATTTAAATTACACTCCAGCACAATTGCCCTTAAAGTTCAAATCCCTACTCTAATCTCAATGACCATTTCCTATGAGGGACCCCATATTTCATTTGTTACGTGACTTGGGCGCAAAGGTCCAATATTGGGGTCAAGAGTTAGACGTAATTCAGCAACGGCGTGACCTATTAGAGTTTGCATATCAATTTATTTGCAGAAAAACCAATTTTAACTGTATATATATTTGGAAATGTTATAACAATTTGACTTCCAATTAAACTCTATTTATAGGAACACATAAATAATAATAAATAAAATAATAAATATCCACTGACATTCACACAGCGCCATCTAGCCCCAAGTTAAGCGTGAAGCCTGTATTATGGGTACTAAACAACGGTAAACATAATATACATTTTTTTTGTAAATACATACATATTATACATAGAAAACACCCAGACCATTACAAACAGACATGTTCATGCACACAAATGTTGCTTACTGCCCGGATCGAACCCGAAACCCTTGGTGTTGCGGCCACCTCTCAACCGCAACACCCAAATGGCGTCGTCATAATAAATAAATATCCACTGACATTCACACAGCACTATCTAGCCCCAAGTTAAGCGTGAAGCCTGTATTATGGGTACTAACAACGGATAAAATACTTATATTATATATACTATATATAATATATTTAAAATACATACATATTATACGTAGAAAACACCCAGACCATTACAAACAGACATGTTCATGCACACAAATGTTTTAATTGCCCGGGCTCGAACCCGGAACCCTTGGTGTTGCAGTCGACCTCTCAACCGCGACACCAAATGGGTCGTCAGTACCACACACATAATGTCAATGATCAATAATACAAAACCAATTATAATACAAAACAATAATTAATTAATTAAATTAATAAAATAAGAGGCGGGCTTACAGCGCGCGGTAGGGCGGGCGTCGCGGGCGTGATGAACAAAATAATACGAACTATATTAAATTATGGAATTGCTCAATGGAATGCGACAGTTTATTTATTTATCATTTATTTTCTTAAAGTTTTTATCATCATCATCATCAGCTCATTTAACGTCCCCACCGAGGAGCACGAGTATATAAGTTGATTAGGCCTTAGTCGTCCACGCGGGCCCAGTGCGGATTCGACGACACACACACAACCTTTGCATCTCTTCGCAGGCATGCATGAAGGTTTCCTCACGATGTTTTCCTTCACCGTAAGAGCGTCGGATAACGTACATATAATTTCGAAAATTCGAAAACACATTGGTACATGGCGGGATTTGAACCTCAGCCCTCCCGGTAGGAGGGCGACAGTCCACACCATTGAGCCACCGACGCTCTATATATTTATAATCAATCTATATGATATTGGTTTCCCATAAAACAATAATATGAGTAAATAATAGGTCGAATGGATGTCAATTTATTGAAAATACACCTATTTATTTATGTTATTTAACAAACAGCTCACAATGAATCCTTCAATTTAATACTGAATACATTTGTGCTGTTTGTTGTGAACCGTTATCCTCAGGTCATTAAATAGTGGTACTCAATGCATTGTTATCGGGGAATGTAATTATAATTTAGTACCTACGAGTATATAATTATACTTAGAATCACCCAGACCAATACAAAAAGTTTTGCACACAAATGTTTGCTTGAAATTTAGAATCCAAAACTCTTGGTCTAATTACATGGATTGTGTTGCTAAATAAATTATTCAAACGAAAAATTAATATTTAATCCATGTCCTTTCAAATAACCTATGACCATCTAAGATAGCAAACTGAGATTTAGAGTAGTGTTGTTACGATAGAAATAATCTATCAATAGTATCGGAATACATGACCTCGAAATTTTGTCACACTATCGAAAGGGCTCCGACGCTCTTACGGTGAAGGAAAACATCGTGAGGAAACCTTCACGCACGTCTGCGAAGAGGTTCAAAGATTGTGCGTGAAGGCGTCCAATCAGCACTGGGCCCGCGCTGACGACTAAGGCCTAATCACGGGTAGGCTCGTACCCCTCGGTGGGGACGTATAATGAGCTGCAGATCATGATGATTGAAAGGGCTATCGAAATTATCGACTCATTTTCGGTAGGAATATCGCGCTATAGTCTATTTTTCAAGTTCAACTATCGATATTTCGAAACTCTAATTTAGAGAAATGGTACGCAATGCGTGGGTATTACAAGATGGCGGTTGTCTTGTACAAAATGGCGGCATTGCTTGTGGCTCAGCGCTGGTAAACGGTCAACGACGATAGGTTAATGAGACCTCTGGTGGTGAATGTAACACGGTACGCATAAAGAGGAATAGGTAATAAAATAATTTGTAAATATAAAAAGGTATTTCCATAGTTATGATCTAATTCAGATTTTGGCTCATTTAAAAATACACATAATCTCATTACTCTGGCAAGAATCACATGACTATTTCCACTTCCCCAAGTTCAGTATCATTTCTTGTAAAATATTTACAACAGAAACTAAACTTATTTTGTACTAGCTGTTCCCCGAGGTATTACCCGCGTCATAAGATAATATTCTCCGGCATTGAAACATAACCTGAAATTGCTTTCAAGTTATTGTTTTAAGACACGAGGCTAAGATATTGCTCTATTTTTCCAAAATAAAAAGTATTGTCTGAAATAAAAGCAGCCTATGTTATTCCTTATTACATCAGCTACCTTTCATAAAAATACCCGTCCAAATCCATCCAGCCGTTCCAGAGATAACCCGAAACAAACAGACAGACAAAAATGAGTGTGACGAGTGAATAGGCTTTTTCTGGGCAAGCTTGCTCCGTCATAGAGCACGTCTGTTCCATTAGGATAGTATGTGCTCAAGATTATACCCATCAATAATTTAAAAAAAACCTTACATTGCGGTGGATACCTAGTCGATATTGTATCAAACCCACCACCTTGCATTTGCTGGGACATCTCACATACTAAATACTCACAGTCAAAAACACGATAAATGCCACGAATCTTGAACCGGGGTGGCAAACGATTTACTAACCCTCCCTCGTCATTGAGATAAGGCATGTGAATTTCGAGTATATTACATTCCTAAGTCTTCGGTTAACACTAGCCTGTTTGTATAGGACCTGAATCCTTATCCTTTTCACTTTAAGGTCCGAAATCAAGTGGAGCATTAAATGGAATGCCATAAACTGTCAGTTTCTTGGTCTGTCTGTGTGGTTTTTGCAGGGTTTTTGTGCAAATTATTCTTGTAAAGCCTTCCGAAATTGTTGTTCAAAGGTCACTTCCAGGCATTCTTGTTTCATTGTTTTTATTTATTGGTCAATATCGACACTCGAGCGTCGGTGGCTCGTTGCTGTGGATTGTTGCCTCCCCCGATCTGAAGGGTTCAGGTTCAAATCGTGACATGTACCATTGTCTTTTCGAAATTTTAAAATTATTTGTACGTTTATCCGACGCTCTTACGGTGAAGGAAAACATCTTGAAACGTCACAAACATCTTGAGGCGTGGAAACCTTTCCACGCCTACAAAGAAGTTCAAACATTATGCGTGAAGCCGGCCAATCCTCACTGGGCCCGCGTGGATGACTAAGGCCTATACGGGTAGGTTTGCCGACCGTACTTTATAATATAGTATTGTACGTTATTTTCGGTAACTGTACTCAATAGGCACTTTATTAGAATAATAAAGAACGCGAAAGTACTTTTATTTTGCAAAATTAAATTTTAGTATTAACCTTTATAAGAAAAATACTACATAAATGATTTATGTTTAGAAAAGATACTTTATTAAATACAAACTGAAAATCGCAAACAACAATAGTTTTATAAATAAAACAAAAAAAAATGTACTTTATTTTTATACTGCGTAGTTTTTTTAACTTAAATAACCAATGTACTTTTTGTATAAAAAATTGTGCAACCCTATCTGTATAGGTTATTTTGTTTCGAAAAAATACTCGTATCTTCAAAACAAACAGTTCATATATTTCTTGTTTTTTTTAAATTGAATTATATAATACATTCGACACGCTAAGAAGAAGAAGATACATTGAAAGTTTTAGTATTATAATGGTCCAAATATATCACTCTTTTGATCATCATTCTTAAATATAATAATTATGTTTCGCATATTCGGTTAATTAGTACACAAAATCAACGTAATAATATAGGATCTTATTAATTAACGCTCTTCTAAATACCTTTATTTCAGAATTATTTCGAATTTCTATGCCCTTTTGATGGAAGAAAATAAAATCTTTTAAATTACTCACAGCATTGAGTTTGGGAATTATATTATTTATTTTTAAAGTTGCACATCAAAGTACAGGAAAAAAGGTTACATTAAATTCAAGTAATAAAGCTATTTAAATTCTTATATTTGATTTACTTTGGGTTTTTGCATTTCATAAAATTCACCATTCAAATTATTTTCTTTCAAGGTACCTCAGTGATTCAAAAGGAAAAAAGAAAAAAAGGAAGGTCTATGACAGTGTGCTTTTTCAGTTATGGCTTGAGCAGTGTTACCACTTTAGCCCTTTTGTTGCTAGATCTAGCATTTTTAGCATAGGTGAACTCCTTTTTTAACGATCAAGCCCGAAAAGAGCAATCTCGTTCTTTTTCACTGTCTTGAAAATATTACCAAATTATAAAGATTCGACATAGTAACAAGGACTTTTTGGCTATTTCATCGGTCACAATGACGTTTTTTAAATGCTCAAAAAAAAACGCTTCATGACATGATTATTTCAGCATTTTTAGAACAGAAAATCTTTTGATGCTCAATCTAGCCCTATCTAGCTCTTCTTAACTTCTCAAAAAGCCCTTTTTCTAAACTGAGGTGGTAACACTGGGCTTGAGAAAGCAAGCGTGCTTACTTAAGGAAGTAAGTATCAACGTGCTATGTTAAATGTGTCCTTACTCGAATCAAAAAATGACGTCTTTGTGATCGGCAAAGCCCTAAAGATTGGGAAGTTCATGTGGCATTGGGCAGGGCACATAGTGCGTATAACTGATGTTTTTTTAATTATATACTATAGACAAATAAATAAATAAATATTCGCTGATATTCGCACAAGTTTAAGATGTCCCTAAGTCTCCCTAAAAAAATCATGGACTAACATACGTCTTGACACTTTTATGCCTGCATTCTAGAATGACACTCAAGCGTTGATTTTTACTTAAATTGAGTTAGAAAAGGATAGCACTCTATACAATTAATAGCACCATCCCTTTCTAACTTAGTTTAAGTAAAGATAAACATTGAGTCTCGTTTAAGAATACGGGCCATAGACTCGTATAAGTGGACTTAATTAATAGTTGTATCGGAAATAACATACTTAGATACTACTTACAATGTCTTTACCAGACTAAACCTTAGACTATTACTAGTTTTAACACCAGCGTTGCTAGTGCACAAACTTCCTAAGACTTAGGCAGATCTTGAATCTGGCCATTCGATTTTTGGTTTCCTACGACACTGTGCGATTGGTTTCTTGCAACACTGTATCTGTCATGGGCAGGCATATCACTTACCTTCAAGTGAACAAACTAGGCGTTTCGATCACTTCATAATATAATAAAACACAAGAGTCCTATTGGAAAACCATAACCAAGAGTCCATAAACCATTTTTTCCATAGAACAGTGCTCAATTTTATAACCCATTGAAATACCATTGTTGTCTTGAAATAAATAACAAGGCGGGAACAGGATATGACTATAAGGCGGCGTTATAAGAAGACAAAAGATTAAACATTACTTTTAAGATGATTGTATAATTATTATAAAAAATACCGGGTATATGAGATGAGACTTAGCATCTGTCGTCTCGGATGAAGGACACAGTGCGGTATTAATGGAGAATAATAACAGTCTAAAAGTTGTTGGTCACCTTCAATGCTCTGCCATAGTCAGTCATATCCCTTACCATCAGTTGACCGCTCTGACCGTCCTATAAAAAAAAAATGTTCGTTTATCTTTCCAATACAAATTCTTTTTTCTTACAATTTAACATCTTAAAGTTATGACATAATGTGCTTATTATAGGCATATATTTGTGAGAAACTGATGCCTAAAATAGGTTTCAAATATAGAAACCTGTACCAGAGGTCACCAGGCCCGTCCAAAGACATAGGTAGGGAAAACTTTTTGTTAGTGTGTGGTAAATAGACAATATATTATATTAAATGATAACATATCATATTGTATTAAATGATTCTTTAACTTTAAATAACATTTATTTATAGATTAAATCTTAGCTTTACAATATGACTGTTTCCCGCGTACAATGACATATTTCATGATTCATTTTTAAAATTTAAAGTGAAGATCATGCTCTTCATGAAGTCAGAGACTACATATTTGTTTACTTTGAATTGAAATTTCACTATAATATAATAACTTAACTTGTAACTAGTTATAGTACAAAAGTAAAAATAATATATTGATTAAACTGAACTTACCTATAATAGATATGTATCAGAATTTTGAATGTAACACTATAATATTATAATATGTGTATGCATGTATTGTTGGTGAGTCTAAATTAATAAATTAAAAAAAAATACAATAATAATGTCAAGAGCGATATTAGTGACGTGACATCACTCTTCTATTGATTAGGGATGGGTAGCGTTGGTCGTTTGTTTTCCGTCTAACAATTGTGAGGAGACAACATACATCTATACACTTATAACATAAAAAACTGACAGCCTGTGGATATAAATTCCACGAGCAGAGTGCATTGTTTTTGTTTCGATTCTAGTTACACGGTGACTATTTTGGTTAGTTCGTCTACGTATCTCCTCATTTCGTGGGTGGCATGATAATTTCTGCGCTGAAAATCTCGTCTGTCCATAGCACGCTGCGTGACTAAGAAAACGGCCGGCAACGCATTTCAGTGCCCTCTGGTATTGCAAATGTACATGTGCGGCACTGTCATTTACCATCAGCTGTCTGTTCGTTTGCCTGCTATAACATAAAAAATAACGTAAGAAAAATAAGGTTGTTTTTAAAACACCCATTAGTAAAAAAGAGACAAGATTCAGTTTCTCCTTTTTTAATCTTAAAAGGGGCAGTTTTTTATTTACTAGGCGATAGAGCGTGCTTTTTTTAATCGTTCTGTATAAGTAACTCTTTTTACCAACATTTCCAATTAGGTCAGTTTACGACTTGAGGTGCGATATCTGTTAAAAGTAAAACACAAGAATAAAACCGATATCGTGCCATTAATGTTTTACGCATAAATATAAACCGAACTAAGCGACGGCTATATAAGTATGTACGTTACGCTCTTACGGTAAAGGAAAACATCGTGAGGAAACCTTCATGCACGCCTGCGAAGAGATTCGAAGGTTGTGTGTGAAGTCGTCCAATCCGCACTGGGCCCGCGTGGACGACTCAGGTCTAATCACCCTATACGAGTAGGCTCGTGCCCCTCGGTGGGGACGTTTAATGAACTGGTTTAAACTAGTTACAACTTATACCGACCAAGCCATATAAACGCGCCCTAACCGAAGTTTCCACATCGGTTGACATTTTGATCGTTATTTATTTTATAGCGGAAACAATACAAATATGTTGCGGTGTGGTTACGCGATACTGTTTTGTTTTGTCGTATTTTCACGATAAAAATAAACTTTCACTTAAATCTGCTGCAGTTTTAAATTTATTCGAACTTAACCTATACAGCCCGTGTGGGTCTACTGCTGTACTTTGATTCTACTTTAGAATAGTGGAACGTTTTCAAATACTTCCTTCACACTTCGTTAGGTTTGGATACAGAGACCTTTAAATGGTTAGGTTGCTTTTCTTCTTAGCGTGTCGAAGGCAACATACATTAAGTTTCAATGAAACTGAGAGCTTTGGTACCCATTCTCCTACATGCAGGGTGAAATCTAGAACATAGTATTTTTTTAAATAAGAATCTGTGATTCAAAGTATGTAAGTAAGTCATCTCCCAAATATGAGGCATACCTATTGATACAAAAACCTATTACTTTTAAACCTATTATTTTTACTAGGTGGTAGACTCGATACTGAGTCGTCTAGGTAGGTACCACCGCAGTGCTAGATATCATCCCGTGAAACAGGAGTGTTATGCACTGTTGTGTTTCGGGATGAGGGCACTGTAGCTAGTGAAATTACCGGGTATAAGAGACCTAACATCTGTTGTCTCGGGTGACGGGCGCAGTGCGGCGTTGATGGGGGATAATAACTGTCTATCAGTTGTTGGTCTCCTTTAATGCCGCTCTGTCATGGTCTGTCGTATCACTTACAATCAGGTGAGCGTCCAGACCGTCCTGTACACTTATAACATGAAAAAAACCCTAATCGTGTAAATCACTTTGCGATTGATAAATAAATATATATGACTTACAAAACTTACTAAGTGATAAACTTGGTACTGAATCGTCTAAGTGATATTACTGCAGTGCCAGACATTGTCCTGTGAAATAAAGTGTTTGCATTTCTGTGTTTCGGTATGTAAATTACCGAATAAAAGAGACCAAACACCTGTTGTCTCGAGTATCGGGTGCAGTGTTTTGGTGGAAAATAATAACTATCTATCAGTTGTTAGTCTCATTCAATGCAGCATTGCATACATGACAGTTCATGGTCAGGTTTATCCTTACCATCAGGTGAGCATCCCAACCTCCTGTACACATTGTAACAAAAATAATCTTCTGAAGTTAAACCTAGCTATTTTCCAAAGCTCACAAAGAACCTTAGACATTTAGTTTCAGATTTAAGACAATATAATGTTTTGTGTTGTATTTATCATTGAGTTCCTTGTACATAAATAGGAGATCTTAACATACAACTCGCGGAAATGCGCTCAAGGAATTTCTCAGGCAAATTTAATTAAACTGCAGACTCTGCTGCTCCTATTTAAAGATTCTTACGTCTTTATCTATGAGCAGCCAAGGAAGGTTCCAGTAAATTAATTCTGAATACAATAATAAAGACGTTTAAAATAGAAATGGAATCATCTCTGAATATTAAATGTAAACTCCATAAATAGGATGTTATTTAAATGGTAAGATAATCTTATATTATATTAGATTTTTTAAAAAGAAAAATATGGTCTCTATACATTCATTCACTCACGGCCAGTAAACATTTTAATATTAGTGAGCAATTGTTGTCATTTTCATTTTAAATTACTGCCCTATTTTGCACTAGATATCCTTCTTCGGTCTTTCGTTTTCTCATCCAGCCTCCACCAGTGGTCCATCGCTCCGGGCGTCCTACGCTACGCTTGCCAAGGCGCGGTCTCCACTACAGTACTCGTCTGCTTCAACGGCCATCGGTTGTGCGACATACGTGACCAGCCCACTGCCACTTCAACTTGCGATCCGACGGGCTATGTCTTTCTGGATCGATGTAATGATTTTTGTACTACATATTTATTAAATAAGCAGCAATAAGTTACCTGTTTTCCAAATTTTTGTAAACCCTCAGAGAGTAAGCAAAGGACTATAGTTTCGTGCTGCGTCATGTTATCTATGCATCATAGTATTAGTATTTTTTATGTAGTGGAATTGTTTATATGTATATATATATTGATTCCTGGAAAATCAGCGCTGCCGGTATCCGTAGATGTGTGGCTGGCTCACTTGAGAGGGCTAAAATGGACAATGACGCTCGACACCCCATGCATAATTACGTGCGAGTCCAGGATAGGTTGAAAAGCCGTAAAAGTTTTCTCAAGTGTGTCGAGCCTTTGTACATGGATCCTAAAATCGAGAAATTGAAGCTCTGGCGTGAGGCGGTTACTTTGCCGAATCCCTTTTTCCCATTTTGAGAGGCTTCCTCCTGGCGATGATTTGTCTTGGCCGACCTGGAAGTCTTTAAATAGGCTTCGGACTTTGACAGGTCGGAGTAGGGACAATTTAGCCAGATGGGGGTTTTCGGCCGGCCTTGATTTGTACTGTCTTTGTGGAGCGGCTCAAACGATGATTCACCTTATGTCGTGTCCTGCTTGCCCAAGTAGCTGTTCTCTGCAGGATTTGATGTCGGCTGCGGACAGCGCTGCTGCCGTGACTAGCTTTTGGGCTTCTACAGTTTAATTGTTTTTGCTATCGATACGCTAAGAAGAAGAGCGCTGCCGGGTGTTGATTCACTGCAACATAAGGCAGTGGCGGGCGGGGTCCTTTTTGCCACGAGATTATACCACATTTATCATCTTTCTACTTCTTTCATTATATTTTATTCCCCATGTATTAACTCATTGTTAGACTATACTGTTGCATGTTGTGTTTCATCTTGTAATGTTGTTTTTTTCATAATGTGTATGTGTCTTATGTTGGTAAATGTAGGGTTTTATAATCTGTCAAATAAAGTTTTTCTTTCTTTATTTCTTTAAAAATAAACGTAATACAAGTACTCCTTTTGATGCGCAAGACGCATTCTTAACAAAGATAATATAATTAAATTATTCTCTGGGCGGATGTGTGTTTGATTTTCTTCAACACTGCGTCTGTCATGGTCAGACGTATCACTTAATTACCACAAGGTAAGTGAACTGAAGGAGCTTCGGTGGCTCAATGGTGTGGACTGTTGCCCTCCTACAGTGTGGCTGAGGTTCAAATCCCGACACGAACCAATGTGTTTACGAAATTATATGTACGTTATCCGAAACTCTCACGGTAAAGGAAAACATCATGAGGAAACCTTCACGCACGTCAGCGAAGCGATTCAAAGGCTGTGCGTGAAGTCGTCCAATCCGCACTGGGCACGCGTGGACAACTAAAGCCTAAACACCCTATACGGGTAGGCTCCTGCCCCTCGGTGGGGACGTTCAATGAGCTGATAATGATGAGTGAACTGACCGTCCCGTTTACCTGTCATGAAAAGTAAAAATAGCTTCTAAGTAGTATTCAAATGTAAATTGCTTCAGAACTCGTTCGCCCACTTCACATTATTCAGTAACTGAACAAACCATTTTATTGAAAATATTATTTCATATGATAAACGATTAAGGACCTTATAAATTGGTATTTGGTGTAAATGTCGCTTTTTACATTCGATCTAGATTCCTATTTCGAATAACCACTATACGCCTATTTACGTCACAAAGGAAAACGATCATCGGTAGTGATGTGCGACCAACTCATCGAAGCTGAGATGGGCAAAAGCAATAGTATTGTAGGTGTATCGATAGTATAAAAACTATTGACACAGAACAATTCTATCGAAGTTTCGTCATCATCATGATCACAGACTAATATATCCACTGCTGAACGAAGGCCTCCACTAATATTTTCCACGCGGGCTGAGCTCTAGCAGTTGACATCCATCTGATAAGTGTTACCCGCCACCTTAACCAGGTCATCCATCCATCTGATTGAGGGTCGGCCTACTTCGTTTTCCGTTACTGGAACGCCTCTCGAAAACCTTTCCATCCCATCGCCATTCTACGCACTATGTGCCTTAGTATAGACGATTTTCAGAGTCAGCTATCGATTGTCAAACTGTCGATGTTTCGGTAACACTGCTATCCAATTAAGCCGCCATCAGCCTCTTTTTATCTTATTACTAGGTAAGATGTAGGTTAACACACCATAAATAGAAAAAAAAACATAGTCACCATTATTAAAATAAGTTGTACCTAAAAAGTCGTCTAGTGGATGGACCTATCTTAGTAAACTTCCTCGTTGATGAATTGCAACGACCTTACAAATCGATATCTATAAAAATGTAAGAAACAACATCACTAAGCACCGAGTAAATAGCTTTGGAAGTTTTGCATTAGCCGACTTGTAAATGCTGCCATTTAAGAGGTAAATGAAGCTCTCTAACTTGAAAGGGTAGGTTTTATGTTAGATTGCCCTCTTCAACTATGGAATACAGATGCTGATATTCGACGTGTAGGTTTTAGAAGACTAATTCCCTTATTTCTATTATGGCAGATTACGCTGGTGTCAATTGTGGGACAACTAAGTATCGATATTATTATTAATGGGCCAGCTCCAAAGTAGTAATATACAAAATGTGCGCTGAAATTTACTGTACGTAAGTTGATTTCTGTGTGTGCAAGCAAGAATAACTTATCATGTCATCATCAGCTCATTAAACGTCCCCACCGAGGGGCACGAGCCTACCCGTATAGGGTGATTAGGCCTTAGTCGTCCACGCGGGCCCAGTGCGGATTGGACGACTTCACGCACTACCTTTGAATTTCTTCGCAGGCGTGCATGAAGGTTTCCTCACGATGTTTTCCTTCACCGTAAGAGCGTCGGATAACGTACATATATTTTCGAAAATTCGAAAACACATTGGTACGTGCCGGGATTTGAACCTCGGCCCTCCCGGTAGGAAGGCGACAGTCCACACCATTGAGCCACCGATGCTCCAAGAATAACTTATACTTAAAACTAACTTTTTTTTCATTGTAAAGCTTAAAATAATTAAGCTTAAAATCGAATCACTGAGGGGCACAAGCCTACCCGTGATAGGTGTATAAGCCTTAGTCATCCACGATGGCCCAGTGTGGATTGGCCGACTTTATGCACGGCCTTATCGTAGGCGTGTGCAGGTTTCCACATACAATTTTCAAAATTCGATTAGACTTGGTGCGTGATAAGATTTCAACCTACGACTTCCAGATCGGAAGGCAACAGTCCACACCAATGAGCCATGGATGCTCTCAAATACAATGATATTCTGTATATATAAATGAGAGCGTCGGTGGCTCAGTTGTGTGGACTGTCGCCTTCCTACCGAGAGGGCTGAGGTTCAAATCCCGACACGTACCAATGTATTTTCGAATTTTCGTAAAATATATGTACGTTATCCGACGCTCTTACGGTGAAGGAAAACATCGTGAGGAAACCTTCATGCATGCCTGCGAAGAGATTCGAAGGTTGTGTGTGAAGTCGTCCAATCCGCACTGGGCCCGCGTGGACGACTAAGGCCTAATCACTCATACGGGTAGGCTCGTGCCCCTCGGTGGGGACGTTTAATGAGCTGATGATGATGATGATGATATATTAATGTAGATACGCCATCCGTGCCTCAAAAACGTACCGCCAAAGAGAATACAGTTCATAGGCTCTTTGTTTAGATAAATGTACGCTCATTTGAAATATGTGTATGTGTGCTGTCGCTGTATTCGGAACACTTTTTCGATTGTTTTGTGAGCATATCACGAATCTTAATTTTTTACATCATTGCTCATACCGTTTCGTAATTGATATCACGAAAAAACACTTGGGTTTCCGCCATTTTGTGATTCGTTAAACTACATTGCAGCTGGTAAAGACTCTATAACCATACACGATAAAAAGACATTTCAAAGGAACTTTCATGAAAGCCATGACGGCATGACAGTTTTACTTGTCGATAACTGTTTCGTTTGTTTCAGTTGTTATTGAAATCGGGTTTTTCTTGAATTGCCTACTTCTTAAATTTTTAGAGATCGAGATCATTTATCAGCCTTTAACGTCCCACTGAAGCATGTTTATCGTTGTGTATCAGTTGTTATTAAAATCGGCATTTTCTTAAATTGTCTACTTTATTTTTTAGCGATCGAAAACAATCATCAGCCTTTCACGTCCTGCAGCATTATTATGGGGAGTTTGAGCCAAAAAAACCAACACACTGGCCCAGTAGTATACCTATAGTAGTGTTAACGACTACCATCCTCAACTCGTAGCCGGGACCGACGATACCTTACTCTATGAATGGAATAGAGTATGTCTACGATACATCATTCCATTTTATTCTTCCCGTCGTGGGTGACTGAATAGGTGGCTAAAAGATTAAAACCAGAACTATTTTTATATTTTAACAATCATGTACGAAAATAAATTCGGAAAAGAATATGCTCGTAAGTTAACGGCGTTTTAGCTAGTTGATAGCAGAAAAACTCCATATAGCCTAGCTAGTGTGTACCTGGTCCAGCAGTGGTACGTTTTAGGCTGATAATGACGATGAACGGCTGTGAAAATATATCGCTAGACATTTGGTAATATGACACATTTATCAAGACTACCTGCAACATACTTTGAATGTAAACCATCATTATTGTAAAAGAGCGTCGTAATGCGGCGACCTAGTTGATATTAAGAAGGGTTCTTGATTATCACCAACCTCGATTTCTGAGCCAGTCATTTTGTGGAATCACCGCGGTGACACTTAATCCTTTTGCAAGTCATGGCGGAAATTTTATTAATATATTGTACGGTGTGCTATAATAGCATGGCCTACTTTTTCTTGACGTTTCGACAAATTCATCACTCGATAAATCACTTAGAAAACCGGCGTGAAAAAACCGCCGTGGCGATTGTGTTAAATTTCTTTATTTTATAAGGTAATCGGGACGGTCATTTCGACAGAGGCGCCAGATATTAATATCTAAATACCCAGTAAGTTCATACAGTGCTCTCATCCGAAACCCAAAAGTTCATAGCACTCCTGTTTTACGGACTCGGCACTGCGGTGGTACCTACCTAGACGACTCAGTTTCGAGTCCAAGTTGTTGTGTGAGCAAGGTTACTAGAAACCAAAATTCCCATTCCTCTTTACTATACTTTCTTAAGGGTGCAGGTTTCAATCCCATCACGTTAATGCTTTTCGAATTTTCAAAATCATATGTTATAAGGCGCTCTTACGGTGAAACATCGTGAGACGACCTACGCACGCCTACGAAGTGAGGAAATGTCTGACTTTGCAGTGGATTTAACAGGATGATGATGATAATGGTTTTTATTTTACGGTGTGATTGTTTGTAAAATTTAAAGTAAATGTTTACGGGCACAAAACTGAAAAGCGACTCATCTCTTGACATGACAGTGCTGAGTCAATCTGTTGTTTTGTGAAATATATTTTTTGCAATATATATCACAAAACAACAAGTTTTGGTTCAAATCCCGCCACGTACCAATGTGTTTTCGAATATTCTAAATTATATGTACGTTATCCGATGCTCTTACGGTTAAGGAAAACATCGTGAAGGAACCTTCATGCTCGCCTGCGAAGCAATTCAAAGGTTGTGTAAGTCGTCATATCCGCACTGGGCCCGCGTGGACGACTAAGGTCTAATCACTCTATACGGGTAGGCTCGTGCCCTCGGTGGGACGTCTCATGAGCTGATGATGATGAATAACGTTGAAGACTTGCTTCAAGAAAGGAAGAAAAGAATGAAATATATCTATGGACTAAAAAATACTGCACAATGGCAAGATCTAAAAAATAGTACACAAGTTAACATCAGAAAAACATAAAAAATCAGAGGGCGAAAAACAAATAAACAGAAAAATTCAATTGTACATTATTGGTCTACAGTCACAAATAACTATATCCACATTTATTTGAGATAGCCATCTTGTGAAATCCACATCGGAATCGCACGCGCTATTCCTCTAAATCAAAGTGAGGTATCCAAGATTGGGAAAATAGATGGGCAAAGTACAGTATCTCTAAGTTCACACTAAGTTTGCTGCAAGAATCAATCTTTTAAATGAGATATGGCATTTTAATATAAACAAGTTTTAAAGCTTGAGTGATGTATATATAAATACAACGAGTGCGCGTGTAAGAAAATCCATAAACTGAATAAAAAAATGACAACACCTAAGTTTGTGAAAGGTAAATAAGAAAAGAATTTGCAAGGAAGAGCTTTATTATTACTTTTTATATAAGCCAAAAATGCTACATAATTAAGAACAAACACTTTATACAAACGTTTAACTATTAAAAAGCTTTAATAAGTAAGCAAAACAAATTGTATGATTTAGTTTAGTAGCAGCCAAGCTATATAAATATAAATTACAATTCTATTTTAACTGAAACAAGCAATCCATAATATAAGAAAAAGCTATGAGAATCATCTTATGTCTCATCACATAATATATCTATATATGTACCGGAATTAATAATTTATCAGTAAGGATGGAGTTACTTAACTTAGTCCGCTCGGTGCGACTGCTGCCAAGCTAATGCGGCGAGTAGGGCGGAGCGTCCGGTTTTATAGTTGGTGACAAACAAGTGACGTCACATCGTACGATCTTTTACAAAATGTTATAATCAGCTTTCTTTCGTATTTTTTTTATTCAATTATTATTACATTGATATTAAATGAGTTATATAAATATAGAAAATGCAATTTAATTATAAAACAAGTTACAGTATCAAATTATATGGGAAACAGTGGTTTAAGATTTATTTATCGATGTATTTTTAAGTTATTTGATTTTGAAAGTTTAGAATACCATCTCAATGTGCTACACATAGTTATATGATAAAGTAGGTTTATTTAGTTCGAACATTATAAACAAATTACATATATAATCAATTTGAGGGTACTTAATAATGTACTTGAAGTTTGTTGATCAATATATCTAATAATGTTAAATAATTTATCACGCGCGTACGTATATTTTTACCCCGCGCCCGCGCACATTCGGTTCCTTGCAAAATCGTCACGGGCGGCAGTACTGTACTAGCCGCCTTAATTGTCACTTATTTCTTCTTACGTGCTATATAGATATACTCGTAGATACTTGTGTACTTAAACGTGTATTACAATAGCTAAGGTACATAGGTACCTAATAAACTGGTAACATAAAAACTGTGTGTTTCACTGTTAAACATATCAAACAAAGCTTGAGCTGGTAGAGCTCGATGAGAAAGCGGAGACTGGATATCTGACGCAAAATGTGGGAGACCCTCACATTTTGCGTCAGATATCCCGGTCCTATGTCCAGCAGTGGTCTACAATAGGTTAAAGAGAGAGGTTGAACAGAGTTAAACAACAAGTTGTTTGTACAAAGTTTAGTCCTTACGTTAATAAATAATTAAAAGACTATGGTCCAGACTATTGTCTGGAATGTCTTCGTTTTGTTCTATAAGAAGAGTTCTGATACCAAATGAGGTTTGTTTTTTAAACTGACAAATACCTCAGAAATAACATTTTGCAAAATGATGATATTTGATTAAATGATGTTGAATGTTGAAAACTTTTTAAGTTTGATATAATAAACACCAGAAATTTAAATCAATGAATCAAATATTATTCCAAGCAAAGATGCACAATTTGCTCAATACTGACAATTGCAAACTGTTCCAAACTCTAAAGACAAGCGTTAACTATTAGTGCTTCCGCTAATGTTGAAACTGCGGTGTTCGCCTACAGACCCGATAAATCAGAAATCGATTGTTTGGATAAGGGATAATCAACTTAAACACCAGAACTTAGAGTGCAAATACTACACAAATTTCCAAGTTAAACGACAATTGCAGATTCCACTTTGCCGTATGAGGGACTTTTCAGCAAAAACTTATGTAAGCCGAGGATAAATAATGTTACTTACTGCAATAAAAGCCGTTAGTTCTACTATATATTTTTAGTCACATTAATCCTTCGGAGGCCCATATTATATGTTTTTGAACCCATCCCCTTCCTAGCAGTCGGCAATCTAATCTTCTCGATATATATTTGTTAATGAGGTCAGAGCTTGTAATAGGTCTCTGGAGGCTGGATGAGAAACGTGGTGGACTGAGAAATCTGGCGCAAAATGGGGGCCGGGGGGGCTTATATCCAGCAAGTTGAAAAGATAAAGAATGTAGCTTTGGGACTCCAGTGACTTCAATCACTCACTCGGCAAAACCCAACATCAACCAGTAACTTCATACATTTGCGAAACCGTTTTAATATTAGTGTTCGCAACATGTTAAAAGCATAAAATATATTCCTCACCACTACCTTTAATAGCACACTGTTGCATTTGATATATGCCTAGAATCTCAAAGTCACAAATACCTTGTATTTTTGAACAATAAATCTCACCGCCGCTAACACTTGAATGAGAAAATTCAAAATGGCTTCCTACAGGTACATTGACGTCAGTGCTGACAAATCACCTATTCTCTCGCCAACTTCACGGAACCTAGGTTAGTTGATGGGAAGTGTTGTTTGGCAAGTTAAATATCGATAATATTTATACTAGCTGTACCCTGAAACACATTACTGTGTCAGGTTGTGATATATTGGTTGAGGGGTGAGAGACAAAAATATTATATAATATTAAAATCAGATTGTATAATAATCAGAATCAGATTATTATTTTTTTGTACATAAACAATGTAAAGGGAATGAATATTTTTCCTCATTTGCCAGCGTCATAACTTTTGTTGTTGTCAACTGAGTTTTCCTCACTTTGAACAGATGGCGCCATCACTAGTTTACAGCTGATCGTTAAATATATTTATTCGAGGTCGTGTATGTGTGATATGTGACTAAGGTAAGCTGACATCTCGACCACATGGGTGTTTTTTATTGTTTAGAGCATGAATACATTTTTTTTTAACTTATCAGAAATTTTTGTTTTTTACTTGGTGGTAGACTCTGTACTTTGCTCAGCTCTGTAAACATATTCTGAGTTGTTTTTTATTTTTGAATTCAAGTAACGTAACAAAGAAAAACATCACGTTATAATCGATATCATTATTTATATCGATATAAAAATTTCACAACACTACAGGTACTTATTTTTAGACGAGAAATATTGGAGTTGACGTTAATTTGAATCGGCTCCATTAATGCGCGGGAAACTAGAATAGGTGAATTTTCGTTAATGATTGGATCTTGCGGCTATTATTATTAATCATTGGTTAATTTTGCGGCATAGTATGTACAAATATTTATTTATTACAAAGAATTATTTATTTTTTTGTTCTAGAGCGTGGGTGACTCATTCGTGTGGACTGTTGCCTTTCGATGTGGAGGGTGCAAATCTCGCCTCATACCAAAGTGTTTTCGTATTTTCGAAATTATAATATGTAAGTTTATATGCTGTACGGTGAAGTAAAGACATCGTTAGGAAACTTGCGCAAAAGAAAAAATTCAAAGGTTGTGCGTGAAGTTGGCTAAACCGCACTGAGCCCGCGTGGACGACTAAGGCCTAAACACCCTATACGTGTAGGCTTGTGCCCCTCGGTGGAGACGTTTAATGAGCTGATAATGATGGTAGAGGTATTTTAAATGTTTTCTGTTGCATCGATTATAGAATCGTTTTAATTCAACAACAAAGTTCTTAAATTTTCAGGTAACGTGATATAAAATATGTTGCGGTAGTCCCGACCGCATACTAGGCAATATGCCAAAACGCTTTGCAGTTGAAAGAAAACTTATAGCTGCTTATTTTAAAACATTGCAGTTAAATTCACAGTATAATATTTTATGAAGTATACTGTAAATAGCCTCAGATTTGATGCGCACCGAATAAATTCACAAATTTTGATTCTCGATAACTCCATCTTACAATATATATTCCAGCGAAGAATGAAATCAATTATGTAATTTCATATTTAATAGGACACGGTGTGCTAAGATGTCCAATATAAACGAACTTATTCCTAGCCTGTTTTAAAGGACCTGCATTTTCAGAAAATCTGACCGAGGAGAGTACATTACAAAACCCAAACATATTCTTACGCCGATATAAAATGCCAAGACCTCACGCATCGCATCAGCCATTAGCATCGAGGGAGGTCTATTCTAGGAGTATTTTTTGTGAAGTGAACGGGACGGTCAGAACGCTTTACTGGTGGTAAGTGATTTGCCTGACCATGATAGAAGCAGTCTTGACGGAAATTGATAACAGAAGTCATTGTCTTCCATTCAACACTGCTCTGCGCCCGTCACTCAGAACGACAGATGCTAGGTCTCCTATACCCGGTAATTTTACTAGCTTCTGTCCCCTCTTTTAACCTGGTAAACAAAAGTGCATAACACTTGTTTTCACGGGACGATATCTGGCACTGCGGTAATACCTATCTAGATGACTTCTAACCGAGTCTACCACCTTACCTAAATATGATCTTAACCTAGACAACACAGTGTTCATATGATGAGAGATAGAATTTTCGGAGTAGATGCGGCTGATGCTTAATTATATTTACATTAAAATAAGCGTTGTAAATAGCAAATAAAGCCGTCAAAAAAATATGTTATCTATATAACATCTCAAAAAGAACGATGCTCAACTGAAGTATCTTCAAAGATACTTACTTAGGTAAAAATGAATTTAAATAAGTGACTGCATTAAAAATTTCGCCAAGACTCTTAAGAAGATATTAGGGAGTTTAAGACATAATTTACGCAAAATTCTGTGCGAGAAATACGCTACTCTATTAAGATCTCATTTATCCGAGAAATAATATAAGTAAGTATCCATGATCCCTTCAAGTTTGAAGACAAAATTCTTTAACCAATGCCATAATGACATATGGCACTAAGTCGTGGTATCTAACTATGGGCCTCTTGAATAGGTCAATTCATGAGTGATGGAAACGGTGATGCTTGTGTTTTCTCTAAGATATCGACTCAGAAATGAGAAAATTTAATAATTAGTCACCCAGGTTATCAAACTGAAGTGGCAGAAAGGCAAAAGTTTTTTGGTGTTTTTTGTTGCCTTATTTGATTTTGGACCGGTGGTAGCTTGGTTTGACGTTCACAAGTGTCTGTCACGGGCCTACATCGAATACCTGCTAGCGGGGATATTCCCTAAGCGATATGACCTGGCGTTCTTCAAAAAGGAGTGTATTCCCATTTAGAGGACTGGCAACGCATTTCAATACCTTCTGGTATTGCGAACGTACATGGGCAGCGGTTTCATTTACCATCAGATGAGCCGTTTGCTTGTTTTCCCCGTATAGCGTAAAAAAATAGATAATATCCAATGAAGTAGTCGACGAATTTTTTTTTATGTTATAAGTGTTCAGGACGGTCTGGACGCTCACCTGATGGTAAGTGATACGCCATACCATGACAGAGCGGCATTAAAGGAGACCAACAACTGATAGACAGTTATTAGCCTCTATCAACGCCGCACTGCGCCCGCCACCCGAGACAACAGATGTTAGGTCTCTTGTACCCGGTAATTTCACTAGCTACAGTGCCCTCATCCCGAAACACAAAAGTGCATAACAGTCCTGTTTCATGGGATGATATCTGGCGCTGTGGTGGCACCTACCAACGACTCAGTATCGAGTCTACCACCTAGTAAAAGTCGTCGAATTGAAAGCAACTTACGATTTCGTTTCTTCATTATGCCCTTTTTCTTTGGTATACCATCCATACCTTCTTAAGTCCTTTCTGGCCTTCTGATTTGCAAAACCCATCCCCTCGAGGTTTGATCCTTGGATCGGATTTGTGTAACAAATAGCAAGACTCATTTGAGCACAAACTCAAGTTATTCCCTCAAACCAAATATTTCGCCTATATAAAGGAAATATGATTGTCGACTCACCCTACTTATCCCTTGAACTAAAGGATTCGGAACAAATGTAGGGATGACGCTTTTTTCAGGCGTTTACATTGAGAGATGCTTCGCCATTTCTTCTATCAGTGACTTTTGAAAAAAATATCATTCATGACACTGAAAACAATGATTTTGTTTTGATAAGATTAGTGAGAATTTTTCGTTGAAACTTTGACGTTACCCTGATTTTTTGATATTATTGATTGATAGCCTTACGATAGACAATCAATGCCAGGCTATTGCGCGGCAATACTACTTATCGCAGTCCTTAACAACACCCATTCAGCCTCTATCAGTGACCAGGACTTTGGAGTGCGTGTCATGTGTGTGAGTGTATGTGTGTGTACAGAAAGGTCAGGGCGCTAAACTGGTAAGTGACTTGACCATGACAGAGCGGCATTGAAGAAGACCGACAATTGATAAACAGTTATTATTCTCCATCGTTATTGTGCCGCACTGCGCCCGTCACCAGAGACGTTAGGCGGTAATTTAACTAGCTACAGTGCCCTCATCCCGAAACACAAAAGTGCATAACACTGTGTTTACCGGGATGATATCTGAAACTGCGGTGGTTCTACCTAGACGACTCAGTATCGAGTCTCTACCACTAGTAAATATTTTTCGCCGCAAATCGGATCGTCCAGTTTAAACTCCCTTAAGGGCTCAACTCTTCGCTCGCGAGCCCTTGTTCCTTACCCAAATATTAAGCGACTGTTTTTTCCCTTTTCCACTATTCCCTCAATAGCACACTTTGATTCTTGATGGAGTTGAATTTTATGACTGAATAAATGTAGGAAGGGACTTAGGAGTTATTTGTTTTATTGTTGTTTTATATTACAGCAAAGTCGAGGGTTCGCTTTCATTTTGGATAGTGGAACAGAAGGATGGGCATATGTGAGAAGTTTCGGGTTGGTCCTGATTTGTGACGAGACATGAGCAGACTTAAAAGCTTTTAAATGGTAACGGAATTACTTTGTTCCGACTTTTGAAAGCCCAATGCTTATAAAACAAGTGAAAGAAAATTTTGACGACCTAGTTGGTATAATGGTTGAGACGTCGGCTACTATACCATGGGTTCCAGGTTCGATCCCCGGTAGTACAAATATTTGTGTGCATTAACATGTCTGTTTGTATTGTTCTGTGTGTTTTCTACGTATAATATGTATGTATATGCAAAAAGTAAATAGTATGTTTTATCATCGTTTAGTACACGGAACAACTTCACGCTTAACTTGGGGCCTGATAGCGCTGTGTGAATCATGGATATTTTATTTTATTAATTTAGGACGTTGAATGAAATTTAGTAACGGTCGCTGGTGGAGGCTGGATGAGAAAAGCGGAGATCAGGATATCTGGCGCAAAATGGGAGAGTCCAGCAGTGGAATGCGATATGTTGATTGATAGAACATTATTACAGATCAATAATTATATATAGGTAATTGGGTATGATTGTCAACTTATCGAAATAATGTTATTTTTAGAATCAAAATATGAAGAGTGTTTCATTCAGAAGAACTCACATTGGAATTACTTGCTCCAGTTTTCAAGTTACAAAACTCATAACATTAGCCATGTAAGAAAACGCCATACGGCGACTGGGTTTCATAGGATAGTCGATTTTACGCATTTTTCCTATTTATCCCCTCGCAAGCACATTTCGCTACAGATTTTATTGCAGGATCGCGGGGTTAGCTTGTTAAATTTTTACTAGCGAACTATGCAAAGTGCGTAAAACCATAATTTGTTTTCATACTTCTCACAAACGAATTTTGTTTGTTGGGCCGCAGTAAAGTGCCTAACATAAAATAAGTCAAAAGGTTGGACACTGAAAAGATCATGCATCAGGATTCTTGGCAGTTCAAAGGTTAAGGCTAATGCGTTCGGTTGAAAAACTTGTCAAGCAACACAGACATCCGAATATACAATTAGACTGGACAAGCCGCCAAGTTTATAGGCAGTCCCAGTGTCGCAATTTCTTTTCGGTTCTTACCTGTGAAAAGTTATTATATTTCTTGGTAAATTTACTGATTCCTTGCGATGATGGCATGTTACAATTGCACAGGATGGCATTTTGGAAAAAAAACGGTAATTTCTTCTAATATTCGTGCGTCTTGACTCGTCTCACAGAGCGTAAACTGGCAGCCAGTGTATGCTCGTTGAGCTTACATTTGTCGCACTTAAAAACGCGGCTTGCCCTATCTCCTGTATTGGGAAATCTGTGTCAAGCAACTATCACAATAATTAATCATAAAAGTATTTATTCAATTTAGGTCCATAAAGAACACTTATTTATTTAATCTTTATTGCACACATAAATTATGTACAAAGGCGAACTTAATGCCATGTGGCATTCTCAACCAGCTAACCTTTGGATATGCAGAGAAAGACAAAATGGTGCGGCGAGAAAAGAAGTGAAAAGAAAAAAAATAACACTAGCAAAAAAACTTAAAATAAATAATATAATAAATATATATATTCATAATTATATATATGTATATAAATCAAAATAATAAATAAACATAAACAAATATATATTAAAATGTATACATATAATACACAACAAAAAAGCGTCAAATTGATAAATACATAACTTCATAATATATTTTACTATTACACATATATAATTAATATCAAAAAAAGTAAAATGAAAAATGCAAAGCAATAAAAAGCATGAGTAGGATAACCAGTGAGATTTTATAATATGAAGGAAAGACTTACGAGTTACGTTGAAGAAAAAATAACCTAACTCTTTTCTTAAAAGAAAACTTTGATGGAGCTGATCTAATATCCATAGGCAATTCATTCCATAGCCGAGTGACTTATATGGTAAAAGATTTAGTCAGAAAGTCAGTGCGGTGCAGGGGGGTACCCATACGAAGATTGTCAGAAGAGCGAAGTGACCGACTATGAGTTTGAGACAGAAAAAGTCAACTTATGAATGTCAAATGAAGCTATCACTGGTTCGGACTGACGTTGATCCTGTCAATGTTTCGCTGCCGGTTTGGTGACCGAGAAATATTATCTCGAGTCCCTCCGGGCTTTGGAAGGCACGTCAAGCTATTAGTCCCGTCTACTATCTAAGGATATAAGTCCTTAACACACACCAATTCGCATTGGGCCCGTGTGGTAAGTTACGGTTCAAACTCTCCATCACTGTACACCGTAGCAAGGCATATCCTAGTAGTTGGACGTGATTGGCTGACGAAAAGTTTAATAACGACCTCGGTAAATCAAGCTTATAATTTCTACCACAAAAGTCATAACCAGTATGACGGTTTCTTTTGTGTTTGAAAAGCTTACTGGGCACGAAATATCGTGGCCGATATAAGAGGTTTCAAACGCAGACTAGCTGCAGAAGAAAATTCTGCCATATGAGTTTTGTTAGGTGCTTACTCGTATCACCCACTGACATTGATTAAAGAAAAGAAAGAAAAGAAAAGAAAAAGATTTATTTTAGCAATAATTTCACAATAGATATTGAGAACTGCTCCCATAAAAGGTTCCCCTGTGTTATGAGAGACAGGCTCCTCCGTACGCTTACACTAAAGAACGTGCTTATGTACATACACAGTTAATATATATATATATATATATAGTACATATACAGAAAATGTTAATAATATAACATAAATACAAAAATATATAATATAACATAAATACACAATTTATATTTTTGATTTATTTTTTCAATTTTTGATTGCCTTTATGGTTCAGCCGAAAATGTAATTTGTTTATTCGGAGGGAGCATTGTCCCATCCGCCCAGACAACCATCTTAGGACCAACAATCCTTATTGACGTGCAGTCCGCAATCCACGTGCTTGATGAGCTATGGTCAATCTTCCCCATGGTTATGCTTTATCAGAAGACCTTTTTCCTCTAGTAGGTTGTTCCATTGCTATGCTTTAACAGAACACCTGTTTTCTCCAGTAGCACGTTCCAAAGCTATGATTTAACAGAAGACCTGTTTTCTCCAGTAGCACGTTCCAAAGCTATGATTTAACAGAAGACCTGTTTTCTGCAGTAGGTCGGTATAGGCTGCTTATGATTATGAGGTTCAGCCCAAACGATGGCCTAATCTGACAATTTGCTCAGCGTGTAGTTACAGCTGCACGCAAGAAGATCAAATGATGGTGTTTAATTTTTTTATCACTTTAGTTATCTGTTCCGCTTAGTTTGATTTTTTTTACTAGGTGGTAGATTCGATACTGAGTCGTCTAGGTAGGTAACACAGTGCCAGATATCGGCCCGGGAAACAGGAGTGCTATGCACTTTTGTGTTTTTGAATAAGGTCACTGTAGCTAGTAAAATTATCAGGTATAAGAGACCTAACATTTGTCGTCTCGGGTGTCGAGCGCAAGCGACTTTAATGAAGAATAATAGCTGTCTATCAGTTGTTGCTCTCCCTCAATTCCGCTCTGTCATGGTTAGGCGTATCGCTAACCACCAGGTGAGCGTCCTGGCCTTTCTGTTCACTTATAACATAAAAATGAATACCATACATGATACATAGCAAAAAATATCAGCATTTAAATTCTTCAACAAAACCCAAACAAGACTCAATTTAACCGTCTTAAACGTACCATATTAAGAAAACCGAAACACCGAACAGATGCTACCAACATGCGGGTAAAGCAACATTAATAAGAAGACTTTTTGTTATGAATAATTCAGCATAACACATCAATATAACGTTAAATAATTGAAGCATCTTTCGGCCTATTTTAAATTCAAATTAAAGCGGTTTGTTCCTTGAATACTCGTACCGTAAGGGCACGGTGATTATTCAAATACTGTTCGATGGCTTCTTATCCTGTTTTATATGGCGGAGGTAGTCGATGTGTTTGTATGTAATGCAAGAAAGAATGAAAAACATTTACTGACTTAAACAACACGGATAGAATAAACAAACAGCAAACAATATGACATAATATTGTACACATAGACGAACAAAATAATTCTTTCAAAAACAAGCAGAGAACAAATAATAAAACAATGAAAAATAAAATAGATAATGAAAGAAAAACAGTATTACATTAATAAAAGAAACAGGCACACTCTGAATCTTAAGATTGTAGTGTGCCAGTTTAGTTACTTAAGGAACTAACTAGTGTTGTTTGGAAAATAATTCAAACTCAGCATAAGCTTAGACGGCATAATACTCGTATATCCATCAAAGCACTGGTTTTCTGGACCTCAGGGTGTAATGAATGAAGTTTCATCAAAACACTTTAGTACATACATACACATGCCTGGTTCCATGGACTAATAGACTAAGAGTTTAGATTGCTGCTTACACTAGAGGATTTTCGAATTCCACAAGTGCACACAGTACGAGCCACTTTGTGCGATTCTTACTAAGAACTTCGTTTCGGTAGTTGCTGGCTAAATCATTAGATTGTTTCACAAGAAGTATGATTCAGATGGTAAAAATAGTCAGTTATCATTAACAGACATGTTTTTTTTATTTAAACAAGTGAACAGGACGGTCAGGACGCTCACCTGATGGTATGTGATACTCCTGACCATGACTAAAATCATTTTTCCGACAATCTTAAAATTGATTTCATGTTACTGTATTATATCACGTTTCCCCTCAATATATAGGAAAAACCACGTCAGAGGTGCTTAGGTAGTCATGATACTCTTATACCGTGGTGGGTTAAGGTCCAATCTGCCCATAGCCACGCTGTATAGTTATGCTCGTGTCCTGCCGTGGTATATAATAATAATAATTTACTTATATTTTGCTAATAAGTATACAATAAGTAGTGCTTCAGTGGCTCAATGATGTGGACTGTGCCCTCCTACCGCGAAGGCTGAGGTTCAAATCCCGTCACATTGTGTTTTCCAATTTTCGAAATTATATGAACGTTATCCGACGCTCTTACGGTGAAGGAAAATGTCGTGAGGAAACCTGCACACGCCTGCGAAAAGATTCAAATGATGTGTGTGAAGTCGTCCAACCCGTACTGGGCCCGCGTGGACGACTAAGGCCTAATCACCCTATGAGGCGATTTATTGACCAATGGTGTGATTAACATTTTTGAAAACCATCTGCTAAATCGCAGTATGTTATTTACGACTAATAGGTACTAAAGGAGCGTCGATGGCTCATTGGTGTTAACTGTTGCCTTCCGATCTTGAGGGTTCAGGTTCAAATCCCGAAAATTATTATGTTCGTTTTGCCGGCGCTCTTACTATGAAGAAAAACATCGTTAAAAAACCCTACGCACGCATGCGAAGAGATTTAAATGTTGTGCAGTCGGCCTATCCGCAGTGGGCCCGATGGACGACTAAGGCCCGTACACTCTTTATGGGAAGACTCTTACCTCTCTGTGGGGACATTTAAATAGGTGATGACGATTAGGTAATAAAGAGATAAAAGGTTTTAAAAGATATTATCAGTTCATATTGCACATACAAAAGAAAAAGCGGCACATGAAATTTTTTTGAGGTAAAAAGAAAACAGCTAATTTTTTCCATTCAACCGAACGCAGTCGAGTGTTAATTCCCGAATAATGGCTTCCGAATTGTAAAGAGAGAAATTGATACGGAAAAAAATACATAAAAAAGTTAACCGGCGCGCCGAACGGAGAGGAAACAAAAAGAAATACGCGGAAATATCAATTTCACTCGTCGGCCAAATGACACGTAAAATTTGTAAGAAAGCTATGAGACCGTTATAAATTCTTAAATGGCCTTTTTTTGGTTAAATTCTAAAAATATTTTCTCCACACTTCTTTTTTTTTAATCTACGGCCAAAAAACGTCTACCTGAGAAAAAAATACAGGTTAAAAGCTTTACCTTGCAAGTGGAGCGTAGGTTACTCTAAGCCTAAAAAGTATGCGCTTAAGCGCGTCCCAGAGTGGATCTGAATCCTCGATCTAGGATGTTTTAGAGGGAGCTAAGTTATCAAACACGGGCCGACAGGAGTTTTATTGGCGGGCTAGTCTTACGCTACTTTTCCCGGTAGACGCAATATCTTAAGTGTCATGGTAGTTGAGATATGACTTTTTTATTATCTTCTCAATTACCCAAACTCATGCCATTAAATAGTCATAACATTTTATTTGTTGCAACTTGTAATACCGCAAAATGACTTGTCTTTGTATTTTGTATGAATAATTGAAATCCAAAACACTTCTTAATTTACAGGACGATATCTGGCACTGCGGTGGCACTACCTAGAGAACTCAGTATCGAGTCTACCACCTCGTTTAAGTATGTACTGTAAGAGTGTCCCAGAAAATATGTTGCTAGCTCTTTAAATGGAATTGTGCTCTTTTTCGTAACGCTCCGAAAATGTTTCCAACGGTAGATCATTCTACAGTTTTATTATTAGACATTCTTGACCTTTTTATTATTATTGACTGACCTTTTTAGTATCGACCGGGTGGCTATGGTGCAACTACCGTGTCCCCCACAATCGCCAATTCTGTAAGGGTAAAAACCCGAAATTAATAAAAGAAGGAAGGAAATCATTCAATTTAAACTTTAAAGCAGGGCAATAAGGACTGACCTACATTGACAACAAAGATCAAAAAAGAATAAGTACCACTCCTTTTCCAATAATCCAAATTACATTATTGAAATTGTATTTTTTGCAAGCTTGAAAATCATGGCCATGTTTTATATTGTTAAGAGGGTATTTTGGTTGCTTTGAGGTAATTACCATGAAACGAATACAAAAAGAGTGCTTAAATTTATAAGATCAATCATCAAATTTGTCCCGATTTTATTGTTAACGACTCATATTGACGACCCATTTGGTGTTGCGGTTGAGAGGTCGGCTGCAACACCAAGGGCTCCTTCAATCCCCGGACAGTTCAAACATTTGTGTGCATGAACATGTCTGTCTGTAATGGTTGGGTGTTTTCTGATCGGAAGTTAACTTTCCACTATGAGCCACTAACGTCGAATTCAGTTATTTATTGAATAATATTTTATTGATTATTTCGTACCTACATGACCAATTTAAGACAGGATCCTATGTATTTTTAGTATGTATTTATCCATAACCTAGTGGGTACAGCGTTCGACTGCGTGAACGGGAGGTAAAGGATCCGAATGCCGCGGGGTAACGTCACGTTCATTGCTGGCTGAGTCACCTGATTGTCCGACAAGAAAGATGATACTGTTTCACGGGACGATATCTGGCACTGCGGTGGTACCTACCTAGACTTATTATTGAGTCTACCACCTAGTGAAAGATCCATATTCTCCAATGATAAAAATAAATTGTATGTTATTCTTGAATGGTGATAAATAAAGTAGAGTAATATGCTGAAAATGATGACATGATGATGATGTATTTCTGAGCTCAATGAGATACAAAAACTTGAGCCCCACCATATATTGCTTACAGTTGCGTGCACAGAGACTATGAGTAGGGTATGCAAAGTGACGCTCATCCTAAAAACAATAAGTAATTTATTTTTGTCAAATTGAGTACTGATGATGACAGCAGATCGCCTATGGTTTCAAATCTTTATAGGAAAATTGGCGACCAAGTGGTAATCGTTTAATATGTTGGCGATTTTCCGAGTTGTCAGAACGCACAGAGTGCACTGCTTATTTGCATATATGGAGTACACACCACTGTATGATGATGGTATCTCAGCTCAATGAGATACAAAAATATGCCCCCACTATATATATGCTCCATATGCTGATTACTTGATTGATTTAAGTTTACATCTAAAGAGCGATGTCGCAGTTAAAGGATAAACAGATTAAATTAAGAACGCCCTTTTTCGCAAGTACAATCCTTTGCCACGACTGAGTGTTTAAACTGACAGTGTAATCTCATCTAATGGTACAACTTTGCTCGTTAATGCCAAATGGGGGTGATGTTATGTGGGGATTCGTTGGTTTAGGTAAAAGGGATGGTTAGTCTAGATTAGCTTAGACTTAGTTTTTGATTTTGGAGGGTCTGAATCTATTAGAATGAATGAGGATCTATCCTATCAGATAAATGAGGTTTTCAAACAGGGATTTCTGGAATGATATTTTGCTAATTGTTTCGGGAATATCAATAAAATAAATGTGAGAATGCGCATGTTTGTTCTTTCTCTGATTGTGATTTTTTTAAGCAGAGCTTAGAAATATTGATGTGAAGGGATATAGAATGAAATAGGCTTACCCCCTTCATAGATTTTCCATTGTGTCTAGTTTCCGGCATTACATAGATTAAAAGAAGAGTAGATAAGCCATCCGTGCCTCAATACGAACCACCAAAGAGAATACAGTTGTAGGTTCTTTGTTTAGGTAAACGTACGCTATTCGAAATATGTGTATGTGTACTGTCACTGCATTCGGAACACTTGTTTCGATTGTTTTGTAAGCATATTACGAATCCATACTTTTATTTACATCATTGAATAGAACACACACTATTATTTAGAATTATGTTACCTACATTAAAATTTTCATTTAAATTTTTAAAAAAATGGTATTAACTGCAAACTAAAAGCTTGGGAAAGCCGCTGAAAGTTAAAGAATATCTCATAAGTTTTCATCGCGGCATTAACTGCACGCAACAGAACCTGTTAAGTCTTCATTATTAATTAATAATATCTAGTTAAAAGTTCATAAAAGTCCCCGTTTCAAATATAGACTTAATGAAAGTCGGGATCGTTAATTGTGGGGTTTTATTTGTTACTAGCTATTCCCCGCAGTATTACCCGCGTTATACGATAATATATATATTAGTCTCGCAGTAAAAAAATAACCTAAAAGCGCGCAGCTCTCGCGAGGCGCGGTCGCCGCGCACTAAAATAATGCTTTATTTTGCTAAAATGAAAACCATTTTCTAAAATTAAAGTAGCTTATGTTTTTTCTTATTACAACAGCTGCCTATAAAAGTTCCATTCAAATCCATCCAGCCGTTTCAGTGCTTTACCGGAACAAACAGACAGACAGACAAAAAATTTAAAAATGTTATGTAGGTATATGTACCGTGAATGTACAATTAAATAAAAGTTTTGATTTCATATTACAAATGAATACTCCAATTTTATTTATATGTATGTAGATTGTCTGTGCACGCAATTTTAAAATAAAAATTCAGTAAAAGTCTCGGTTACCCTATTACATCATCTGCGAGTAAAAGTCCCACCAAACATTTGGTTATGACATTGCAGTCTGGATAAACCTGATTGTTATAATATGCCGTCAGTCTTGGCTACAATTAGGATGGTTGTCGTTCACACCCACCAATATACATTGGTGGGTGTGAATGTGGTGGAGTACAGTCCAAACTGTCCATGGCTATAAATAAGAAAATATATCATCATCATCAGCTCATTAAACGACCCCACCGAGGGGCACGAGCCTACCCGTATAGGGTGATTAGGCCTTAGCCGTCCACGCGGGCCCAGTGCGGATTGGACGATTTCACACACAACCTTTGAATTTCTTCGCAGGCGTGCATGAAGGTTTCCTCCCGATGTTTTCCTTCATCGTAAGAGCGTCGGATAAAAATAAATAAAAATAAAAATTTTCGAAAATTCGAAAACACATTGGTACGTGTCGAGATTTGAACCTCAGCCCTCCCGGTAGGAAGGCGACAGTCCACACCTTTGAGCCACCGACGCTCGAAAAAAATATATATTTCCGATTAACAAAAAAATACACATTAACCTGTGACGCTTTGCTCAAAGGGAAGGCCTATGCCTATGAGAAGATGGTGAGAGAGGTTTACTAGGTGGTAGGTAGACTCGATACTGAGTCGTCTAGGTACCACCGCAGTGCCAGATATCGTCCCGTGAAACACGAGTGATATGCACTTTTGTGTTTCGGGATGAGGGCACTGTAGCTAGTGAAATTACCGGGTATGAGAGACCTGGCATCTGTTGTCTCGGGTAACGGGCGCAGTGCGGCATTGATGGAAGAGAATAAATAAATAAATCATTTATTCATAACCCAACGATGAGATCTTTATAAGCAGTATGCAATACATGTTTCGGGGTTTATATTAAAATGTTGATTCAAAGGGTGAGTCCCTGACATGAAAACTAGTTACAACTCTATTTCTTATATCAGTGATTCCTTAATATTTTTACAAAATTGTACACATTGTAAGTTATATAAAATGTACTGTCTATCAGTTGAAGGTCTCCTTCAATGCCGGTCTGTCTTATTGTAGACGTATCACCATCAGGCGAGCGTCCTGACCGTCCTGTTCACTTCATAACATAACAAAGTCTAGTTAATTCACAATTATGCGACATATAAAGAGTATCGTTTGCATTACTAACCATTGCTGCCACCTTTGGCCTTTTGGGGCTAGATCTAGCACTTTTTACTATAGCTCCTTTCTAAACTTTTTAGCACGAAAAGGGCCGTCTAGCCCCATAAACAATGTAGTTTTGAAAATATAACTAATGTGTGAAGTTTCGCTATGCTGACAAGTATTTTTGTCGATTTGTGTCACTAGTAAAGGGCCAAGAATTCGATTTCTTCTGTTCATAGCTTTATGTTTTTTTTTTTTTTGTACAGAAAGTCTGTTATTGAAGCTCCATCTAGTCCAACTTGCCATTTTTTTTCCAAGAACCCATTCCTGAAACTAAGGTGGCTACACTGTTTCTAGCTCTTGAATAGGAATACGCACTTTGTTAAGAATGCCCTTTAAAATTATTGTCTGAATTATTTTCTCCTGGTAACAGTTTACACGTGTTCGTGAAAACAGGATAATTATCGCTCATTTTATGCAGGAAACCAACAATACAACGATACCAAAACATTTTCGCGATGTTAAAAGAAATAAAAGGCCAATTATGTTCCAAATACATGTCAATTATGTCTAAAACACGCAACCGTGCTATTAAATTAGACAGCATAACTGTTTTTAGACAATTTTGTGAATAACAGTCATGTTAATAAGAATCATGATTATTTATTTCAGAATATGTTAGATCCATAAAGTGTTAGTAAAGTACATTGAATTACTTATAGCTATGTTACTTTAAAGGCCACAAATTTTGTTGTATTTATCATTGCGTCAAAATTTTGATGGGGTGTTTGTACATTTATATATTTATCAGCAATGTTAGTTAATGCCAACACAACATTAAGTTGTAATGTTATCTGTTATTTATAATACTACAGTGCAATCAGTATTTTAGGTAAATATTTTTCTTTTCGTTTCCTTTATATATTATTTATATTATTATAAATTGGAAATGAATGAACATGTTATTAATAATAAGTTTTAATAATTGTAATAATAAATATTTGCATGCCTTAAACAGGCAGAATATACTATGTACCAATATCCACATATGTAACACCTTACTTGATATGTATTTTGTACAAAAAAATATATTCTATTCTATTGTTCTTTCTATATTTAAAATTAGCTACCCGCCCCTGCTTCGCACGGGTGCAATGGTGATATTCGTAATAGGCACGCTCCCGCCTGCCCGGTCGGCCGGTACCGCCGCAAACGCTACGTACCGCAATTCTTAAATCAATCATTTGCATATGCATAAGATTTATGCTGTAAAAGGCCATATAGGTATTTATTAAATCAACAATGTATTGAAGGTATTCAATTTAATTGTATAAGGATTAATGCTGTATTGGTTGAAATCGCTGGAAAAGTAGCCATTATTTGTCGTATAGAATAAATGACAAAATTATTTTTGTGGCATAAGAGATAAAAATATACCATTGCGGAGTTTTCTGTCGACATTTTTATTGAATACAATACTCAGTACATTATTTTGATAAATCTTGTAGGATTCAGCCTGTGTAGAAATGCAATGTAGAAACCGAAATTATTAATTATTTACATCACATTGGAAACCTCAAAGTAACAGTATTTCTCCACTATTTAATTAATGTTATTATACGCATAAACCTTCCTCTTGAATAACTCTATCGATTAAAAGAAACAGTATCAAAATCCGTTGCGTATTTATAAAGATTTAAGCGCACATATGGACATGGGGAAAGTAAAAGTGACTTTGATTTATACTATGTTGTGATCAGTTTACATTATTATGTTCTTTTCATTTATATGTTATTTTGCGTCTATTTGGAAAAGGCTGCAGTCCAGCTCAAATTACATCCTTAGGGTATTTGCTAACCGCTGGACTCGCCGATGTATGCACTCTGGATGTAATATGCAAAGGCATTAAATGCAGTTAAACTCCGTCTGCAAGACACTCATATGTCATGTATTTGTTTTGTAAGTAAAGTGCATGTTTAGTTTTTGTCGTGGATTTTGTACGAAATAAACGAAACATGATATTAATATTAGTAATCGGAAACATTATTAATAATGTTGACAGATACGAGCCAAATATTAAATGGTGGTGAGACTTCGGCTACTACACCAAGGGTTTTATGTTCGACGCCCGGGCAGTACAAACATTTGAATGCATGAACACGTCTCTTTGTTTTGGTCTGGGTGTTTTCTATGTAAAATATGTATGTATTTGCTAACAAAAAGTGTATAAGTATGTTTATCCGTTTTTTACTACCTAAATACAGGGTCCACGCTTAACTTGGGGCTAGATGGCGCTGTGTGAATGTCAGCGGATATTTATTTACTTAAAAGTAAAAGCCTTAATATTTGTTGCTATCGTATTCTTTACATCCGTGTATCACTTTTGCTGTCGTATTTTTATATCCGTGCCCTCAACCTTTTTTAATTAATTTATGGCAAAAGGCCATAAACGGATTGGCATTCCATCATCAACCACCAAGGTCATAAACAAAATCAAAGCTGCCATTTTTATTTAATATCCATACCATTGCGTGTCATGCGAAAATTTTACGACAACCGTTCTTGAATTTAATATAAGTGAGCTCAATAAAATCTTAGAGACGGCACACGAGACCCGGTGTACTTGCCCCTCGATTCCCCTGTGCGGAATGTCAATATCATTTTATTACCGCACTGAGCCGTAATGTAGGCGGTTATAATATAAACTAGCTTTTGCCCGCGGCTTCGCTCGCATTAAATTCGGGTTAACACGGTACTTTCATTTATCACTACATAGGATTTCCCCTCCCTCCAACTTTAAAGGTTTCGGGGTCAATAACAGATTTTTTTAAGCAAAAAATATGTTATAGTGAGGTAACCTTAAAAGATAGACATATGCTGTTGCGGACTTTTTTGTAGACCTTTAAAAGGAGAACAATACTCTCATACATGACTTTTGTGTAACTTTAACCGTTTACGCAGCGTACGCAGCGGAAGCTCCAAGTATGAAAAAATACCCCCGATTTTGAAACATTCTTCATTGCTGCTCCGCTTCTATTACTCGTAGCGTGATGATATATAGCCTATAGCCTTCCTCGATAAATAAGCTATCTAATACTAAAAGATTTTTTCAAATCGAACTAGTAGTTCCTGAGATTAGCGCGTTCAAACAAACAAACAAACAAACTCTTCAGCTTTATATATTAGTATAGATAGATTGGAGTGAGAACAACAATGATATTCTGTATATATAAAGGTAGATACGCCATCCGTGCCTCAAAAACGAACCGCCGAAGAGAGTACACTTTGTACTCTTTTGTTTAGGTAATGTGTTCGAAATTCGAAATATGTGTATGTGTGCTGTCACTGCATTCGGTACACTTTTTTCGATTGTTTTGTGAGCATATCACGAATCTATACTTTTTACATCATTGGAGAACAAGGGCAATAGTCTTCCTCAACTACTTTTTTATTAAACTTTTTTTCAAGGCGTGCGAATTACTGCGGTATCTTTTGGTATATACGCATTGTTATAATACGCATTAATATAATGTAGGGATGTTCTCTGCTCATTTTAAATTGACCTCATTTGATCTATGAAGACTCGATACTGAGTCGTCTAGGTAGGTACCACCTCAGTGCCAGATATCGTCTCGTGATGTCGTTAAAAAGGAGTATTGTGCACTTCTGTGTTTCGGGGTGAAGGCACTGTAGCTAGTAAATTATCCGGTATAAGAGACCTGCTGTTGTCTTTGGCGTCGGGCGAAGTGCGGCATTGACGGTGAATAATAACTGTCTATCAGTTGTTAGTCTCCTTCAATGCTGCTCTGTCATAATCAAGCGTATCACTAACCATCAGGTGCGTCTTACCGTCTTGTACACTTTATCATGAAAAAAAAATCTTATAAAGAATGTTTGATTAGAAAATATAAAATGATTAATTTAAAGTATGTTCTAGACACTATTTTGTTTATTTCATTATTTTTTTTTAATTTGGAAATTAAATGAAAAAGATTTAAATCTGTAGAACTTAATAAATATATTAAGGAAATTAAAAAGAATTTAAACTATAAAGTGCGTTAGCTTCCGCTTTCAAATCATCGATTTAAATGGATTATCTTTTATCAACCTTTTTAAGAGGAAAGCTAACAAACAGTATCGAGTAAACAATTGCGAATAAAGCACGGCTTTAATTCTAGAAAAGTGTGTAAATTAACAATCGCACTGTATTTACACGCGCAATGTGAGAGTTTTCAATTTACACATTTAAATATTTGGTAGTGACAAAGTGAGATGAAAATAGTCCACATTTCGTATTTGCGAATTCGATTGAGTATTATTTATTGACATGCTTTATCATTTGAATATATTTTTTGCGACTGATGTTTCATACAAAAAAATTATGTCAATTTTTTTTATATATTAAGTAACAAAGACTCGACTACGAAAAGAGCAACTACTGAGTTTCTTGCTGGATTTTTCGCAGTAGACAACAACAGTTCGAACCAGTGGTAGAGTCAAATTTGACATTTATTAGTGTTATTTATGGACCTAAATAAAATAAATATTCTTTTGATTTTGTTTGTCTGTTAGTAAGTTTTATTTTAACTATGTTTTTTTTTGTAACACAAATAAAAGAAAGAAAGTAAATAATCGCTGTTCGAAGCCATAGGCCTTAGCACAGCAATGGTTCAAATAAGCACAGTCTAGCCTGCTGGCAATCATGGTCATAATGCTGTCGCCAATGCCGCGAACTAAACGCACCAGGGATGCGCACTTTTTGCCTTTTTTTCGAACTGACTACTGCTGTTGGCCGCAGACGGCCTTTACAGCTTCACCGGGCAATCGGCGAGCGCAGATGGCTCTCAGCCTTAAACTTTTTGCCCATTATTGCATAGAAACAATGAAACAGTGCCTCCGCAAATATTCCCGACAGAATAAAAGCGAACGTAATGTATGTGTAAATCGCTGTGTGGTGCGGAAGTTCGAATCTCACGGGGTTATCGTGTAGTAAAAATCACTTTGTGTGATTATTCCCAGTTTCAGATTTAACGCTCTCTCTTCAACCTATCGCAGTCCACTGCTGATCGTAGGTCTCCCCCATTTTGCGCCAGATATCCCGGTTCTGCGCTTTCCTCATCCAGCAACCGCCCGCAAGTCGTCGGTCCGTCGGTCCGGGCGTCCTTCGCTACGCTTGCCAAGACGCGGTCCCACTCCAGAACTCGTCTGCTCCAACGGCCATCGGTTCTGCGACATACGTGACCAGCTCACTGCCACTTCAACTTGCTGATCCGGCGGGCCATGTCAGTAACTTTAGGTCTCTACGGATGAAATCATTTCTGATCTCATTCCTAAGAGATATTCCAAGCATAGCTTGCTCCACAGCGCGTTGAGTGACTTTGAACTTGTGAACCAATCCCGATAACTTTAGTAACATGTAACATCTTGCTTGAAGTTATTCTGTACAAACATTAAAACTCTGTCGACAGCAAACCATCTTTACAAATAGATTTACCGACTAATATATAAAGTTACGCTGCAACTTGCAGGATCCCAAGATACAGTACGGAAAACTTCGTGAGATATGAGCAAGCAGAGCAACTGAGTGCCTTGTGGAGAATGCTTACTTCGTTTGTTCTGGGGTTAGAACTTTCATTTCTTAGACTAGTGCGACGAGTTGTGAATGTGTGACTATTGAAATGTCATTTTATTTTGAATTGTTGAAATGAAAGATTAACCGTACATTTTTGTTTGTGTTTTCAATTAACTTTAGTTTGAATTTTCTGTTTATCGTTTAATTATGATGCCAAATTTTTAGGTAATTTTTGCACTTCTTTAATTAGGATTGCTTAATATTTAATCATCATCAACATAATTCAATGGTTGTGCGTGAGGTCGTCCAACCCGCACTGGGCCCACGTGGACGACTAAGGCCTAATCACCCTATACAGGTAGGCTCGAGCCTTCGGTGGGGACGTTTAATGAGCTGATGATGATGATAAATATCATTTAACCTGTGACGGAAAATAAGAAGGCCTGTTATTACTGCAGCAAACAGGTCTTCCCACATTGCATAGGTATTGAGAGATTGGACTGTAACCTACCACGTGGATCCCATATGGATTGATGGCTATTAACAACTACTATACAAAGAATATAACCGGGACCAACGGCTTGACGTGCCCTCCGGAGCACGGAATCCTCTCGGACAATCAGGTGATTTAGCCTGCAATGTACTAATCAAACTGGGGCATATCGCACAAAGTGATTTCACTATTCAGTTTCCCCGCGGTATATGAACCCAAGACCCCCGGATGACACAGCGATCTAAATCCAACGCTTTAACTACTAGACCACGGAGATAGTTATGTTTTTCATCTATATTTTCGGACGGATATTCGGGACATGATGGGCTTAGCATTGAGCATTTCCACACATCATTTGCCTAGGATTCTCTCAATGTTTTTTGCATTTTGTGTGGGCCATTCGTACTTGCCGACGGAGTGTATGAAAACTATAGTAAAACCAATAGCCAAGAATAGATCTGGGGACCTAATAGATAAAACAAACTATAGGCAAGTTGAAGTGGCAGTGGGCTGGTCACGTATGTCGCAAAACCACTGGCCGTTGGAGCAGACGAGTTCTGGAGTGGAGACCGCGTCTCGGCAAGCGTAGCGTAGGACGCCCTCCGGCCCGATGGACCGACGACTTGCGAAAGGTCGCTGGTGGAGGCTGGATGAGGAAAGCGGAGGACCGGGATATCTGGCGCGAAATGGGGGAGACCTATGTCCAGCAGTGGACTGCGATAGGTTGAATAGGATAGGCCAATATCTTTGGCTACTATTACAGCAAAGGTATTTGACGTTTAATCGATGGCATTTTAAAGAGTAATATTCGTTTAAATGATGCGCAGTTCGGATTTAGGGCGGAACTGTCTACAGATACTGCTATTTTACGTATGAAGCACACAGTCAGATATTACACAGATAGGAAAACCCCAGTTTTTGCGTGCTTCCTTGACTATCAATGGCTTTCGACCTGGTGTCATACGAATTGTTGTGGAATAAAATGAGGATGAGATAATTGATGTTTTTGATTACTGGTATAAACATCAAATAAATATTGTTCGGTGGAGGGGAAAGGTTTCGGACCAGTACAGGTTGAAGTGTGGCGTGAGACAGCGAGGCTTTACCTCTCCTCGTTTATTTAACTTGTATGTAGATGGACTTGTTGAGGAGCTCAGTGACGCGGGGGTTGGCTGTTCTATTGACGGGAAACTTATTGACAACTTAAGCTATGCCGACGATATGGTGATACTAGCTCCATCGATAGGTGCCATTCGAAAGCTTGTTGGCATATGCGAAAGATATGCGGCCGCTCATGGTCTTCGCTATAATGCGAAAAAAGCGTTACCTAAACTGTGTGCTAATGTAAGTCTGAGCGCCATAGCAACATCACGATACCGCCTGTCTACCTAGGAGGTGTGGCACTTAAACAAGTTTCACGGTTTAAATACCTGGGTCATTGGGCTACGGAGGACCTTACGGATAATGAGGATATTGAAAGGGAGTGCAGGGCATTGGCGGTGCGATGCAATATGCTGGCTCGTAGTTGCACTTTGCACAAAACCCGTTAAGGTGAAACTTTTTAAGGTCTTTTGTCCGTCTTTTTATGCGTGTAACTTATGGGTCAATTATACACTGAAGGTCATCAACTCCTTACGCGGGCTGCCGCGACTGTGTAGTGCATCGGGCATGTTCACAGACGCTCATACTGATGGCTTTCACGCCATACTACGTAAGAGAGAATATTAGGGCGTGTCCGTGGTAGTTCCCAATGTCATTCTCCGCGTTGTGGTTGAGCGTTTGGCTTGCCCTTTTGTGAAGAGGTGGATTCGACTGCATGTGGAATAGAAAAGTAGAATAAATAATTCAATGAGTTCTGTTTTTTTTTTTATTATTATTATTTTATTACATTATTTTATATATATATTTTTTTAATGATCTTTGATATTATTATTATGTTTTCGAAATCCTTAGATTCACAAGCCAAATAGGGGCCCGGTCCTTTGGAAGGCATGTGTGGGGCCATAGCCAACAGCACAGAGGCCCTTTTTCGAATTATTAATCTTTGTATGTGTTACACATGGCGGATGCCATCACAGAATGCAGAATATGATACAACCCATGATGACCCCCGCCAGGTGTAAAAACTATTACAAACATATGAAAACTACGATACCGGGCTATGGAATTGGGTTTTGGTGGACTGGACAGCTGGGTTATAGGAGAGACTACGGACGCCTGCCATTAAACTAGTCTCAAATTTAAAAAGAGACAGGCGGTGACTTGCCGCGTCTGCATGGGCCCCCTAATGGTCGCCTGCAGTGGGGCGACAGGGGGCAACATGGGCGCACACGGCTAGGGGTGTAGAGAGGTGTACACCGCTTTCTGCGCAGACAAACTGCACCAACTCGCGACTTACGCATCTTTCACTTCCACCCCTCGAGCATGTAGCTCTTGCAACCCCACTCTGGACAGCCAATGAAGGCAAGCCAGAGTTGAGAGTCCTGACCTTGGGTAGCTACTCTGGAGGGCCAGAGACGGTCAGTGTGCACTCTCGGGGGCCATCGGTTCCGTGGTGTCGCTACGCACCAACAGCTCGCCACAAGCTACCCTGCGGTGACTGACTGCACTGGTGAAAATCACCAGCGGGCGATGGGTCATCACGTCCCTACGCGTCCCTATATTATTATTATTATTGATGATTTCTTTGGCGTTGGTAAAATTGATTATTTTATTTTTTAAATATGTATAATGATTCTTTGCTATTGATTTGTTTTATTTTAATCATAGTGGTAATATATTTATTAGTATTTTTTAATTTTAAAGTGTTAAATTTTATATCTCGGAAAATGAATTTATAATTGTAATTTTAATATTGATCACATGTTTATTTTAATGTATTTAAGTAATTTTATTCTATATTTATATCTATTTTATTTTATTTATTTTAATTCAATGTTATATGGATTTAATGATTCGAAATAAATGATTTGAATTTGAATTAGAATTATATGTCAAAAAGATTGGAGAGTCTGTTTGTAATATTAAAATATTTTATTTTCTTTATGCATATGTATATATACGGTACATATGACAAAATAACAATTTTTAAAATTTTTGTCTGTCTAAACAGACAAACAAACGTTCCGGGTAATCTCTGATACGGCTGGATGGATTTAGACGGGACTTTTTTGGCAGGTAGCTTATGTAATAAGGAAAAACATAGGTTACCTTTATTTAAGACAATACTTTAATGTTGTAAATAGATAGATAGATAGATAATTCATTTATTTGCATCACAAAAACACACACATCACATTTATACCGACAAGAATTTGTACAATTAACAAGAATATAATTTAACACAAATGATACAATACAAAATAATGTCTCCGGCTTATTATTTCTTGTGCGTCACAGTGATACAAAAAGGCCAAACCTCAGCATTGGGTTCACCGACGGCAAACCACTGATTTTCAGCTTTGGCCTGAGAATCATTTTAGCCCTCAATATTCGTGATTCTTCAATTCACAGTTATTAGTTAACAAAATTTCTCTAGTATACAAATAACTAAACGAGTAATAAGGTTATCAAAAGATTATTCATATTAAATATATAACTAAACATAATAGGTGACATATTTGTGTATAAAAATTACATTATTAAATATATTATACATTCAGATATCATTCATGAAAACATTAAATAGTATACTTACATTATATGCATAAATTAATAGTAAATATAAAGCAATGTTTTACCGAGGAGCAGCCGCGCGTCGCGTGAGCTGCGCGCTTTCAGGTTATATTTTACTGCGGGGGAATATAATTTTAAACCGCGAGTAATACCGCAGGGAACAACTAGTTAAATATAAATTACTTTAGATAAATACAGGCTATTTTATTCATAGTGCAAGCGACACGTTGTATGAAGATAGCTCTCATTTTTTTATTTTTAAATGGATGCTGATCCATAGCAAAGAGGCTTTAGAATTAAGTCTCTGCAAAGCTTGGAATACCGGCGCGTAGAGTTGGAAGTCTCTCGGTATTGTACCCGATACATTCTTGGAATTCCGTATGAGAATTGTATCAGGTTTTTAATGGGAACAATTAAAATAGAAAATTTCGTTTATGTTATTTCAATATATTATATTCGGAATTATATTACATACAAAATGCTCCAATAACGAACAAAGTAATTGTAAGATTCCAGCAATTTTATACCAAATACAAAATAAAGACGTATAATAACGAGAGCCTTGGTCAGTAATTCCTTTTGAAAATTCCTGCTCCACTTTTGCAAGCACAAGTTCAAACATATCTACACAAAAGAATGGAGGTATGGTACAAGTTCATAGAACATTAAACATAAACCAAGCTTTGAATTGACCAACGAAAGCTTTTAAAAAGTGATGGAAAAATAACAATAAATATATGTTACTTGGGGCTGCGGAACCCTCCACGGGCGAGTCCGTCTCGCACTTGGTCAATTTTTGTAAGTACTATCGCCCAGGTGGAGCGGACCCAGTGCCGAAATATAGCTCTTCCACGCTTAACCCTCTAACTAACCCAATGATATTCTGTATATATAAAGGTAGATACGCCATCCGTGCCTCAAAAATGAACCGACGAAAAGAATACAGCTATAGGCTCTTTGTTTAGGTAAATGTACGCTCATTCAAAATATGTGTATATGTGCTGTCGCTGCATTCGGAACATTTTTTTCGATTGTTTTGTGTTGGCGAATCTATACTTTTTACATCATTGCTCTAACCGCAATGATTTAAATACAGAAAATCAACCATGTCCTTTGTTTATATCCGTCTAAGTTAAAGAGTTAATTTATTTAATATTTTGATGAATATCAAAATCTACCGCTCTCGCTTATCCTTTAGACCACGTCTGTAGGTAGAAAGAGATAAGCCTACTTCCGTCGTGAGGCACGCGATATGTTCCGACGTTTCTTAACGCACGGGCGTTATTTACATTTAACTTTATTACAGTCTTTTTAGGGAAATATGTTAGATAGCAGGTATCTTTATTTTGCTTGTTATGGAGGTCTAAATAGACAAGTAGCGGCTTGTTAAAAGATTATGAGTCTTGTTTATTCTAATTGGTTTCGTAAAAAGGGGAAAAAAGACTCCAAGCGACTTTGTTATTCTCATTTCCGGAGCCATACGACATTGCGTTCTTCATAAAAGAGCGTACACGGCTTCATATTCATTTGACGACCCATTTGGTGCTGCGGTTAAGAGGTCGGCTGCAACACCAAGGGTTCCGGGTTCGATCCCCGGGCAGTACAAACATTTGTGTGCATGAACATGTCTGTTTGTAATGGTCTGGGTGTTTTCTATGTATAATATGTATGTATTTACAAAAAAAATGTATATAAGTATATTTATCCGTTGTTTAGTACCCATAATACAGGCTTCACGCTTAACTTGGGACTAGATGGCGCTGTGTTAATGTCAGTGGATATTTATTTATTCATGGGCGACAGTGTCGCCGGGTACCATCATGTGAATGGAATCACTATGCGTATGAATTTGTGAATCATCTAAATAGGTACAACTGCAGAGCGAAACGATATCTGCGTCCCGTGAAATAGAAGCATTTTGCACTTCTGTGTTTCGAGTTGAGGGCACTGTTGCACTAGGTGCTACTAGTAAAATTACTGGGGATAAGATACCTAACATCTGTTGTCACGGGTGTCGGGCGCAATGTGGCGTTGGTGAAGCATAATAATTGTGTATCAGTTGTTGGTCATGGTTAGCCGGTCACTTACCATCAGCTGAGCGTCCTGACCGTCTTGTACAAAATGGTAACGTAAAAAAATGCTCGTTTGCCTCGTGTTACATAAAAATAAAACAAAAATAGAACAGGTCTATGATTCTCTATCAGAATAGTCATAAGGATCATCATCTTTAGCCTATAGCATCCACTGAAAGTTACAGGCTTTCGAGACAGCATAGCCATGGGGTGATTTGGCCGTACTACGCGGTCCAGTCATAATCATATTATGTCATACTTTGTTGTAACCAGATGTGATTAAATTTCATCACGAGCATTTAGATTAATTTTTGAACCAATTTAACAACCCAATCAGATCAACAACAAATCTAACATTCAAGTTTCAATTACAAGGTGTTT
>PQWD01003220.1:0-10389 GCA_019425675.1 Leucinodes orbonalis
ATTATAAGCTGGCATAAAAAATGCAGCATACTATTACTTTAATAAGATAAAAGTACTGATTTGATTTTAATAATTTTTATTAGATTTTATTTTTATTTAACACTGATTTAAGTATAGCTGTGTTCCCAGGCTAAAAGGTGAATCAGGCATAAAAACATACAGTTACTTGGGATCTTAACGACACAAGTTCGATAGGTCTCTTCTTCAGGATTATTCATATAATTATAAACCAAAATTTGATAATTCCCTAGGTGGTCTGATTGATCACTAACTTATTTTAAAAAATTGTCTAGTCCTCACCAATGGTTTTTTTCAACACCTAGGTAAGTCATAAAGTAATCTTTAAAAGGGATATTTCACCTAAATAATATTTGCGTTAAATAAATACACAGTAAGAAATTTCAAATCCTCTCTTACATTTATAAGGAAGCATTCTACATTATTTATTTGGCTGGTCATACTAGACTAAAAAGATATGTAGCAGCATTAAAAAGCTCAACAAAATACTACAATGCCGACTCACTGTTACGATAAAAAATCGATAAAACTTAAAAAGATAAATAAGCACGAGTTGAAAACATGTGTTGATCATTAAGACACCTTTGAAAATAATCCGAATTCCATGCATTATTCTTCGGATGGCATTCGTACAATACCATCGAGTCAGCTTGACTCAATTAAATGTTAATTCGTACAATGGAGTCGATTAATGAAATTAAGTCGGCATTTACTCGGGTTAGCCATCAAACGCCTACAATACCCCTAAATAGTAACAATCAACTCAAAGGATGCTCAAGTCAGAGCAACAAAGGGTCTAACTAACCCGGCTTGCGTTGCCGTGACTATTAAATTTTAATGACATGATTTATTCGATATAAAAAAATCAAGAAAAGGGTATGTTACGATCCATTTTTCATATAACGCAGTTGGTAGCAAATGGCCAAATAAAAAATGTTTAACAGGACCGACACTTTATGAAAAACGGTGTCCGACTGCGCGCGGCTTTGTCATCGACACAAAAATTTATTCATGCTCGCCCCGAGCCCCGGCTGTGAATAAAATATAAAGAATATTCCATTTTTCTGGATTCGTGTTGCGTAAGGTGTACAGGAACACGAAAATGCTGGCTGTACTTTTGTCGTGGTCAAGGGTTCCTTTTCCCAATCTCGCCATTAATAGATGCAGAAAATGGGAAAGTAAAAATTGAACTTTTTATAAATCTTTTTTTATAGTGCTTTATTTGATTATACTTTTAATGGCTATTTTTAATAGCTGTTTTTAATTCTGGTTTTTAAATTGTACCTAATGTTGATTTGTATTGTATTATTTAAATGTGCATACCTTAATTTATAAATTATACTAACACTAGTAGTTCAGACGTTTGTTACTAACGTTTATGGGATTGGCCTGAAACAAATGAATTTATTATATTATTATTAGATTTTATTATATTATTAGAGGACTGTATAACTTCTAAAAATTTTTTTTACATATAATTATGTAAAAGCCAAAACTAATCATGACACGTTAATTGATTCAGCTGTAAAATTGGGTTCTATTAAATCCTTAATTTTTGAACTCAATTTTAAAAAATATATAAATATTTTTCTATTTACGTAGTATAGAATAAACATTATATAAAACGTTAAAATTAATTAAGAACGAAAAATATGAAAGAATGTGTTTTAAGGTATGCCTCTAAAAGGACAGGACTATCGTCCAGCCATACATTTAGAAATAATATTTGGTCATTTTCTTAGTGGTAGCCGTCTCATTTATAATATTTTATAGAAATCAACAAAACAGAATCGAGAACATTAACATGAACGCTACAAAGCGATGTGGCCCGGTTTTGTATGTCTTTTTATTGGAAATTGGTTAAGTTTAGGGTACCTCAAAGTTCCTGTATGATTTTACCGGTAGCATTTAAAACTTATTTGCGTATTAGAAACTGCCAGAATTTCATAACGAGTTCAAATTTAGAGACGACACGGACACTGACTGCGGAGTCGTTTCACAAGTTTAAAGCCACTCGGAGGGCAATTGGGCAAATTATGTTCTGGCTCTCTCTCTTTTAGGGATAAATTCTGTAATTAGTCAAAACGTTAAGATTAACTTAACCAGCTTAACATGTTGAAATGGTTACTATGTTCAAAAATGTTTATTATCATTATATTATTAGATAAATCTTACAATTAAATTGAGGACTATTTAATTGACAAAGCTTTGAAATGACTGGACATGATTCATTCTTTTTTTATTATTTGTTGTGCATGACTCTTATTCATAATAGTTCAAATAGTATTGACGTATTTTGAAATGTATTAATATATTGCAAAAACACATCCTAATATTTATTTTATTTTTAATGTTTGGTTTTGATATTATTTTGAGATTTTAATGTGTTTGTTCATTTCTTTATTAATTGTAAATGAATGAGTTAATCATGTGATTATATTTGTATACCTTGACAATGGTGGAAATGTAGTGGGGACTTGTCATACAATTTTGTCATCTACGAGTATACCATGTTCTAACCTATGTTTCACAAATAAAAATATTCTATTCTATTCTAAAGTCGGGGTATCACACGCTTACTGTAGGAACCTATGTTGTTTGAGGCAAGAAAAGAGATACAATTCCAGTAACGGTTATATACTGTTTTGATGACTACGTATGATGTCCAATAGGTACTAAACATAGACCTCACTCCCCCAGTAACTACCACCTCCACTGGTCGAAAGATATGTAACTCCAGCCAGCTCAGTCCAAATATAGAATCCTCTAAGTTTTATTTTTATTTCGGAGACCTTTAAATCTAATTGTATTATTTTTTAGGTGAGTTTCATTTCAAGCTACAACTGAAACGATATTTTTTCACACAGGTACATAACATTTGTAATCTGGTCGATAAGAAGTAGACTGTATGTCTTTTATCGAAAACATAACTATTGCGATGAAAACTGTAAAAGGCCGTTACTGAGTATTTATTTATTTAGAAAATCTTAAAACTTCGAATAAACAAATGAACAATGCTTCTAGAATGTTAACACATATACAATTCTGTTTTTCATTTATGTGTCCTTTATAAGTATTCTTGTTTGATTATCCAGGTGCATGTTGTGAAACACATAGTAAGAAGAATATATTAAAATAATACTTTCAACACAGGTGTTTCATGTTAGTTAAGACTTACTAGCTTACGTGGGCCGTAAAATACTGTTATGGATTTGGTACAAAGTTTCTCACTGAAGATATTAAATTTATGAAACACAGAGCCATATTATTATTTCTTTTTTTTAGTTTTACAAGTAAAATATTAAATAATTCCATCGAGATTACATATTAATTGTACTACGTTATCAAAGTTTATTGATTTACTTAATAAACGAACAGTTGATACGATTTTTATTATGTATTATATGTAACATAAAACATATAAATTAAGTATTTAGACATGACCCTTCTCTCTGATATAACATGTTTATACTACAATGATCAAACGATACCCTTTACTCATTAATTTGAAACATTTTAGTTAAATATCATTCGTATCTGTCAAATGCGTAGTACATCTAATAGATAAATAATTCATTACATTGATGAAAAAAATATGTAGTTGGTCCCAATATCAAACCAACTTTCCTGTTAATTCCTACCCAAAACTAACCAAAACCAATTATTCAAGCATAAGGCGTGAATGATGCACGCCATTTATATAAAAAAGTTGTTTTCTATAGACTACAAAAGACAAAATTTTTTAAAATTCTTTCTACAGCTTCAGCCAAAAAAGTCTACAGCATCTTTCTTGTGAATTAAATGATTATCTTCCAAATCATCCAATACTGCGCGGTCTATTAAAATTGTAATCTTGTGAAGAGCAGACAATACGTCGCCTTCATACAAACATACAGGTACTAACAAAAAACAAGTGGATGAAGTAGCAAAAAGCCAACCCTCGATTATAGAATGTCTTCGCTAAATTTGCCAAGGTCATCATGACTTTTCTATTAAAAATCAACCCCCATATGTCACCATATATTGTGTTCGCATCCAAAATGGTAGCTCTTCTGACATTGACAAAGGGTGTTGGGATAAACTTTGTGCAGAACAAAAAACTTTTTTTTTGGTACACACAAGTGGCCGAAAAACTTTAAAATGTAGAATTTATACGATTCACAATATGGGAGCACCTGTCCCTAATTGCCACCTTTGGCGGTGATCCTTTTTGAGATAGCAAAAAATGTGAATATTACAGCCATTTGTAACGGAATAATATGCATGAGTAGATTGTCTTTGAGTAAATCGTAATGGTTATATAGTAAAGTCTCCAATAGGAATAACTTGGGTTAATAAAAGCTTATGTCGATAGTTTCATCTAGTAACGTATCGAGCATATCAAATAAATAACTCCAAATTACACCACTTCTATAACGATGTTCATGTTCCTGATATTCCTAATTTAACTACTCATCTGTGTTAATATATATATTTTTTGATACTATTGTTAAATATTATTTGGTCAGTACAACAAAATAAGGCGTAATTATTTTAATTTTATTTATATTTGTCTCCATACGCACCATCAAAAATAAAAACACAACTCCAACTTTAACCGTTTGATTCATATATGCATGTATACGTCCGTGCATAAACAGCTATCCCTGCCAAGGTGCATCTGTCGACACCGGTCAAAGTTCAACATCCACCTGGTGAATAAACTACGACACTAATGTTATGTATCTCTATTCAATCATATTACTCCGCATGTTTCAAATCAATCACCAATTTGAATACATTCAGATCCATCTACATCTGTACAACTAGTAACTTAATAAAAATCATGTATACCCCGCACGCAGTCATGTTGTGATTGAAGGTTCTCGAGATATGAATGGGCCGTTGTTTGGGTTTTATTGGCTTAATCAATGTGCGCTGTTATCTTTTTAACTCATTCTGTACACGCATTGTCTTCGATATTCAATGTAACGAAATCACAATAACTTGCAAAGGGAACAAAAAATTTCAAGGAACCGTCGTATGTATGGTCGTTTTTTATTTTATTCGTAACTTTGTGTGTGGGTACATAAGGTTTGTTTTTATATTAAAAATTTGGGAATTTTCACATGTAGGAGAGATCTGAAGAAAGGTTCACGTCTCACCTGAAATTCCTTGAAGGTAGAAAATGTGTAGCTATTAGATATATCACTTTGACCCATTGAACAGAACAAAGTTAAGGGAACAATTCTGTGTAACTTGAATGTTGCGGCGAGAGATGGATAAAAATAACAAAACTGACCGCCAAATCATCAGTTTGTACTTTATTTTGAAAAAAAAAACATAGTCTACCGTCAAGATGTGCGACAAAAGATGGAATACTGTATAATGTATCTGTCTGGCAAAGTTGAGATTACAGGCAGGTGTGTTTCCATGCCTAGACTTTAACTCAGGCCAATCAGCAGGCACGTAACCGGCCATAATAATATCTTCCCATAAACATGCTACTTGCAAAATGTAAATTTGAAGCGCGTAAGCAATCGATTCGCAAGGGCTGTTAGTAGTTGCTCGTAGCTCAAGCGGTTTCTTTTATAGGATTTATCTTTATGTGTATTGAAGTAAAAAAATCTAGTTTCTAAGAGTATTTCTTTTAATGCTTCTTCTTCATGAATTCTATAATATCAATGTCAAAATATTTTCATAAATGAAAAGGTATGGACATTCTCTTGCGTAGGGCGGGATCACGTTTATGGATGCTGCGACCCTATAAGTGTTCAGTTTTTTAACATTCATAAGTGTTCTGTAAGGCCTTAAACTGAATAAACACTTTTCATTTTCATTTTCATTTTAACGTCTTTCAACTCTACCGGGCTTCCCGAATATATTAAGAATCTGAATCCTCCATTATTTAATAAAAAAATATATGATTGGCTTTTAGATAGGAATTATTATAGTGTTAAAGAATATCTAGGAATACAGTGACATTTTTACTATGATTTAAGTTTGACATTGTTTACATAATTGAAGTTTGACATTGTTCACATAATTTAAGATGATATATATATTTACACGCCATTGAAATGGCGAAGCATGTTAATCAAATATTGTTATGACCACCAAAATGTACCATGTTTCTAGTAAATAAATGATATTCTATTCTATTCTACCATATTCCTTATCTAGTTCTACCCGCACGTTCGAATACCACTTCCTAATATACGTTTTACTTCATCTCTTGTGCTTTATTTCCTTAATGCACTTTATGCCTATGAAGTCGCCATTACCTGCCAACAGCTAATTTTCAGAACTAACTGCTACTAATTTATCAAAGAAAAAAGTTTCCAAATGTACTATAAAATTCCAGTAAACAAAATAAAGTTCTAGTTATAAAAGAACATCAACGAATATGCCACCAATTCAATATAGCGTTGGTACACCAATGGCGAAGATATAACTTATTGCGTTCCCAATTAAGGCCTACTCCCTGCTGAGTCCTACTGACGGAGGCTCAATTTAAATAGCCATACCACGATTCGACCCTAAATTACAATCTTGTTTTGTAAAATAATTATGACCTCTATCTCTTTGTGTTAAGAGCCATTTGAACAAAGGTGAGTAGAGAGCTTTAACTATTAGAATGTCTCGCAGTCATTCTGCACGCTTAGGAACTTATTCAACTTATTTACAATAGAAGTTGAATAGAATTAGACGTTCCTTTGTTTTATATTTAAATGTAATATAAATATCTACTGATATTCACACAGCACCATCTAGCCCCAAACTATATACTTTTTTTATAAATACATACATATTATACATAGTAATCACCCAGACCAATACTAACAGACATGTTCATGCACACAAATGTTGCATTGCCAGGGGATCGAACCCGGAACCCTCGGTGAAGTAGCCAACGTCTCAACCTTTCCACTAAATGGATCGTCAATGAACATTATGTCTCATTATCATTTATTATAAGAGTAGGCTAGTAACATGATATGGTTCTTGTATATTGACTAGATTTTTTATCTAGTTTAAAACCCTTACTTAAATTCCATTGAAAACGTTTGTGTCACTTCATTATTCTATTTCTAACTGTAAATATATGACTATATCGTTTTTGCTGAACATTGTATTTACAAATAATGAGTTATTATAAGAGATTCTAACAAACTTTAAATAAACAACTGAATAACCAAATAACTTCTCTCTTTAGGTTATTTCGAAGCGTAACCCCCAACGCGGTGGCCCCAGGGTACACCACGATGATAAGACTCGCAAGTTAAGGCTTAGTACCCATAAGTTTACTTATAATTGACGACCCATCTGGTATAATGGTTCAGACGTCGGCTATTACACCTAGGGTTCCAGGTTTGATTCCCGGACAGTACAAACATTCGTGTGCATGAACATGTCTGTTTGTTTACATGTCTATATTGCGCTGTGTGAATGTCTGTAGATATATATCATAATATCTAAGACAATAAATGAACCTTTAAAATTTAAAACTAACATTTTGTTAACTGACATCTGTATGTCATTGCATTGGCATTGCTATCACACATCAAACGTTTAAAGCTTTCAACATCTATTATTTTTCCTATTAGTAATAACCACACTATTTCGGAGTTCATTAAGCATCATAACATAAGACAGGTCGTTTCTCATACACATTGTTTGTCTCAGTCAATGGGCATAAAAACTTGTAAATAGTGTTTGCTTCTCAATTTACAACTGACACATTGGAACAAAGAAATTAATTGATGTTAGTAATGAAGAAACTAATGAATGAATGGGCGCAGAGTAGATGCGATATAGATGCTGCGTTTTTATCTGACATTTATTTTAACTAAAAATAAACAATTATTAGAAAATTGGAACATTAGCATCTGTTCACGATGTAGCGAACAAAGATAAATTAAATTATTAAACGGCTGAAGGCAAATGTTTTTGAAAATTGTTTTTTTGAAGAAAGTTGAAGTATATGAACAAATCAATATAAAATAGAAAAAAATATTTTTTTTATGTTACAGAGTGTACAGGACGGTCAGGAAGCTCACTTGATGGTAAGTGATACGCCCGACCATAACAGAGTGACATTGAAGGAAAATTAACAACTGATAGACAATTATTGTTCTCCATCAATGCTACACTGCGCCCGTCACCAAATACAACGGATGTCAGGTCTTATTCTCGGTATTTTTTTCAAGGAAAATTCTAAAATATAGATAGAAACAAATATTTTCAATTTGGTAAACAACAGTTAGTTTTTTGAAGATTTAAGTGGAATAATTTTGAATTACATTTAACGCATTTGACATTGGAAATAAGTATACTAATTAAAATTGCCGACGACGATCGAAAAGAAGTGAGAGAGAAGAGACTTAGACTGCGCAACAACAAAGAAAAAATGTACTACATGTACTAATAATTCTTCATCAAGCGTAGCACGTACTTGGTCAATAAAGTGTTTCGGGTGGAGAACATTCTAGCTAGTAAAAATACCGGGTATAAAAGACCGAATATTTATCCTCTCGATTCACGGGCGCAGGACAGTGTTGACGAAAAGTAATGAGTACCTCCTGTTATTAAAACACTGCGTCTGTCCTGATCAGGCGTATCACTTACCAGGTCAGTGAAATGACCGCCCTGTTAATTTTATGACATCAATAAAAAAATAAACAAATAAAATAAAAATAAAAAAAAAATAAAAAATATCGGATCCATCAATTTACCAATACTTCTGGTTCATAACTACTCTTCAACGGTTTTTTACTGTTCTACGATCAGTCTTTCTATCCATCAAACGTGGCCCTAGGCCATATTCGTCTCCGTGACTTCTGCGATTGCCCTCCGATACGCATTATATATTATGTTTACTTTTAATTAGCTGACACAGAACATCAGTTAATGTTGCCATAGTTGGCGATAGACCATTCTGTAAGACAAATGGCCGACGGTTAGCGGATGGCGTGGGAAATGATTAACGGATTTCGATGCAGATAATATATAGTTTTGTTAGAAACAATTAAAATAGTAGATATTCAGAAGTAGTAATTAAAGTAAACACAAACGCTTGGAATTCTAGGTATGATTTAAATTACTTTGTGTTGTCTGTCAAGTGTAATCAGTACAATCAGCTTAATAGACAGAAGTTACGATTCTCTTAAAATAATTATATAGTTTATATTTACTTTACGCTAAGGGGACGAAGTATGATGTTTATTTGAAACTAGTTGTTTCGTGCGGTTTTACCCGCGTTTTATGATATATTCTCCCGCAATAAAACATAACCTAAAGTCGCTATTATAGTCTCGCGACGCGCGGCTTCGCGCTGTAACACATTGCTTTATTTTTCCAAAATTAATAGTATATTCTAAATAAAAGTAACCTAGTTTTTCTTATAACATCCACTACCTGTCAAAAAGTCCTGTCCATCATCCAGCGTTTAAGAGATTACCCGGAATAAACAGACAGACAAAAACTTTAAAATTGTTATTATGGCATATGTACCATATATACGAGTATATTCATATACATGAAGAAAAAGTTTAAAATTACAAACAGACACTCCAATTTTATTTATATGTAATAGACGATGCTGCTGATTCAAATTATTATTTCTAATGCTGAAAATCGAGCCCAACAACATTAGTGCGGATCAGAATAATATTGGCATACTCATTTCATGAGCTGGTCTGTCCAAAATGAGAGATTAAATCATATTTTCAATCCTGAGAATCTCATTAAAAATCACATAAAACCAAATGACAAAGAAATATCATTGGTTCTTGATTTAAGAGATACGCGCTTATGTCAAAGCGGTAAGTAAATCACGCCATTCGAAACGAGAAATGATGATTTATATAGAGTAATTAAAATGTTATTCAGGGACACTCGCATATACAAACCAATAAAAATGATCCAATCATACCTGAGGTGCATTATTAAACTGATTCGTCTCGCTGTTCTTGGTTACCATAAAATATTTTCGACAATTTTCTTAACGTTTGCCTCGATAGAATTACGGTTGGGTTCTGTCATGTAAATCATTACGTTTGAGGTTTTGCGACCCCCATCAAAGGGCTTCGACTTGACACAGTATGACGCGTTTAGTGTAAACGATCATGCTGCTTCAATGGAGTCATAAACTCATATGGCACACGACTTGAGACGACTTTCATGAGGATTTACGATGTATTGTCATGTGTTTACCTAAACTTCTGTGTAAACAAATGTGTCCGCGACATATTTATGTGACACCAAGTAAGGCTAGTCATCGCTAAATTGAAATAGTAGATTAAGCAAACACGAATTAAATTATTTAATTTGAGGTCCCCACAATTTTAAACGAAAATAAGCTAACCAGGCTTGCTTATTTGGTCCAATGTC
>PQWD01003220.1:11289-27341 GCA_019425675.1 Leucinodes orbonalis
TTTAAAAACTGCGGGATTGATTGCTTTAAATTTAATTATATTTCTTCAAGATAAAATGAAACAACCAAGGTTCGATAGATTTTATTAGAATAGATTGATTTAACACAGAAAATCTTCTGTCGATTAATTCAATATAAGGCTTTAGATTCCATGAATGATTATCATTGTCGTTATCATTTGTAATACATTTCTTCATCTTTCAAATATAGTTATGAATTCCACATTCGCAAACTCTTCAAAGTTTAGAGTTTTACGATCGGAGGGCGCAGTTTCAAATCCCGCCACGTACCAATGTGATTGATATATTATTAGAAAAATAAGAAAGAAGGTAAACATCGTGGGGAAACCCGCGCACGCCTGCGAAGAGATTCAATGTTTGGGATTTAGAATTTTGTCAATAGTTTGGGAAGTCTGAGGCCTGTAGCACAGTGTAAACTAACACAGGTCTCAGAGATCATTATTTATACAACAATGTAAAATATTATCAAATAAAGATTTATTATTATTATAAAGTTTGTGCGTGTAGTCGGCCAATCCGCACTGGGCCCGCGTATACGACTAAGGCCTATACACCCGCGCACGGGTAGGCTTGTGCTCCTCGTAGGGAACGTTTAATGAGCTGATGATGATGATGATAATGGGAGAGTCTCAGCTACCACCAAATAGCCGTGCGTTCATAAACCACTGAAATTTTATTTTACTACTAAACAATTTATAAAACATTAAAAATCATTAAACACTTATACATATACCGCTTCCCAGCTATTCTAAAAAGTCTCCAAGAATCTTTAAGGACACAAATTAATACTTACGTCTTGTCTCAACCGGTCGGAAGATTACCGGCACATGTTACCGGTACCGCGGGTCAGGAAAGGTCATCCGGTCAACTTTGACCGAACCATAATGCCGAAGTACCTTAAAGTTTCCTTATGCAGCTTCGACTTCTGAAATAACTTGCACCGTTTAACTGTTAAGTCTGTATTTAGATTAGTGTAATAGAAATGTGGACTGTCATATCACCTGAGTTACATATTTTATAATCAACCGGGAACCAATCTTAAATCTGAATGATGTCTGATATTACAAATAATATATAAAATAAAAATAAAATAAATATCCACTGACATTCACACAGCGTCATCTAGCCCCAAGTTAAGCGTGAAGCCCGTATTATGGGTACTAAACAACGGATAAACATACTTATATACATTTTTTTTGTAAATACATACATATTATACATAGAAAACACCAAGACCATTACAAACAGACATGTTCATTCACACAAATGTTTGTACTGCCCGGGGATTGAACCCGGAACCCTTGGTGTTGCAGTCGACTTCTCAACCGCAACACCAAATGGGTCGTCAAATAATATTCATTTAAAAAATAATGATATGCCTTGGCGATTTAAAAGTATCTAAAAAAATAATAATTTGAATAAAGTATTTGTGTTCAATAAATCGTTTGAAACTTCTTCAATTTAAACTAGTACCCATATATAAGTGTACATAGGTGCTAAAAAAGGGACGTCTATTCTTATGATTGTAAATGCCTAAATACAAGAAGGAAATACCTAGCTTAATACAAAATAGACAAACGTTAATACACGCCAATGTTTATCGCTCATGGAGATCGAATCCGAAACTGAATGATTACACCAAAATTTGGTTTCATTTGAATTAAATGATGCTTGACGAACAAGTATTTTTTTAACAATCCCGCAATGATAAACAAACAGAAAAATGTAACACCTGGCATAGACCAATAAGTATGTTTTTATCGAAGTAAATTAATTCCAACGTAACCCCAAACCTCGAAGAAAACAGTTCTATCTAAATTACTTAATTCGATTTATTTCACCTCATCTTCTAGCTGGTCACAATCAAAAGTGACAGTTGTAACAAAATTTACAATCTTATAAACCTGTTTAGTAATGACTAAAAGCCCATTGACTGTCTCTTGGACATATAATTTGCACATAAATAGTCGCAATCTGCCATTACATCACCGTCAATCGTTGTTATTTATTTGGACATTATGCGTTAAAGTTTCTCGTGTAGTGTGTACCAAGCACAAGAGTTACAGACCATTTCGTTGATCTAATTTGAATACTCGTCTCCTTATTTTGTTCATTCCCATTTTAATCATCATTACAACCTAACATGACCACTCCTGAACGAAAGTATTTTTAAAAGTAAAAGTAGCCTTTTGATAATAGCTAATAATAGCTTTAATTATTTTTAATTCTTCTGCACAAAAAGTCCCGTCTGCTGTGTGGATATCATTGTATATTTATTTATTAAAATTGTTATATCCTTGAAATTTAATTCCTCCGAAAACACCTGACATCACTTGTCCGGTCGTTGACAGGCTGCTGTGGAATTAAGCCTGTGCAATGACTACTGTCGATGACGGGTGCACTGTTAGGCCATATTCCTCCAACTCTATATAAATAACCTTTTCACGATAAATTATTCCATTAAAAAGGGACATCAATATTTGTATCATGTCAATATATTAATTAATTAATACAAGAACAGACCTGCTAACATCCGAATGATGGCCGTTGAAATATTTAATGTTCAAATATTATTAACGGCGTGTTCCTATTCGATATTATTATGTAAAAACACGTTATTGATGTGACCATAAAGCATTTTTTTTATATCGTAGTCCCGCCAATCTAGCAATGAATTAAACGTGACAAATGGTTCTTATATATTGACGTTTCTAATCAAAATTAGTCTGAATATAGACTTGTTATTAAGAAATTTTATAAAATAGGCTAATTTACATAATAAATCCGATTATGAACCCATTCTAGCTAGCGAATGTCACACCTTCTGAGCTGTTCTAAAATAAATTTTCGAAAGATATGTATTTTCATATAACTTTCTTAATAAATAGTATAATTAACATATAAGGAATAAATAATAAGGAAATTATATGTACTCCTTTAAAATGAGAATATATAATTGCCAGTTATTCTCGAAGATCCTACTTTTTCCGAACCGTTGGTAGGGTCATAAGACTACATATAAATATTAATTATTTAAAAATATATGTAAAATATTAATTTGAGTAAAGATGTTTTGAGTTTGAATATAACCTATAACCGATTCGGTCATATATTCATAGGCAATTAAAACTTATTCTATGATGTTCACACTCTAGCATTAAATAATAATATGCAAGTAGCTTATTCTATGGGATGTAAAAACTATGGATACCTAATACGCAATTTTTTTTAAATACGAAGCATATATTAATTGAAATAGATAGGATATGATTTAACTATACAAAGGACATAAATAAAAACGCCTGGGCCAACACAAACATTTACTTTCATACACACATATATCACTGCACGGACATTGAGTGTTATGCTTGATAGATTTGAAATAATTTTCGAATTGGTGTTGTCAAATCCATTCAAAATATGACTTGGCATATAAAAAAAAAGATGTTTTGTGGTTGAGTTAATTTGAATCCGGGGCTAAAATGGTACCGATAGGAATGTTAACTATTTTACCATAGTGGTAAACATACCTAACATTACAATAAAGCTGTCATTAAATCCTGCTAGAAATCAGATAACGCCAATTCTTCGGTAAGAATGATTATATAATTTAAAATGAAATTAAGATTTTTAAATGCTTAAGTGGCAGATTTATTTGTAAAAATCTTATAAAATAAATGAGAGCTTTCATAGTTTTCTCTTCATACACAAGTAAAATAATAACAATAATCGATAATTCCTTTGTAAAAAAAGTTCACAATAATAATACCCTTTCGGAACCAGTTTATATATATAAAAATATCAAATAATAATATTCACACATTTGAACAATCCATACTATGAAAACATATTTAATATCAGTTATACGACTTAATTAAGAAGAAATAAAAGAAACAAAAACACAGTGCTCAGTGCTCACTTAAAAAAACACAAACGAGCACTAAAATCGCAACAGTTAATTAGTGTTGAAATTATTCGTTTGCACTATACACAGGCGCTTAAAGGCAAAAACAAAACAAGCGCATTCACAAACAAATTTAAGTTCCATGTCCTTTGTCAGGCAAACAAGAAAAATGTCGCGATGCTAAAAAAGGGGCCTTACAATTTCGCAATGCCTCATCAGATTTTTATGTATTTATCGCCACCCTTTTAAGTTGGAATCACACCAATACATTTGGTGTCTCTCCCTAAAACAAACAATTTGTAATCCTGAATTATGTGCTGCTGAATGCATACATTTAAGAGATATGAATCTATAAAACCAAGGATGTGCAGTGCCTAAAATATTTGCAGCAATTTATCGATATCAATTTTTTTACATTAAGAAATCTTTCTTAAATCAATATAAGGCAAAACTACGCATTCTATATAAAATAAAACGACGAACATTTATTCTTTATCGATCATAACGAGTGGACACCTGGTTAACGTTAATAGCTAGCCGAAAATATATCATAAAATTTATAAATAGCACATAACATTAATAAAAATTAAAACTACAAATCAACATAGATGAAAATATCGACTCGGCCATCACTTACATTAAGTCATCGACTTAAACAAATAAAAACATCGACGTGTCGCTGCGCCCCCGACCTTTGCAAAATGGCGTGACTATTTGTCACCTGTTCTCGACTCCCGTACAGCGAACATTTTGATTCGCATCACTATCTTACTTAAAGATTCCTTAAGTATATTTAAATATGAATGTATTTGAGTCTTTATTTATAATGCAATGAAGTACAAAATCAAATGCAGAATTTTCTTTCTTAAGACCATTAAGTAAGAATACTTAGATTTATTCGTACGCATTGCAACTAAGGACAACGTTGTTCTAACCGCATTGCGATCAATTTGGCAGACATCGCTTGAATTCTTAATTTTTTGCATGTTGAGAAAATAATGTCTTTATTTCTTATTTCTCTTGCGTATGTTCTGAAATAATAACCTATAAGTTAATTATTTTATAGTGATGAGGTAGTAGAACATATGTCACAGAACCGATGGCCGTTAGAGCAGACGAGTACTGTAATGGAGACGCTGTTGGCCAGCGTAGCTTAAGACACCCTCGAAAAGGTCTGCGAAAGGTCGCTGGTGGATGCTGTATGAGCAAAGCTGAGGACCAGGATATCTGGCGCAAAGTGGGGGAAACCTATTTGCAACTGTGGACTGCGATAGGTTGAAGAGAGTGAGAGAGATGAGCTTTTTAATAGTTTTTATTAAATGTAAAAAACAGTGTTTATCGCATAAATAAAAAAAAGGGCAAATTGAAATGTAGGAAAACAAATGCATGTACCCCAGAACTTTCGTGATTTTTGGAAAAAAACTGGTAAGATCATTTTTTTTTCTGTGAAAATATTGAGTTGCATTGTGTGGTATGTTGAACTAATAAAAAATCAACATGAACGTTATCATAAATATTAGCTCTAGATACATGTTTGTCGAACCGGGAGACACCTAACTTATAAACAGCTCCATATACATATTTTGACATTTAATTTTAAAAATATTACATCGTTTTCCATATAGTTACACTATATTATTCTGTCGGATCACTTTATAGTGTTTCGATACTAACGGTCGCATAATGATGCTATAGTATGTCGAAATAGACATTCGAATATCAATGGCTCTCAGTTGTTAAATGTTTATTCATCAAGTTGTACTGATGCCCTTATAATGGCTTCATTTACAATTGGTAACTGGTTCTGTTTAGTAGTAACAGTATCGTTAAGCTGTAACTGTTTTCTTTATCTTTTGTCGTCTGGTATATCTGTACAGCAGTGTTTCACTGAAGTATTCATGTGAGTTTAAGACAACGAATGGAAATACGAATATGTTATTGATTAAAATCATGTTCATAACAATTACAACATCTTCTATTGAATAATGGCCGTCTTTAATGAATTCTTGTGAATCATCATTATCAATCCTATAACGTACCACAAAGCACATGCCTTTTCACACAGCTTCGGTAAATTGAGCCGTATCCTATCACGCAGGCCCGATGAGTATTTGTAGGTGTAAACGACTATTCTTAAATAAGTATTGGTCTGAAGTATGTTGGTGTAACAACTAATACATACGGACATGTTCACTCCAATATTTGTACTACACGAGGATAGGTACCCTTTGTATTGTAGCCGAATTCATAACCATTACCGACATGGATCGTCAAATTTTTTGTTAAATTCTAAAGTAGTCTTTTTATGAATGACTATCGATAATTTAAACAACAATGAATCTAGTGTAAATAGCACTTAGCGTAGGTTTGCGGGGCCATCGAATGAAAATAAACTATTCTAAGCCGTCGAAGTAATGATTGTTCAAATTTATTTCTATATTTACGATCCAGTAAGAAACATAGCTACGAACATTAAAGTTTATGGTTAATGACTTGGGGACATCTATCGGTGATCGGTTATAGGTTTCTTTAAAATACCGTAATGAGGTCTCATATATAATATTATGATTTTATAAAAGCATACACTACACGTCAGTCTCAGAACTGATGGCTGTTGGAGCAGTCGAGTTTTGAAATGGAGACCTCGTCTTGGCAAGCGTACTGTAATATGCTCTTCGGCCCGATGAACTGACGACTTGTACAAGATTACTGGGGGAGGTTGGATGAGGCGGAGGACTGATATATGTGGCAATAAATGAAGACGATCTATGTCCAGCAGAAGACTTCAAAGAGGTGACAGATTCAGACCATTGACGGCTGAGGCTCCTCTTGGGGACTCGTCGACTCGCGTTGGAGGTTGGCCATAGCCTCGCTCCTTAAATAGTGAGGTTCGAATAACTTATCAGTCATGCAGCTAGCTCATCTGATGGTACAAGGCAATTGTCGTCATAAAATACGCCCGTGATTTCTAGAAAGGGGGTCACAGAACAGTTAGTAGCCATCTGATAGTATGAAAATGATCAAAGATCAGCAATCTAACAATATTTACTGTATATTATATCTAGCATTTTCAATATGGCTCTGTTAGCTAGGAGTGCATTTGCCAATGTATAACTTTTATGATTAGAAAAGCAATTGAGTTTGAGGTCACCACGCACATATTACTAACATAAACACGGTCTCTTTTTGGCTATCCAAACAATATTCAAGCGTGATACAAAATTTGAATATCAGTCAATATTTTACACTTTATAATGCTTTACAGATATATGTAATTGTTGAAGATATCTGTATACTCACCATGCAGCCTCAAGGTAAGAAACTTACTGAATTAATAGGAACTAACTTATCAGTAAGTTTCAAGGATTAAGTATATGTATATATTACTTTATTTAACGCCGGTGGCTCATTGGTGTGGACTGTTGCTTTCCGATCTAGAGAGAAGAGCTTCAAATCCCACCGCGTAACAATGTCTCTGCGAATTTTCAAAATAATACGTACGTTTTGCGACGCTCTTACGGTAAAAGAAAACATAGGAATCCCGCGCAAGCACGAAGAAATTCAAAGGTTGTGCGTGAATTTGTTCAATCCACACTGAGCCCGCGTGCCTAATCACTCTATACGGGTAGGCTCGTGCCCTTCAGTAGGAAATTTGTAATGAGTTAACGATGATATATTACCTTATCTGTATGTATTTAACATACATAATAAATTTGTATTCCGCAAGGATGAACTTAGTCGGTCATCATCAGTCTATAACATCCCACTGCAGGGCACAGGCCTTTCCGCACAGCATACCAATTGGGAAATCGGACCACAACCCACTATGCAAGCCCATTGCAGATTGATCATTTTCAGTCGTCTATATTTATAAACCATATCATGAGTTCAAAGAAATTCTAAAATTTAGACATGTGCATTAGACATTCTCTACAACAGAAGGTGATTAAATAGAAAGCTGAAACCATAAAGCGTTTAATCAAACGCGCACATGTCAAGTAGTATCGGGGACTAGACCCTTGATTGAATTAAACCTAATAGAGGCCCAACTGAGTGATATCGTGGCGCGAGTATTGAACACGAATCATAAATTATAAACGGTCAAACCTCGAATTAAGTTGAGTACCGCATTCAGCCATCATTACTCTTCATAAGGCACCGTACTCATCTAATGATTCCCAAAACTCCGACTACCGAACTAATAAACATCAATCAACCGCCAAATCGTTATTAAAACGTATCGATCATGGTATTGTCTATAACGAATCTGAATTCATGCAAACAGAATAAACAAAAATATTAAAATTAAAGGGAATAACATTTGACGTGAACCTACTGTGCAATATAAGAGAGAATCGATTAGTCATTATTTGATTTAGTTCGGCGAGACGGGAGGCCCCTGCGGAGCGGCGGCGGGGGGCTACCACGATTGTGGCTGTTCAGCTCGTCATCAGACCAACCTTCGACACTTTATATATGGCTCCAGAGGAAATGGATGACTATAGCTATTCCACAATAGTCTGATGCCGCTTTTGGGTATGGTGTTTACGATATCTATTATGTGATTAACTTCAGAATTTCCCATTGAACTTATACCGCCTCAAGGTTATGAAATAATTACAACTTAAAAGTACTCAAATACGTTTTATGGCATAAAACGAATTAAAAAAAATATTTTGTTAAAATATCCGTATTGTTATGAGCTGTAGGTAAACATTATTATACACCTTCATAATACACGTCATATGAATACGATAGGCGCAGAAAATACAAGTTACAAAAGTTAGAGCAAGTAAGAAATAAGCATCTAAGAACAGTATTATTTTTAAGACTTCTGAAAATGTTTGCACCTACATGTACAAATGTCCAAATCCCCCACATCATTTAGCAACCAAATCAAAACCATCGATACAATAAAATGAATCGAAATCGTCGACCACAATATCGCTTGATTGAAGATTTTCCATTTGTAAGTTGCCAAACAAAATACTGCCACTATTTGAATAAATCATCACTCATGCAATTTATAAGCGTATTATTTGATAGACACTTTAGCGAGGCGAGCGTAAAGAACAAGAAATCAAAGGAACTGCACGCCTTCATTTACTTATACAGAAGTATTAATCTTCAAGGGGGGCTAATTATGAATAAGCAACATCCAAATAATAAATAAAAAACAGCAGTAATATGAACTCAATGTAACATAATTTAAATACTTTACATGCTCATTTGTGATTAGTCGGCGCGAAAGGGCAAATCCTTTATTAAGATAGGTAATGAGGTTAAATTCAAGTCTCAATAATGAAACGGACGAACTCACTTGAGGGTGCAATGTAATTTATATTCTAGTAACGAGCCCCACGGTACGTATTGATTACTACGCAACCGCTGCTGCTGACGAAAATGCGGTAGAAAATTAAGTATAAAAAGGTGCATCGTTTAATACTGCATCAAGTATTATGAACTCATTGTAAGTAGTAAATAAAGTTGATATTGTAAGTGATGTGTTTAATGAAAGAAAGAAAGAAGTTAACGATGGATTGTGTGGTAAGTCGGCACCCTGCTGCCGCGGACCCCGACCGCGCCTATCACGGACAAGACATCGATTAGTGATCGACTGAATTCAATTGCATGGCGAGACATGAGTCGATACCGTCGACGAATCGAGATGAACCGATCGAGATTTACATTGTTCGGTTTTTAGAAAATTTGCATTTTGAGAACGTCACGTCAACGACAATGCTGAGTCACCTGACAAATGGAAAGGTGCGATTGTGCCCTTGATATAAGACGCGTTGACCGTAAACCCCGTTTTATTATTGTTGTAAGTTGATTACTGTCAACCGAAGAAGCACGATAAGATTTTTCATTTAAAAATCGACACTGCAGTCATTTTATTTTTATTTTTTTATTTATTAGGACAACCAACAAGATAAACATTGGTACAAGCAACAATAGATAAGAGACAAACTTAATGCTAAGTGTCACCTTACTTATAGGTTGCCACGGCATGCAATGTGGACTATAGTGTTAAAATTAAACAATTTTAAAAATGTATAAATTTAAAAAAATGGATTGAAGTACAATTAGTAAATTCAGCAAATTAATCAAATACACTGAATGAATATATTAATGTATCAAGTTCAAGGCGTCAAGCACTGCAGTCCAAAGACTGTAGTGCTATATATACTTGACGCCTGAATTTTTGAGGCTTATATGAAAATATGTCGATGTCACATTCTTTACTGAGCTTATTGTATTGACGCTGTAGCCTATGCATGGTGGCGTGATGACTTACATTGGTCCTACTACCCTTTACAAAGAATGGCACGTACCTTCCGGCTCGCGCTAATCTATACGGTACATTAAACTGTATACATCGTAAAAGAGAGGAACAGTCTGTAGTGCCGTTAATTATTTTGTATAGAAACATTAAATCTAACAGGAGCCTACGATCCTTTAAACTATGAAGCCTGATAATGAAAAGTCAGCCTTTCCCTATAAGAGGGCAGTTCTTTTGCCTTATGAGTCTGATATGAGAGATGCCACAAGAATCGCTTCTAGACACGCTCTATACGTTTAATGTGAACGTCGTAGTGGGGGGGACCAGACCTGGCTACAGTACTCTAGGCTGGATCGAACTAGTGTTTTGTACAATAGGATTTTCGTAGAGGGCTTTCTTAATTCTTTAGCATTACGTAATACGAACCCCAGCATTTGGAAACGCTTTGTTATAATTTGTTCGAAATGTTTATGAAAACGTAACTTTTTGTCCAGGACAACGCCCAAATCACGAATAGTCTCCACCTCTTCTAAAACATGACCCTGAATATGATACGTCGGGAGTGAAACATTAGTACATCTTGAAAATCTAATAAATTTACATTTGTCAAGGTTCAAAAATAATTGGTTATCATTACACCACATCGCAAGACGATCCAGATCCTCTTGTAATAATTTTGAGTCGTTTTCATCACGTATTTGCATCGATAATTTCATGTCATCAGCGTACAGAAAACACTTGGTGTGGTGGAAGACAGTTACAATGTCATTTATGAAAATATTGAAGAGGATTGGACCTAAGACCTAACCTAAGTAACGTTGTCATCTTTTAAACGAGAACTCAAATCTAGTCAGGAGTTTTATTCAAATATTTTAATGCAAAACGTAAAAATAACACCTGTTAACTGTAGCTACTGTCTTTATCTTTATAACATTTGTTATTTACAGAAACCTGATGTGACGTATATAATTATTTCACTGCCTGTATCACCCCACAGGCCAGCCACATATATTATAAAACTGTTATGAGAAATTCCCAGCATTCAAACTTATATTTGTAGGTGCATTATTACTCCGGTGCAAAGTTATATATAAGTTACTGTAAAAGTTCGAACTATGGAAAATTATATGATGTAAATCTTAGTTTACTTAAAAGGCAAGACATTTTAAAATCTAACATTCAGTATATGCTAGTAAAATCTAGCATATACTGAATTTAAATGGTAAAAGGCCGAAGGAATCATCCTACTTTCAGAAATACTTACATTTACCAACTCGTATCGATAAATCTTAGGATTTACACTTAATCGAGCTATTACAGTAATATGTACACAATTTCCAACGTACTCCCTATTACCGTCATTTATATTACGGTTTTAGTTCAAGATGTTTTGTTTTGAGCTATTTTTGTGTATCACGAAAGTTGCCATCACGCATGAGTCTCACGATCACATGATATTTCACGTTTATTGGTTAAAGTCATGACATCACCGTATGTGGTATAAGCATTGACGGGCATACTTAATATAAAAAATTAAGAGTGTATTTTGACCGCGGCGACGCGTATATCACACAGAGAGTAAATGTGAGTGTTTTATGGGTAAGTAGCGGTATATTATACCTTTTCATATTTTTTTTAATTAAATTTATTATAATTCTTCCTGTGTTTCGGATGTGAAATGTTGGTAATATACACAAATGTGAAGTTAATTATAATTCTGCATTAGCAGTTAATATGTATGACCCAATGTACTCAATACTTCAGAAGTAAGACATACAAATTGGCCGGCCCACGCAAATTCTGTTGCAAGTGTTTGTAATATGTTACACTCTGCTTGTGTAGGTTGCATAAGAAGTCTTTGTAATTTATTATCTTTCTCATTCGTAATATGTTTTGTTAAGAGATGTTGGTACTCTTTTAAATGTCTTTTAAATTTTTGGGATGCGGAATGTGTATTTAGCGGAATCTTTATTGAACTTACTCGTTAAATAAAACGCCAAATAACACGCGAGGTGTTGTTTCACTCGGATGTTCTACAAGTCTATGGCAATGTAGAGCATTATTGCCATGGACTTGTAAAAAAGTGTAAAAAACACTTGTACCTACTCTCTTTCACATAGTAGATCTTTATTTGATTATATTTATTTTAATTCTTATTCTTCTTATCGAGTCAATATGGATTCACAAGTTAAAATCGTAACACGACCAATATTGGGCCACTTTAATCGGCCTTTCATTTGCTTTCCAGAGGTTCCGGAAACCGCACGAAGAAGGACAGTTCGGGCAAGATAGTAGGTGTTCCATTGTCTGTGGGGCCATTAATTATTTATAATTACCATATTTTTTTAACAAATTCTGTACAAAAACATTAAGGTTTCTAGTGACGGGATTTTGAAAATATATGAAATAATATTCATTTAAAATTACATTATCTAACAGTGTATTGCAAATTGTTAATCCTCTTACTGCTTGACAAAGGTATCCTCCATTGTGTACCTGTTATCCTTCTCCTCCTTCAGCCTCCACCATCGATTTTCAACAAGTCGTCAGTGTATGCGCCAGAAGACGTTCTACTTACTCTACGTTTGCCAAGTCACGGCCCCCATTCCAGAGCTTGTCTTCCCCAAACAAGTCTTGTGACATAATTGACCGGCCACTATCACTCTACCTTGCTGATCTGCCTATTTAACATTCAATTGTATATCGGTATCTTTAGTGTATGAAATAATTTCTGATTTTATTGCAAACACTAATGCTTACGATCATTAACGACCCATTAAAGATTTCTTATGGTTATTAAAATAAAAAAGACCCTATTTGTTTCTTACACAATAAATGTATGTGAAGATACTACATTTTTGCATTCCCCGCCCAGTAGGGTCTCCACTAAACTGAATAAAGGAATTTCGTATAATAATAAAGTCTTGCGTTCTTTATACGTTAATAATAACATGGAATGTACTCATGCATACAGGAGTTGCCCTTTGGTTTGATAATTACTAATCAGGTATAGGTACATGGATAATATGTTAAGACACAGTATTCATTAAATTTTATTGTTCATACGTTAATGTTTTTGAGTGCATCAATAATAATTTGGTATTTTATTAATTATGTACACCAAAAATAAATGCAATAAGTTATATTACATAGATAATAAGTGTCCTCTGACATAGTTAATCTTTATTTCTTCATAGTATTATTATAATGGTCTAGCGATCACACTTACCAATCCATGATAAGCTTAACATTAGACATAATATTCAATTACATCATATTTTGTAAGACGTTAACAAAAGCTGTTAAACCTGCTTACAAGTGATTAAGCTTTAAGCTTGAGACGAATCGGCATAAATTGTTAACAAAAAAGTCTTCAATAGTTCGCCCCAGTGCGCAAATCAGCAAATATGTAACTTCTTTTTGTAAAATCTTGATCCTCGCTTATTATAAACTTAAATAGATTTTTAATAGCATTACTCGTTAAAATATCAAACTACTTCATTAGCGTCCAAATATTTAAAAGATTTAACATCAATCAACAAACAAAATGATACCTACTATAAGTTTGCCTTGTCTCCTTTTAGATATGAAAGTACAATAAGAATAATATTATTAACACTCAACGACTCTTGCTCAACGGCCACCGGTTCTGTGATATGCGGCCGAGCCCATTCAATGGATTCAACTTGCATCGGACCAGTGAGGGAGAAAATATCCAATGACAATTTAAACCAAAAACAAAAAATTTTCTAATTAGATTCCCTTTTAATCAAAAACAAACTTTATTATTGGCTATAAGTTAATTTAACACATCAGGACCTCGATATCAAATATCACAATTAAGCATAAGTACTTCCACTAGTAAATACCGACGAGTGACGGACAAAAAATTTTAACACAACAGTCAAATCGATTTACCTATTCGAAGTCTATAAGCAGAATCGATTTATGTGTCCCCCATGTTTTGATCAATCCATGCATGGTAATCGATTTAATTGCCGATGCTTTGGTTGCGCCGATGTCTTCGCACGCGCAAGTGTAATGTTTCATAGGGTTCAAGCGCGCAATTTAAAAAGCCTTAAATATTTGGTATTTATTTGTACATACTCCAGGTTGTGTACTATATTTTTCTATTTCAACTGCCATCTTGGAATAATGGCTACCAGTAACCGATTGGATTGATGTGTGAAAGCCCAAAATTTCATAATATTAAAAGGATTCTATTTAACATCAATATTTTCACAAAATGTCTATTTACTGTAACATAGGCTTCATGAGCCGTACCCTCAGATGGCACTTATCTTCTACGCTTTTGTACCTGATTGACTTTTGGGTCCCTTGATGTGAACTAGAAAATGTAGTTAGTTTTTAATATTTGAATGTGATGCAAAGGATCCAACGCAACAATAAATTTCTGTCGTAAAAATATTTTTACCAACACATGTTATTTTATTTCAATAAAACCCAGAAAAGACTGGATGACGCGTCAACGTTAATGGGAAACATATAATAATGTCACATCTTCGGTTTGCTAACGATATCGTTACTGTCGTAGAGACTACGGAAGAGCTTTCTGAGATACTGAACAGCCTTAACGAACCTTCTCGACGAGTTCAGCGTGGCATGAATTCATATTCCTGCCACAACTGAAATGCATCGATGACGTCTTTCTCAATGTTGTGCAGAAATATAGCTATCAAGGCCAAATAATCTAATTAAAGTCGAAAGCCCTTAAGAAATGCATCCTACCCGTACCCAATATACGTAGCTAAAAATGGCTACTGACTGCAGGATTATTTCTCAAATTTAAAGTTGTTTAACAGGCAAAGGAGAGAGATATGTTTTTCTCAGTGCTAAATCAAAAGTTATTTGTGAATGAACTAAGTTAACGATAGAGGTAGTAAGTAGAAGTGGCAGAGAGCTGATAGGACTCCTTCGGGCCCGATAGACCGACGAAAGTTGGAAGATCGCTGGTGGAGGCTGGATGTGAAAACCGGAGGTCGGGGATACCTGGCGCGAAATGGGGTATTCTTATATCCAGCAGTGGACAGCGATAGGTAAAAAAGATGAGAGACACACACACATAAAATTTTCAAATACTAGTTTTTATTTATTTATATTAATGTACATGTTAAAATTTTCAAAAATAAATAAATAAATTTTATCCTATTCATTATGCAATTTTTATCTTCCACTATAAAATTCCAAAATAAAAAGCACTGACCAATATAACAATATTTCTTTAATACAAACGTCCGTTTAGCTCATGGTGCGTACTAAATAACAAATTGGTGCGCAGGCGCAGCTTTCTGTTTACACGCGGAACGAAGCCGCTTTTAATTGCACAACAAAACATCAAAAATAAGATATTGTGCTAAGTAATTAGATTAACGTAGCACGTTATTTATCCAATGGTATGGTTAAGCTGAGTAGTATTGAGGTGTTATAACCGATAAATGGTTCGCGTATTTTCACCTGTTTCCTTGTTCCATTTTAATTTTTATTTTGTGCAGCTCCTTTGAGGTTGGTTTCTTTAATGGGTCAGAGAACTCTAATAAAAAGCTGACAGTGGACTGTACGGCTCATTTGATGGCTTGGCTTTTGAAAGGTGAATAGTGACAAGCAAAGTGATATAGGTAATGGTTGGGAAGTCAGCTATTTTCCTAATATTTCTCCTTACTGTACAGCATTTGTGTGCAAAAATATAGTACCGATGTTTTCTTTGTATAATATGGTGTTGTCCTGGTTTATCCGTTGTTTAGTCACCATATAACTGGTGCTTTCTGTAACTGAGATATTTATTTTCGTTATATCAGTTTATTGGCAAAAGACATACTAAAAATATG
>PQWD01003221.1:0-65082 GCA_019425675.1 Leucinodes orbonalis
TTTTTAAAAATTGCGGTACGTAGCATTTCAGTACCGGCCGACGGGAAGGGGGAGCGTGTTACGAATATCACCATTGCACCCGTGTGAAGCATAGGCGGGTCGCTTGTTCAAATATAATAGCCGGACAGACGACGGCTTGTCAGTCATCATGCCCTGCAAAGGAAATAATCATCTTCCTTCTCGTCAAATGAGTTAACTCAGCCTGCAATGTTTTAACCAAATTTGGAAAAATTAGACAAAATAACATCAACTTTGCAAAATCTCCGTGGGAATTGAACCCTATACCCACGTACGGAGGGTGGTGTGGGTTAACTTGCAACGATATGAATTTCAATTTTTGCATTGCAAAATACTTTGAATAACTAGTACTAGGTACATTAGTGCTAATATTTATTGTTTGAACTACTACTTACTTTTATTGATTTTTACGCAAATTAAGTTATCCATCAAAGACTTAACACGTGAAAACTTTGTAGACTTATATAGGCAATGTAATAACCATTATAATAATAATAACATTGAATTAAAAAACAATTTTCACATTAAGCCTCGCATTTCGCGCGTCTTATGCTGTCACTTTTTTTTTTCATTAGTGTTTTTGACTGGTTCAATATTTTTCGGCCAGTACAAGTCGACCGTGAAGTATGAAGTTATAGTCGACTGTCTTTATGTTCCGTCATCAAATCTTTTCAGAATTTAGGTAAATCGTGCTGCTTTAAAGATATGCCTACTTTATTATTTATTATTAATTAATTATAATAAGGAAAAATACAACGGATTTGGAAGATTTTCGTGAGTTACCTATGTACTTATTTCATTATCAGCCTTTAATATCCCACTGCAAGGAATAGGTCTTAACTTTGCTAATGTTAGCATAAGCATGGAAAGATATACGATGACGAGATATACTCAAACGTTCGGTTGACGTGACGATGCAAAGTCAAGCCACTACCGCAATGGTCGTTCATGGGAACGGTGACCAAAAAATATTGTCTCGAGTCCCTCCGTGCTTTGGAAGGCACGTCCCAGCTACTATCTATCACCGTTCATACTGTGACCGCATGGTGGGTTACGGTCCAAACGCCCCAATAACCATGCTGTGTGGCAGGCCTAACCCTGCTATGGTAATATACATATAGAGCGTCGGTGGCCCAATGTTGTGAACTGTTGCCCTCCTACCGGAAGGGCCGAGGTTCAAATCCCGCCACGACCAATGTGTTTTCGAATTTTCGAAAAACATATGTACGTTATCCGACCCTCTTACGGTGAAGGAAAATATCGTGAGGAAACCTTCATGCACGCCTGCGAAGATTCAAAGGTTGTGCGTGAAGTCGTCCAATCCGCACTGGGCCCGCGTGGACGACTAAGGCCTAATCACCCTATACGGGTAGGCTCGTGCCCCTCGGTGGGGACGTTAAATGAGCTGATGATTATGTTGATGAAATATATATATTGTCTGTTTTGCATGCCCAAAGGTTAGCTGGTAGAAAAAGCCACTTGGCATTAAGTTCGCCTTTGTACATTATATTGTGTAATAAAGATTGTGCATCTTATTCGTTAATTGTTTATCTAAGTAGACGACCCGTGTAGTGTAATGGTTGCGATGCCGCCTAATGCACCAAGGAAAGAAAGAAAAAAATATATGAACGTAACACATCGCAACACACCCAAGGGTTCCGGGTTCGATCCCCGGCCAGTACAAACTGTTAAGTGCATCGTATGTTTGTGTTGGTTTATGTTTTTAAAAAATATGTATTTACAATCATTTGGTGGGTTACAATCTCACCATAACCATGCTGTGTGGGAAGGACTATCACTAAAGGAGTTTTATGCTGATAAAAAATAATGTACGCATTCGACGCTTTAAACTGAAGGAAAAGATCGCGAAGAAACCAGTGCACGCCTGGCAAGATATTCAAGCTGTGCGTGAAGTCGGCCAATCCTCACTGGGCCCAGACGACTAAGGCTTATACACCTATACGGGAAGGCTCGTGCCCCTCGGTGGGGACGTATAATATAGCCGATGATGAGAAAACAAAGGAGTGTTTCGCTAATCCCTAATATAAAATTTCCCGTTCAGAGCTTTTGGAACTTGGCGTCTTTTTCTCCGTTAACGTTTCATTGGCCTTTTTTTTGATCATTAACTCCACAGAGCAAGTGACAAACGGTAGTTTCTAACTTAAAAAACAGTTAAGTGCGTGTCCGACTCACCCATAAAGGGTTCCGTAGCAGCAAATTACACAGTATAAAATAATAATTATACGAAGGCATACCTACAGCTTTATTAGAAAATAGTGATTCGACGTTTATGACGTATTAAAAAAATTATGAGTAGATATAATGCGAACCAATTTTTTTTTTTATTTAACTTTAGTACACAGACAGATTACTGTCATAAAGACATAGATACAAAAATACATTTTAAGTAAATCTAGACAGCAATCTATAAATAGTGTACACATCATGATACACTGAAATCTTCAGCAGCAGACAGAGTTACATACACATAAATTAATAAAAATAACAAAAACAAGGTAATACAACTTAGTCAATAAAATGTTCATATTATTTGGACTAGTTTGGTGGAGCCGAGGTCATATCACTAGCCTTTATCAAATCTGAAGTTAATCTTTTGAACTGAGCAATATTATAATTAAAAATATCCAGTATAACATTTGACAGGTGTTATAGTAATGTTCATCATAATATATTTGTTTAAACTTTATCAATCCCTTATTAAGAAGTCAGAGGGCACAATTTGCCATTTAGATCTTTCGCGCAAACTATTCTTTCTTTAGAAGAATGATATTAGAAGCCTCAATGATATCGTTTTTTTTTTCATCGAGACTGAGGGGTTTTATGCATGGTTTGATGGAAATGTTATCACAGAACACATATGCATATAAAGTTTCAACAGTACAATTCTTATAGTTTAGGAGAAATGTGGCTGTGGTGACATACAGACGGTCAGACAGACACACAGACATGACGAACTTATAACGGTTCCGTTTTGGCCATTTCACTACGGAACCCTAAAACATTATCAAAAAGAACATAACCTACAAAATAAATAGTCAACCGTCCCGTTAAGAACAAATACTCATTTGCTGCACTAATTGTTCACAGACATCGATAGTCCATATTAAGATGTCAGTAGAAACCACAGACATCTGAATATACAATAAGACTGGACGAGCCACCAAGTTTATAGGCAGTCCCAGTGTCGCAATTTCTTTTCGGTTCTTACCTGTGAAAAGTTATTCTATTACTTTGGTAAATTTACTGATTCATTGCGATGATGGCATGTTACAATTGCACAGGATGGCATTTTGGAAAAAAACGGTAATTTCTTCTAATATTCGTGCGTCTTGACTCGTCTCACAGAGCGTAAACTGGCAGCCAGTGTATGCTCGTTGAGCTTACATTTGTCGCACTTTAAACGCGGCTCGCCCCATCTCTTGTATTGGGAAATCTGTGGTAGAAACCATTTGTTCAAACACAAACATGATTTTACGCACTTGCCACGACAATGACAACGAGGGTCTTGTTCAAATCGTTTGCTCTGTCAATATTTACTATATTTTGTATAAAAGCGCTAACATATTTATAGAAAGGCTTACTGTTATACTTATTTTAATTTATAACTATTGTCTTATTGCAGGCGCTTGTGAGCCAGATTTATGTCATCGTCATCAGCCTGTAAAGATCTACTGCAAGGTACAGGCTTTCCCGCACGGCTTGGCTATTGACCGATTGGGCCACAACCCGCTCGGGTTAAATGTTGATTAGTAGGTGTTAACGATATCATCATTACATTATTTAACCCATTGAACGCCAGGAATCCAGAAACAATAGAAAATCTATTGTGTCTGGCGCTTATGGCGTCATTGGTCAAAGGGTTAATGTACATTATTATATACATTAACCCTTTGACCGCCAATATTTATTATTTTTGCTGTAGGTAATATTTTAATTATTTGATCAATCGCAAAATAAAATGTTTTTTTACAGGTTTACATGATTTTTATGGTTTAAAAATAGAAGATTTTGTATCAATATTTGAAAAATATATTCTGAATCACGAGGTTCTTATTCTTGACAATACCAAAGTTCTCGTTTTCACCCTGTGTAAGTTGCAAATAATTACTTAAATACTTAATTTATATATAATTTTGCGCTCTATAGCGCGAAAAACATGTGTTGACACTAAATCAGTGTGACCACTTAAACTCATAAATTCTCGTATAGCATAAATAAATATAGAACGTTGGTTCTTCAGTGTGGACTTCTGATCTGGAGGGTGCAGGTTCGAATCCCGCCACGTAACAAAGACTTCTTAATTTTGTATTTTTATGTTCGTTTATTCGACGCTCGTACGGTGAAGGAAAACATCGTGACCTTCACACACCTACGAAGTGGTTCAAAGGTTGTTCGTGAAGTCGGCCTATCTGAACTGGTCGTGGTATCGTGGCGTGGTTGATTAAGGCCTATTACACCCTTTACGGCAAGGGTCGTGCCCCTCGGTGGGGACGTATAATGAGCTGATGATGATGATAAATAAATAAATAAAAGTCCACTAACATTCTCATAGCGCCATCTAACCCTTACTTAAATAAAAAACTAACATTTAGACCCAAATTAAACGTGAAACTTGTAGTATCAACGTGTACTAAACAACGGATAAACAAACTTATTTAGTTTTTTTGTAAATACATACATATTGTACCTAGAAACAACCAGACCAATACAGAAACAATACATGTTTATGCACGCAAATATTTGTAATGCCCGGGGATCGAACCCGCCGATAGCGACGTCTCAACCATTGCACCAAATGGGTCGTCTTATTAAATCTTAACGTTGCCTCAATAATCCAACTACGTAGCTTTTAAGTCCCACCCTACAAGCGATAACATTATCTGCATCAGTGACTCTACACGTATTCATTTAAATGTAATTCAGAAAGATGGCGCTGTTTTGTTGTGGATAAAAGTCGCTAGATGGCTCTTTAAAGGATCGATTGAATTCAATAAAATATCAAATTCACAGAGCGCCATCTAGCCCCAAACTTAACATTAGCCACACAGACATCCGAATATACAATTAGACTGGACAAGCCGCCAAGTTATAGGCAGTCCCAGTGTCGCAATTTCTTTTCGGTTCTCACCTGTGAAAAGTTATTATATTTCTTGGTAAATTTACTGATCCATTGCGATGATGGCATGTTACAATTGCACAGGATGGCATTTTGGAAAAAACGGTAATTTCTTCTATATTCGTGCGTCTTGACTCATCTCACAGAGCGTGAACTGGCAGCCAGTGTATGCTCGTTGAGCTTACATTTGTCGCACTTTAAACGCGGCTTGCCCCATCTCCTGTATTGGGAAATCTGTGATTAGCCAATATGGATACTAAATATCGGTTAAACATACTAATATACTTTTTAGAAAACACCCAGACCGAACAAACATGTTCATACACACAAGTGATTGTACTGCCGGGGGATCGAACCCTTGGTATTGTTGCCGACGTCTTAACCATTACACCAGATGGGCCGTCAATTTTTATGAGAATAGATAGAACAAATTCTTCCAAACACATTTAATATGGGCCAAGTGAAACAAGAGCGCGATAGGTATCTTCTAGTCTTTACAACTATTACTTCCCTCGCTGAATAACTTTGCTGGCACAAAACCGTGATGCCATTGTAGGAGATATTAGTATGCAAATGATAAGCCGTATGAACCGTATAAGGGTAACATTGTAAAGACGACCCTCTACTGAGGCGAGGGGAAGATATCGCTTTGAGCTTTGATCGAGAGCTTTTTTTTAGCAAAATGTACAGATTTTTCCAGTACGTTCATAAATTTCACATTAATTCAGTCAATAAGTGTAAGTAGATACGCTATCATTTAACATATCTGGATTACCATAATTTTAACTTTATTCTGTTCATTTCTCCATCCATCCCCAAGTTTTCCTACATCTAAATCTCTCAATTTATTTTATGTAATTACATTTTTGTTCTTGACACCACGTATACAAATATAATATTTTTTTAATGCATAATCTTGTTGACAAGATTAACAAAACTTAGTATTATTTATTATCTTCTTTCAAAGAGGTACATTTAATTTATATGACTAATTTGTTGTTATAATTTAAAACTTAGTTACACTAATGGTTTCGGATGTGATATATTATGATATTATTAATGGCTGTTAATTGATACGGCTAACTTTAAAATAATAGTGATTTAAAAAAATAGTATAGGAAACCTGAATTTGGATCTAACTATGGTGAGTATTGTCCAAATATAAATATATTTATTTCTAGCTGTGCTCCGTGGTGTTATCCGCGGTTAAATATATCTATTTTGATGAAATATTACTAATTATATGAAAGAAAGAATAGGGCTAAATTATAACTGCATTACTACATAGATCCACAGATAATAAAATATGAAAAAACATATGTGATCCGAAGTTAGATTTAACCGACAAAAATATAGTCTACAAGAAAAATATCATCATATAATCAAATTCGTTTTTACGAAAACTTTTGAGTAGTATGTTATCAATAAAACCTGGTCAAATAGATGGAACAGATATCATATAAACAGAATAAATCTTTAAAAACGCTTCACATAGCTTGGTATAGTAACAGCATTTCTTCAATGGACATGGTACTTTTATAAAGTATAAGATTAAGACAAAGCCAACTGAAGGGCGAGCGATCGTAGCTCAAGGTGATGGGGTGGCGCATACATTACGCCAGATGGACTCTTTACACCGAAACTGGTTTTAATCAGCAGTTTCGCAAACAAAGGTTTTCAATACAGTTTATTATACGGACGTCAGGTTAAGTTCTTTAGCTCGATCGAGATAAGACGTGTGAGGAAAATAAGATAATAGGACTTTCCTTATGACATTATTTCATACAAAACGGATTTATAGGTTAAACCTTTATTTCGTACTGAACGACTCATGTGATGTTATTTTAGAAGTTGGCTACAACATTACAGGTGCCAGGTTCGACTTCCGTTCAAAAGGTACATTTTTGTGCATGAACATAATTACCTGTTTTTTTATAAGGTACGGATGCAAACGAGTATGCGGCTCACCTGATGGGAAGTGTACTGAAGCCCATGATCATTGTAAATGACTGCATATTTATAATTATATATGCATTTACAGAAAAAGATATAAGTATGTTTATCCGTTGGTATACTTAGTACTAGGTATATTACAAGCTCCATGCCTAAATTAGGACTTGATGGTGCTGTACATTTTAGGAGATGCATACCCCGAACCCTAAACCAACCTTAAAGTCTAGGGCCTTTGAGCCAAAAAGTTAACTTCTTAAATATTTTTTTGTACCATACAACACTTTGTAAGTCACAGGTGACTTACCAGCGACCGTTGGTTACGGTGCCCGAGTAAATATCTTCCAGAATATCTTGACCCCGCAAGCACCTCATTCACTACGACTCTAGTATAGGAAGTACGGATCTAACTAAACTGGACATGTGTCCAAAATATATGGAGCCGTTCCTTCTTATAATTCCTGGTTGATAAGTACGAAAGTCGGAGCTCTTGATAAAGTGGTAAGGAGTAGATAAGAAAACCAGCTGCGTGCGTTACTCCGGGTATAACAGCTGTGTCTTGGACAAATGGGGTTAAGACGTTTTGTTTTTTTAAAACATGTTTATAGAAATGAATGCAAATCAAATAAATTTTTGATCGCATAATAGGCTCATTTTATATTTCCTGATGGAAATAGAATCTGACGTATTTAGATATGATAGATTTTTAAGCCTAAAGTTACAATAAATTTTATTGATTCAGTTAGACTTAGATTAAGTACTTACGACCTTCAAAACAAAGAAAATCATTTAAATTGCTGAATTATAACTCTTATTGAAGTGTGGTGTTGAGGAGAATGTTGAAGACCCCATGGACTAATTAATCCATACTCCTGGATCTCGGTATCACAAAAATAAACTATTTGGTTGGCTATATTTTACCTTTTTACTTAATATAGGTTTCCACGCAGAGGATCTTTTTTTCAATAGTGAACGGAACGGTCAGATCGTTTACCTAGTGGTAAGTGATACGTCTGATCATGACAGCACAGTGTTGAAGGAAAACGAATAGTTATTAGGTAGTCAATAGTTTCCGTCAACACTGCCCTACACCCGTCGACCGAAATAACAGTTGTTTAAAATTACCGGGTAAGAGATCTCTCTCATACCCGGAAATTTTAAGACAGAAAGACTACCAGTCTATTACGAATAAGCCAACAAAAGAAAAAGGTGTATTTTTGTCGAGATTTTGTATTTTTCTGTTGGCCGCTGCAAAGTAGAGGCTGAAAAAGCAATCGCGACAATGACGTATAAAATGTTATCCGTCATTGTCGTCATGTCGACTGACCGTTATGTTAACATACGTTTCATTATTCATATGTTCTACTTAAATGAATTTTGGCGAATAAAAGAAAAACGATTCAACAAGTTTCTAACAGTACCACTTGTCGCTTAATGTATAGTCCGGTACAAAAATTGTGGAGACAATACAAATTTCGATTAGAACAAAATTATATTTGTATTTTATAAATTCATACTCGTAGATATTTACAGTCTTTTTTAATCAAGGTTAAAATAGCGCCAGGCTCTTCCCTGTCCTAAACGGGGTTAAGATAATTGGTTAAATGGTTTTAGACGAAGGGCTAAGATATCAACGCAACTCAATGTCAATCTCTTTAGAATGTCATTCTCAGTATTTTTGATATCGAGACAGCATACTAGGAATTGCAGTCATCTAAAGCAATATACGATATCGAATTTTATCACTTTATATTAAAATTATGGATTTATTTAATTCAAAATTGTTAGATTTTTAGCGATTTGGCCACTTAGCCAAACGGTCAAAGGTAAAACGAGTATGATCCTATAGCGATCCAATTCCACAAATCGTGTGCTTTTTCCTAACTTATTCTTCGACAAAAACTTTAATGGCCGTGTTGTTTCTTAATGATGACATTAACGGAAGGCGTACTGACGAATTGATTGATCAGCGGGAACAGATGGCAGGGTTGATTGAAAAAACGCCAGGGTGAAATTTCTTTCATCACACTAGACCGTTATAGTTTTTTTGCGGAGGCAAAAACACTATAATAGATAACAAGTGGAATTGTTTATAACTTCTGTTTTTATGTAGGTAGCAATCGAACCCAACTAATGGTAAGTTGCAACTGTCGCACCCTTGTGATACCAAAAAAAGTATCTCATTATATTTGCTAACTTGTGACGTTAAAATATTAAGTCACAGTACCGAGTACTTTCATTTTACTCAGGTTAAAGCAAAACTGTTATGGCGGGAGAGAAAGAAAAGATTAAGTTACTCTCACAGACGACTGTTGTCCCACAGGTATACTCTATAAAATATCTAGAAATATCTACATTTCTAGATTTAAAAAAAAACGTTTCCCTGTAGGTCAGATCACAGGTATCCTGAGATGTGTCACATAGGAATATTGTGGATTATTTCTTCTCATGTTTTGGGCTAAAACTTAAAAAAAAACGGTTTAATTACATGTATAGATTTTAGGATGAGAATTCAGTAGCTACGGTGTCCTTTTCAGAATTACATAATAAAAAGCCATAATAGGTAAAGAAAATACTTTAAATTCGTACAAAAAACCTTCTGCACTATCAGTATTTAATTAATCATTCATTACAATATTTTGTATCAACAATGCACTCGTGCAAAGTCGGAGCGGATCACTAGTAACTTATGAATTCCGATACTAGTAGTAACTTATAAATTCCGATACTTGATTGGCCGATACAAAAGTATGTTCTAAAGATTTATTTCCGATGTACCAAAGAGGACGACAAAAAGTATATAAAAAATAATCCAAACAAATCCCGTGTCCACTAATATCCGATTGTGTGGCTGCTTGCTCAAGTCTCAATAAACCACTACAGCCGTTAATTAAGGTAAAGGGAAGACTAGGGTCAGTTTACGAGCGAAGAACCCGCTTACGATGTTTGCGGGCCTTTACAAACACTCATCCTCACCTGAATTGGAAAAATATTTGACAGTGACGCGGAAATTGTGTTAAGAGAGGAACTAGAAGTTTGAAATAAAATAATATCTATTGCGTCCAAGAAAATGAAAGATTGAAAACACATTAAAGTGATATAAAACCTGTGTTATTTTTTTTAATACTTGCTTTTTTATTTAATCCAAAAAAACTCCGTTGGAAAAATAACTAACTCGAAATTCTGCCTTCTCTGAGTTTTGTTAAGATCGCTTATTATTCCGGGGGTCGTGGGTTTGAATCACAGTTAAAGGTACTGTGCAATTTTCTCAGTCTCGTTTACATTCAGCAGGATGAAACAAGTGAGGTTGGATCGGTTTCCATAAAAAGAAAACTAAGCCCCTTAACAACCCAAGTTTATGTCTTGTATTGTTTTGTAGCACACTGTTGGCGTTTGTAAAACGAAGAACACGAAACGAATGAAGTCAAGTATGCAAATCCAGCAGACGATGATACCACAGATGGTCAACGAGTAATGAGTGCAATGCCAACTTATAGTAAGATAGGGAAAAGCGAAAATCAGAAACAGGGAAGGGAGTTTAGGCCTCTGTAACCTCACTGAAACAGAGCTAATTTTTGGGTTATTTCGTAAAGTAAATAAGAGATGTTTAAATGTATTGCTAATTTTATCATATGACCGATTTCGTGTGTATTCCTGCGCAGTCAAAACTTGTTTGCATAAACATGTTTAACTGTATTAGTGAGGGTGTATTACATGTATGAAAATATGTGGACGTGAATTTTTTTATCCTCTATAGGCAAACATTTGACGGCCATCGCATCATCACTTACCATCAAGTGATGATGCGGCCTAGGATGGATCATGCCTGCCTAGAACAGCCTATTCGCTCTTGCCTTGAATATTTTTACTTTAATTCAAAATATTGTAATAAATAAAGCCTCGAATCGCGTCATACATACAAAACAAACGTTTATAAGTTCAATAAGCAATAACGAGTTCGAACAACAGTCTGAACTTGAAAAATTTCAATCAATAACAATAGAAGAAAAACAAAAACTAACAATGGAAGCAATTATCATGATTATAAAGATAATATAAGAAACGTCAATAGTTAAAGGAGACGTCGCGCCATCTGGGGACCGAAGACTTAATGACGTCATGCCAACGACACACTTGTATTAATTTAGACAAGTCAATCGAGCATATGCTGTGGCGTAATAAAAAGTCAAATAAAAAATTAGTCTTCTAATTCCATGAAGATTGCTTTAGTCATATATTGGGCCTTCAATATAAGAACATATTCCCATATCAAGGGCATCACATTTCTATAGTTTCTGTTATTGGGAATGACATTAGGCGTCGTGGTCATTTCAAATTAGCCTGTCGTTTAACATATACTAAAAAGTTATACGAGTATTACCTAACCAGCACTTATAGTACACATTTTATGTGCCTGCAGCAAATCATAATTAATAACTAACATAGAAACATGTTTTGGTATTAAAAAATACAATAAATACGTTATTTCGATGACCTCAATCAACCTATAATAGTCCGCTGCTAGACATAGTCTCCCCATTTTTTGCCAGATATCCTGGACCTCTGCTTTTCATCAAGTCTCTATTAGGAACCTTTTGCATGCCGTCGGTCCATAAGGCCGGACGTCGTCCACGCTTACCAAGACGCGATCTCCACTCCAAACCTGCTCAAACAGCCATCGGTTCCACAACATATCTGGTCACGTGACCAGCCCAGTGACTAAAGTTCACTCGAGTTTACTTCTTCACAACTCGATTTTAAATCGGGGTCATAACATCAAAATCGTATTAGTGCATGTGCGAATTGCATGAAAATATCATAAAATGAAGTTCGCTTAATCAAACTGAATTTGTAAAAACTTTAATTAAAATATGTATCTTTCATAAAATAAAAATAATTTACTTCAGACCAAAGATAGTAACAATCTTTTAATTAACAAAAATTTTAATTCTGTCTGTCGTTGTGAATTATAAGCATCCCAGCTTATGCAGTTTAATAGAGTCGCGTTAGTCTAATTTCGATATGATCAATGGAGACGTGTCAGTTACGAGTTTACTAATATTTATGATATAGAAACCTACGACACCAGGATCATGCGGCATAAACTCAACGCTCAGTCTGTAAGACCACGGACGTTGTTGTGACTTCTCTGTCAACTTTAACCATGAACAACTTTTATAAGCTCAGTCACAAATGTACGAGTACTATGTTAGTTTTATTAAGCCAATAATTCATGAGCATGTTTTTGTACAAGCTGTCTGTTTACCAAACAATAACGTAAATAAAGTCTTTAATTCAAATGTTATAATGTGAAAGTTTCAAAATAAGTTCAAGTTAATTAGCCACTGTCCAGGCTACAAACGGTACACAGCATCTGAAGTGTCCAAACTTGCGTCTGTTACAGTTTAACAAGCGTCTTCCAGATCAAAACTAGTCAGCGAATTCGATTTGTCTACAGAGATCGCCCGGTAAGTGGCGACTTGCCTGACTTCTAGTTGGTCAGTTTGACTAATAGTTTGTGAATTCGGAATGCTTTGTCGTCTTCGAGATGACTTGGTATATTGTCGTTTGCTGTTACTCCTTCTAACTGTTGTAGAGTTTACTAGTATAGTATTTGATTGTAAGTGAAGTTTCAAGAGTAACTTGTCGTATTTATTTCCAATTAATAGCACGATGAGCCAGTATACGACTTTAGCTCAAAACGCAGATATGGATATTAATACTAATTTCACAACGTTCCAAAGAACGTTGATATTATTCTTAGGGGCAGTCTAAATTATGTGTAAGTATAATTTTGTGATCTTGATCTCACTTGCACACTACACTACAAATATGTAACCCATACTTAAAAGTAGAAGATAGATAAAAAGTAGATGTCGGTGATAATGAAAAATATAAACAATTTAGACAAAATGTGAGATCGAAGGAAAACAACAGCTGACGTGATACTATAACGACAAGACACACGAACTCAAACAAAAGGAATAAGAATATAAACTTATATAACTTTTACTCATCATCATCATCATCAGCTCATTAAACGTCCCCGCCGAGGGGCACGAGCCTACCCGTATAGGGTGATTAGGCCTTAGTCGTCCACGCGGGCCCAATGCGGATTGGACGACTTCACACACAACCTTTGAATTTCTTCGCAGGCGTGCATGAAGGTTTCCTCACGATGTTTTCCTTCACCGTAAGAGCGTCGGATAACGTACATATATTTTCGAAAATTTGAAAACACATTGTTACGTGTCGGGATTTGGACCTCAGCCCTTCCGGTAGGAAGGCGACAGTCCACACCATTGAGCCACTGACGCTCTTAACATTTATTATGACCTTCATAAATATAATATTTATAAAAGAGTCCACAACAGGTGGGGTAACAGTAAATAGCTGTAATATTGGTTTTATAGACAAATATATGTTCAAACGGTTTTATAGTCTCTAATGAGGCAGGAATTATCTTTTTGTTATTCATAATTATATATCAATAGGGTTACCCTTGATTATTTAATTCTAAATATAGGGTCAGGGTCTATTTATATTTCATAGGTAGATGGTATGTTAGTAAGTGATATCATCGTATAAGAGCGTCGGTGGTTCATTGGTTTAGACTGTTGCCTTCCGATCTGGAGGGTGCAGGCTCATTTCCAGTCCCGTACCAATGTATTTCCGTAAAATTTATTATGAAATGTACGGTGAAGGAAAACATCGTGAGGAACCTTCATGCACGCCTGCGAAGAAATTCAAAGGTGTGTGTGAAGTCGTCCAATCCGCATTGGGCCCCGTGGACGACTAAGGCCTAAACCCTATACGGGTAGGCCGTGCCCCTCGGCGGGACGTTTAATGAGCTGATGAATGATGATGATGAGTAAAAGTTATATAAAGTTTATATTCTTATTCCTTTTGTTGAGTTCGTGTGTCTTGTCGTTATAGTATCACGTCAGCTGTTGTTTCCTCGATCTCACATTTTGTCTAAATTGTTTATATTTTTCATTATCACCGACACTACTTTTTATCTATCTTCTACTTTTAAGTATGGTACATATTTGTAGTGAGTGTGCAAGTGAGATCAAGATCACAAAATTATACTTACACATAATTTAGACTGCCCCTAAGAATAATATCAACGTTCTTTGGAACGTTGTGAAATGTATTATATCCATATCTGCGTTTTGAGCTAAAGTCGTATACTGGCTCATCGTGCTATTAATTGGAAATAAATACGACAAGTTACTCTTGAAACTTCACTTACAATCAAATACTATACTAGTAAACTCTACAACAGTTAGAAGGAGCAACAGCAAACGACAATATACGAAGTCATCTCGAAGACGACAAAGCATTCCGAATTCACAAACTATTAGTCAAACTGACCAACTAGAAGTCAGGCAAGTCGCCACTTACCGGGCGATCTGTGTAGACAAATCGAATTTGCTGACTAGTTTTGATCTGGAAGACGCTTGTTAAACTGTAACAGACGCAAGTTTGGACACTTCAGATGCTGTGTACCGTTTGTAGCCTGGACAGTGGCTAATTAACTTGAACTTATTTTGAAACTTTCACATTATAACATTTGAATTAAGACTTTTTATGTTATTGTTTGGTAAACAGACAGCTTGTACAAAAACATGCTCATGAATTATGGCTTAATAAACCTAACATAGTACTCGTACATTTGTGACTGAGCTTATAAAAGTTGTCATGGTTAAAGTTGACAGAGAAGTCACAACAACGTCCGTGGTCTTACAAACTGAGCGTTGAGTTTATGCCGCATGATCCTGGTGTCGTAGGTTTCTATATCATAAATATTAGTAAACTCGTAACTGACACGTCTCCATTGATCATATCGAAATTAGACTAACGCGACTCTATTAAACTGCATAAGCTGGGATGCTTATAATTCACAACGACAGACAGAATTAAAAATTTTGTTAATTAAAGATTGTTACTATCTTTGGTCTGAAGTAAATTATTTTATTTTATGAAAGATACATATTTAATTAAAGTTTTTACAATTCAGTTTGATTAAGCGAACTTCATTTTATGATATTTTCATGCAATTCGCACATGCACTAATACGATTTTGATGTTATGACCCCGATTTAAAATCGAGTTGTGAAGAAGTAAACTCGAGTGAACTTTAGTCACTGGGCTGGTCACGTGACAAGATATGTTGTGGAACGATGGCTGTTTGAGCAGGTTTGGAGTGGAGATCGCGTCTTGGTAAGCGTGACGACGTCCGGCCTTATGGACCAATGGATCAAAAGTTCCTAGTAGAGACTTGATGAAAAGCAGAGGTCCAGATATCTGGCAAAAAATGGGGAGACTATGTCTAGCAGCGGACTATTATAGGTTGATTGAGGTCATCGAAATAACGTATTTATTGTATTTTTTAATACCAAAACATGTTTCTATGTAAGTTATTAATTATGATTTGCTGCAGGCACATAAAATGTGTACTATAAGTGCTGGTTAGTAATACTCGTATTAACTTTTTAGTATATATAGGTTACCCTTGATTATTTAATTCTAAATATAGGGTCAGGGTCTATTTATATTTCATAGGTAGATGGTATGTTAGTAAGTGATATCATCGTATAAGAGCGTCGGTGGTTCATTGGTTTAGACTGTTGCCTTCCGATCTGGAGGGTGCAGGCTCATTTCCAGTCCCGTACCAATGTATTTCCGTAAAATTTATTATGAAATGTACGGTGAAGGAAAACATCGTGAAACCTGCGCATGCCTGCGAAGATGTTGTGCGTGAATTCGGCCAAACACTGAACCCGCGTGGACGACTAACGCCTTAACAAACCGCCTTTAGGGGTAGGCTAGTGCCCCTCGGTGAGTATGTATGAGCTGATGATGATGACAGTGATTCAATATCTTCAGTGTTCATAGGAAGTTAATTGTGATCTCACTTTAAAAACACCTATCTACGTCAGTAAAAATGTACTATAAGATGACTATTTGCTTAGTTCGTAAGTCATTACAGTAACATACAAGTCTTACCTCGTATAATGATTTGAAATCTTCAACATTGTTTCTAACAAACCAAACTAGCAAACTTGTGCAAGTTCCACATGAATGATTCCTTAACTACCTATGACCATATGGACGTGCAGTCCATGGCATTTTTTTATTTTAATTACAAGCCACGTACCATAGACTATTGTAACGTCTTAAAGCAGGGTTGTCACCCTTCGCAAGACATCCGCTTTCTTGTGCTTACAGTGTATGACGGCGTGTGCCCATCGCGTGTTGTTTCGGAAGTATGTAGTCTCTAAGTACTTGTGATAAGGATGAGTATCGTATGACAATCAAGATGTGAGTTTATGGAAATTGGAGACTTCCGCTCGTGTCGCGCACGCGCCTTGTGCGTTATGGCCGAGTGGAAGACCGTTAAATTTTCAAATGTTGAATAAAGAAGTTCATAAAATAAATGGCTAAATAAATCTTAAAGGAAAATCCAACGAACTTAATTTGAAAATTAAATGTTCTATTTTAAAATTATGAATTTTAAAATAGAATAATACCTATATAATAATAATCCTAAACCTTCACCTTTAAAAAGAACAAGATTAAAATCCTTCATTGCAATTATTAAATAAATATATAAATATCGACATTATAGGTAATAGGACAAAAATAAATGACACACTTTTTTGAAACTTTTGTTTACTTGTATCTTCACGGTTGACATACCATATTAATTTATAAATTTTTCATGAAAACACAAAATTTTATGTCTTCAAAATAAAAATTTCGCCCCATTAGCCCATGATCAAATAAGATGGACCTTACCCAAACTTCACAACACTTTAGAACTTTTTAAAATTTAAATAAAAAACAGTGCGCGCATGCCAGCGACCGTTAAAATAAGTCACCGTGCAATACTTCCGACCGCAGGGACGGATTATAAGTGCATACGATTTTATATTTTGTTATATTTTTTATTTGCATGAAGGCTAATTTATACAAATTATCCAAAAAATATTTGTGAAATATATTAGCTTAAGGTGTGATTGACATAAGATATCTATTTAATTTAATTTTACGACCGAATCAATACTTGGTATTATATTTTTCACTAGCGCACCTGCCCAGCTTCGCACGAATATCTTAGGTTTTGGTTAGGATCCCCCGACATATACCCATGACATCCGGAGATTGAATACCTCAAATTAGGTTAAGAACTAGTTTCGAGCCTATTGATTGCAAAAAATAAACAATCATTTTTTACTCTGTATATTAAACTAACGTATGCTTGCGGCTTCGCTCGCGTTAAATTCTGGAGAACACGATCCCCCTCTTGGGATCATCAATTAGGTAAGCCTGATTTAGAACACACAGTCACAGAACATGTACTTGTTTTGTGGAGAGTTTTGCGCAAACTTTCAAATCCTATTTTAAGGGTTGAATGAAGATTTTCAAAAAAAATTAGGCATATACGTGTAGTTGGTAACAAAGAATATGTATACGTAATGTCCTAAAAATTTTAATTTAATTGAATACGGAAATATGCAATTCCTCTTCTTTTTCTTAAGATAGATTATTTTTTCTTTACTTTCAAAATATGTTACCTACTTACTTTTAAATACCATTCCATCTTGAAATAATATATATCCCATTCTTGTGCACGTCTAGTATCTTATAAAAGTTAATTCATAAATCTAAACTGTTTAAATGTTACTGTAAATTTACTTTTGTATATAATATTTTCACATAATTTGCAGAAAAAAAACTTTTTCTCCAAAGGACTACTACAAGTTCTAATTGCGAACTTGAAATACAATAGCCTAGTAATCCCCTAGTTCGACCCTGTCCCAATAATCGTCTTTTATGTTTACGAACAATATTAGTGAACGTGAAGAAAGCGCACCCTCCAAACAAACCTTTTTATTGCAACCTGGATGCTTGTACCTTACGTGCGTGACTTTAAAGGTTGATTTACAATAACATTAGTGAAACATTTGGCTTTATAGCTTAACTGGTTGCGATGTATGAAGATGATCGTATCCATGTGACCGTCGCCTTATCGTGTGTTATATTTTATTATTTAAAAATTCGAAACTGTTCTTGTGTTTTTACTTTATCGAATTGATAGGTAAAATTATGTTTATAATTTATTTTGTTTGAAAAAATATACAACATTAACATTATGTGAATATATTTTTTTTAAATATATTGCATCTAGGTTTGAATTGTAAAAAGTAGTTTATATAATAATTGAAATTGGAATAAAGCTAATATTAACTTTAACTATAATTCGAGCCAGTCGTGTATGCACATTTAAAATATTGGCAGTATGGAGCTCGTTAATTTTTTTTTTAAAACAAACTTACTTTAAAATACTAATATTTATGTTTTATAAATGACTTACTGCATGCTACTATTTTGAAATAACAGTGGTAAAAATGGAGGTAAAACAAAACGATCAAATAAAAAATATATTTAATCCGACCACTACAAAGCAACACACTGTTATCACCGTTCAAAAACCGAGGGGTCCCGAGTGTCCGTAACGTCTTTTCGCCCCAAGACGCCGGGTGCCGAGTTCCTTTCCGACCGCTGAACGAGCGGCCGACTGCCTCCCCTGAGCCCGCCAAATTTAAACTTCCCTTTCCAAATTCAAATTTGAGGATCACTGAAAAATAAATTTAAATATATTGCGGCCAGTTATATTGTTGTTGTTAGTAAACAGTTCCTCATAGATTTAAAAATATTGAGTAGTGGATTAAAAAGTTTTAGTTTTAAATTGTGCAATAGTGGTTATTTAATTAGTGCAAGAAAAGGCTGATTAGGTGCTTTAGGCTAAGTGTTTTATATGCAATAAGGATTTATGGAAAACCTGGGATTACAGTGATTTGGTAAGTATTTTTTTTAATAACTGGTTTAATGGTTGTATTATATTTTTGTTAGATTTAAACCTCTCAAAAAATACAACTTATTTGCCTGTTTTGAACATTAGTAGTAAAAAAATTTAATTAATGTTTAGTAAAAGGTAAGTTTATATTTAAATTTTAAATTGCAACTAATGTATTAAATTAAAAAATATTATTAAATAATCTACCCTTATAAAAATTTAAATTTATATTAGTTCGTGAAATGTATCAGTATCAATGAAAACATATTGCGTTCTTTTATTAAGGGATAAAAGTGAGCAAAAATGAACTCTATAGACATGTGAATACGATCAGCTGATCCGATAACCGAGTCCGGCTAAAGAATTCGAAGAATTGGGATGTTAATTAGGTTCAAAACTAAATATTACTAAATGTATTATATCTCGATCCTTCACATTATTGTGATGGTGTATAAAATTAAATTGGTTTATATTTTATTACAAAATAAAATTCCAGTGACATTCACTCAGCGCCACCTAGCCCATATTTAAGCGTGATGCTTGTACGGGATAGTACCCGATTATATAACAACTTATACACATGCTTTACTGGAGGTTCCAAAAAACTAAATAAAAATAAGTAATTTTACTAATTTTAATTTATTTATTACACATTTTTTATGCAAATACATACATAATAAACACAGAAAACACCCAGACTAATACAAACAGACATGTTAATGCACGCAAATGTTTGTACTGCCCGTGGATCGAACCCGGAACCCTTAGTATAGTAGCCGACGTCTCCACTATTACACCAGATGGTTAGTGCATTGCAGGCTGAGTCACCCGATTGTCTGAAAATCAAATTATTATTATATTAATTCACAGTGAGCAATCATTAGAATGCATATATTTTCTTTAGTCTGGAACACAGATTTCCCAATACAGGAGATGGGGCAAGCCGCGTTTTTAAGTGCGACAAATGTAAGCTGAACGAGCATACACTGGCTGCCAGTTTACGCTCTGTGAGACGAGTCAAGACGCACGAATATTAGAAGAAATTACCGTTTTTTTCCAAAATGCCATCCTGTGCAATTGTAACATGCCATCATCGCAATGAATCAGTAAATTTACCAAGAAATAAATAACTTTTCACAGGTAAGAACCGAAAAGAAATTGCGACACTGGGACTGCCTATAAACTTGGCGGCTTGTCCTGTCTAATTGTATATTCGGATGTCTGTGGTCTGGAACACAACTATACCAAATTATAACTATAGTGATATTTCTCCTATAGATTAAATTTAGGTATATATTTTAAAACGGAACGTTTCGATTACAATATGACCCCATATTATATCGAAACGTTTCGTTTTAAATATTTCGATTCTTCTGATCTGTTATATTAGTTGACGTTTTCGATATTCGGTATTACAATGACGTTAAAGTTCAATTTCCTCTGAACTAGCTGTCAAATGATTAGTGCGATATGAAATCGGCCAAAAGTTACGTTATAGCTGCCAAAATTTAGCGCGATCGGCCTGTTGGTAGGTGAGGTTTGATTGTACCTCTTTTCAACCTGTTGCAGTCCACTGCTGGACATAGGTCTCCCCCATTTTACGCCAGATATCCCGGTTCTCCGCTTTACTCTCCCCGCCTCCACCAGCAACTATTCGCAAGTCCTCAGTCCATCGGGCCAGAATGCGTTCTATGCCACGCTTGCCAAGTCGCGGTCTCCACTTCAGAACGCGTCTGATCCAACGGCCATCGATTCTGCGACTTGACCAGCCCACTGCCACTTCAACTTGCTGATCCGGCGGGCTATGTCGGTAACTTTATCTTATGGATAACATCATTTCTGATCTTATCCCTAAGAGAGACGACGTGCTTTGAACTTGTGAACCAATCCCGAAGTTAGTGTTTCAGCTGCGTATGTTAGCATGGGTAGGAGGCATTGCTCAAAGAATTAATTGCGGAATCATCGACGTCTGACGTAATTTTTCGAATGCTGTTCTATAAATACGTTGTGACTAAAACAGTAGAACAAGGATCAGCATTTTTAAATATAAAAACATTTTTGAAATTCGAACAATTTCTCTGTCCTATCCATGTCCAGCCAGTTGTATATCATTCAACGGCTCAAGTGAGTTGTTTACAACTGATAAAAAAACAATCGAACATCCGCCGCGTCCACTTAAACGCCCACTTCATTGACGGGATTTAAAAAAAAACTGTCAATGGGCACACGCAAATGCACGCGACCTTGCACCGCGCGTAACGTCATTACCGGCGCAATGACCCGGCCGAATCAATAACTCATTACTTTTTTATTTCGCGTTTAAAAATAACGTGCCTTTTTTCCGTTTCGCGCGATCGCCGCCCCAATTATCGGCGGGAATGGGTGAAGGTTGGCGTGACGTCACGGGCGCGGGAAAAACGCGATGATCGTGAAATTATTTTTCGATAAAGATGAAATAAATTATTGGCTGTTTATACGAATACGGTTTCATTGACGGGAGCTGTAGTTTTTTTTGCGCGCTCGGTGGCCGTGACGTTGCCAGTGGTTGGGGTGGGCTTTTTGCAGTGGAATTCGGAACAATGTGGTCCGAGGTTGTGTTGTGTGACTGGCCTGTCAATTTGTCGGGCGTACTGAAAGATGAATACCATGTTCCTATGTACCACGTTACTAGCTAACCAATTGCATGTTCTGGCCAATTCATCATCATCAGCTCATTCAACGTCCCCACGAGGGGCACTAGCCTAACTGTATAGGGTGATTAAGCCTTAGTCGTCCACGCGGGCCCGTGCGGATTGGACGACTTCACACACAACCTTCGAATTTCTTCGCAGGCGTGCATTAAGGTTTCCACACGATGTTTTCCTTCACCGTAAGAGCGTCGGATAACGTACATATCTTTCGAAAATTCGAAAACACATTGGTACGTGTCGGGGTTTGAACCTCAGCCCTCCCGGTAGGAAGGCGACAGTCCACACCATTGAGCCACCGACGAGCTCTGGCCAAATATTGAAACCAAAACTTCCAAGGCACAAACATATAACCTTGGAAAATCTCTTTCACTTCGATCAAACAAGGAAATATCTCAAACTTTCTAAATAGTATGAAGAAGTCACGTAAGTCTTCCAAATCACGGGGGGACCCGATATTTTTTCGATCACCCATCTATGGATATGACCACTGAGATAGTAGATTAAGTTGCACGATCGTTAGCCAATCGTTCTAGCCGCTACGTCACCACACATACAAATTAAACTGATCTTTGAAGGGATCTTGTAAAGTCTACAATTACAATCTAATTATTAAAAAGTTACCTTAATGCATAAATTAATGCCGAGTTATTATAATCATCAATTAGTTACATAAAGGAAAACCACTTCTGCTGTAAATAATTTCTAAAAAAAATCCTATTACAAGTAATATCCGTGTTGATATATCGTGTAAAACTGTAAGAAATTATGAAAAACATACTCATGTACGTATTCAATAATATCACAACATTGTAAATGAAAAATTAAAATACTACAAAAATAAACGCTCAAAATCATACACATTTCGTATGCTAATATTGATTTTAGATTTACAGTTATTACTAGGTTGATAGTTGCAAATATTCAATCATTATTATTATCTAACGCATACTACACTGAACAAATTAGAAGTCACTTATTTAATCACTGAACTGATCAGCGAATGGACAAAACACTGATGACACTGGCATTCACAACGTAATTTGTGAAGAAACAAAAACGAGGCCTGTTTATTTCCATTCGAACACATTTGAATTTCGAATTACTCATGAAGAAACCAAAAGGATTACAATTTAATTTTTGAAATTGGAATCCAATTCGAATTCCCGAATTACGCATTCAAGTGGCCAGTGTCCACCGCAAGACGTTTAATTGTCGCCCAGATTTACGAGGCGGGGTGTGTTGGCCAAATTGAAAGTTCACTATAAATTAGACTGGAATGCCCATGGACGGTAATAATGTATGCGTTCTCGGCCGGCACTTGATTTATTTGGTGTAAGGGTCTGCGCAATCTTAGTATTAGAATGTTAGTTTCTCGACGAAAGATTCGTATAAATTTTGACCAATTAAAAGGCATCGGATACCTACTCACAGAAAATTGATAGTTAAAAAGTAAGTAAGTTGTCCCGTGATTCTTACAATCAAAGTTCATGCCTTTTTTTCTTCTATAGGCAGACATTTGACTGCCATCTCACCTGATGGTAAGTGATGATGCGGCGAGCATGGATCATGCCTGCCTATATTATTTGCCCTGAAGACGGCCAGGTTGTAATGATTGATATGTTATATGATGACGATACTCACTTGTATTTTGTGAAATACAGTTTGCTTGCTGATACAAATAGGGAAACAGTATTCACGAATAAATTATTATCAATCTTAGGTAAACAATAAATTTACTAGATGCACAATTCTAAAAGTCTACCCATCGGGTCAGTTGGGCAGAATTTTCATTCACAATCACGTCGCTGCTCGTGCTTTTGATTTTGTACTCTTTCTATGACGCGTTAGGGACAAAATTTTTATTTTAGAATTTTTCAAATCGGACCAGTAGTTCCTGAGATTAGCGCGTTCAAACAACAAACAAACAACTCTTCAGCTTTATATATTAGATAGATTTAGAATGAAAAATCATTCATTTAATTTTGTCCCTAACGCGTCATAGAAGAGTACAAAATCAAAAGCACGAGCAGCGAGGTGATTGTGAATGAAATTCTGCCCAACTGACCCGATGGGTAGACTTTTAGAATTGTGCATCTAGTAAATTTATTGTTGATCTCAGTTATCAATCAATAAATTAATCTATGTGTTTAACTTGAAAGCAAAAAAGAAGTTTAATTTAAACCTTAGGTAATAAAAAAGTATTCCACAAACAAATTCACGAAATCGGTCCCTATTAAGTTCCAATAATCAGTACTCCTTACAACTTATAAAACTCGACAAAAGGGCGAATCCTGGAGCAGAAAAGTTTTTATAAGTCCTCGTTAAAACTGCATTATATTTTACATTTTACGAACTTAATTGAAAGGAAGGTTCAAACTGAAAGAACCACAATCCTTTGTGAAAGTTGCTCAAAACACTTTAATCGTTACAAAGTAAAGCACTTGTACTTATGCGTATTATTACCCTTTATGAATTTCTTTGTCTGAGAAAGGGTTTTCAAATTGAACTTGGCAAGTTCAATTTAAAAACAATAGGCACCAAAAATTAGCCTTCACTTCAAGTTGGGCATTCTTCAATAAAACCTCAGTTTATTGGCTTTTAAATAAACAAATAAACTTGATTTATTTTCATGCGCTCGCAAAGGTCTCATAGAAAAGTCATAAACGGACTTTAGGTTTATCCCTAAACATTATAAGAGCACAATGTTTCGTCAACCCGACACATCAAAAGGACAGCAATTTTGTTGCAAAGTGAGACTTCGAAATTTGAAAAAACAAATCATGACAGCAGCAAACATTCCACTTAGAATTACAACTCTATGACTGACATTATAAGGTATATTATGCGCCAGCAATCATGCAGATATACAACCGAAATGTGAAACAAACAAAAAGTTTTTATTTATCGTTGACACTCAATTCTTAATGTTCAACAATAGAAAGTGGTCCTTATTACAAACAGCCTAAGTTCACAAACGTGTGTGCATTAACAGTAGCAACGATAAAACGTTCCAAATTCAAAGTTATTCGAAGCGTTAAAGGTGCGTCAATAAAAAAGAAGTTAGCATCTTACGTTACGCGCCATTACAAGGTGCGAATAAAGGGATCACGGAGAGGTGGGCATTTTATTTTTATAGTCTATGCGGTATTTGTTTTTCTTTATCGTCAACGCTGACACGCATGCAATTTGAAATGAAATCGTTACCAAAACAAGCTATTGTTTCTGTGTTTGTTCATTTATTTTATTCATTAACAATAACATTAAACAACACCAGAGTAATTGAAGTTAACGAGTTTAAAATTATTTATGAATATTTATTTTCATGTATTGGAAAACCGAGCAATATTTATAAAAAAACAGTTCTTTCCAATTATAACGTCAATAGTTATCAATGTTGTCTATACTAAAATTATTAATGCGAAAGAAACTCATTTTGTTTGTTACGCTATCACGTCTAAACGGCTGAAAATGTTGATAACATTTTGTATGGTGATATATGGTAACTTGGAGACGAAGCTAAGCTATTGTTTTTCTAATTCTAAACTTCCACTTTCCTCAGATGGGTGTGAGAGTTTGTATGGATCATTCTGCAATTTGAAAGGTAGAAAGCTAAAAAATGGTATGCGGACTAATTGACACAAAAAATTGGAACTTTTTTTTAAAATGGCCCCCAAACTCTTAACTCGCAGTTTTCATGGTAGGAAGCTTGAAATTTATAGATAGAGACGTATCATATCATCTATAGCAGCGTAAAATAATATTCTGTTTTCTTAATCAGAAAAGGAAACCGTGTTATTCCGATTATAAAATCGGGCAAAAGCTGTATATTATATAAATAATAAGATTAAATAGTAAATAGTATAAATAATTAGAGTAAGATATAATAAAATAATTATATTTCTTTTTCAGTATGAAGCAGTCATATTGTTTTATTTTAGAGGTATAATATTATGCAACTTAATGACGTAGATTGACGTAGAAGGCAAACTCATAAATAATAATATGTGTTTGCCTTCGACACGCTAAGAGAAGAACTCATAAATAAAAACCTTTTTTAGAGGATTTCATGTGCACCACACTAGCTATAAATATTTAAATGATATTTATAAATAAAGAATATTATGTTTCAGCTTATGGATTTTGATAATGGACTACTGTACGTTTTGTGTTCATGTAATACATTAGAACTGAAACATTTCGGGAACAAGCGTTATTACTCGTATGTGTTGTATCACTACGGACACAATGAGTACGTGTGCTACGAAATTGGACGTCTAAAACTGTAGAACAATGTGAGCAACGAGGTGCGCGCAAGTCAATCTGACTCACGTTAAGGAAGAATGACGACTTTACGAGGTACTTGTCGGTTAACGTTACAGGGGCAAGTTTACGAGCTACACAATCACTTGCGGTTGCACTTTTGTTAAGGATATTAGATTCGGCAGCGTCGGAATTGGACTAGCTAATATATCTTTAAAAAAACTCATCGTAAATATAAATATCCACTGACATTCACACAGCGCAATCTAGCCCCAAGTGAAGCGTGAAAACCTGTAGTATGGGTAATAAACAACGGATATACATGCTTATCTACTTTTTTATACAAACAGACATCATCATGCACATAAATGTTTGTACTGACCGGGGATCGAACCCGGAAAACTTGGTGTAGTAGCCGACGTCTCAACCATTTCACCAAATGGGCCGTCATAAATCGTAACAAATGTATGAATCAACAGAATAATCATGCCACATGCTGGGTTTGTTAGAACAAACATATGTAGCGTAATTCTTATATCCTAGAAGCTTATTCAAAAATTGATGAAGTAAGTAATGATAGTAAAAGTTTAAAAAAAAACTCTTTTTAAATATAGTAAGAGCTAGTATTGAAACGTACTATTATACGTAGCAGCAATATGGCGTAGTCGTCGATCGCTACGGACGTTACAAGTGCTACGAATTGTGGTAACGGTTGCAGCGCTACGAGCTCTTATCGCGCGCTCGTCTGTCGACACGCAGACAGTCGGTATTATTTAAAATGTGCATTCACAGACGTACCGAATACTGTTAAATATAGGCAATAGTAATGCTAAAATGTCATTATTAAGTGTATTTTTAGGGTTCCGTAGCCAAATGGCAAAAAACGGAACCCTTATAGATTCATCAAGTCTGTCTGTCTGTCCGTACGTCCGAATAATACAAATACTTTTTTCTCCAAAACTATAAGCACTACACTATTCAAACTTTGTAAGCATATGTATTCTGTGATCCGCTATTAGGTTTTGACAAAAAATTTGAAAAAATAATAATATATTTTGGGGTTCCCCATACATTGAACTGAAGCTCAAAAAATTTTTTCATTGAATTTCCCCGTGTGGGGTATTAATGTGTAGAACTTAAATCTAATTTTTTTATAAATTAAATAGTTTGCACGAGAGACACTTCCAAAGTTGAAAAAATTGTATGTCCCCCCCATCGTATTTCTAAACTATGGGGTTGACAAAATAAAAACATATATATGTACGTTACCATAAAATCTAACAACGAAATTTAGTTTGAACGATTTCTGGTGAGTTTTTTTTATACGTCAAAAACGGTGAACCACTTTTTTTCATATTAAAGCTGTAGTAGGTGCCTAAGTAAATAAATATTACTTTATTTTATGTTACTTGCTGCTTCGGAACTCTCCATGGGCGATTCCGACTCGCGCTTGGCCAATTTTTTGTATAACTTGACTTTAATAAGAAGTTACTTATTACTTCTATCACATACGTCTATTTCTCTCTTCGTCGTATCCCACATAAATTTTACCAAAGCTCCTGAAAATTCTAAAAAAATTGTGTCAAAATATAAAACAAGCACTCTATATATCAGTTTTTCCTCTTCTAAAATTGGGCATATAAATTTAAAAAAGTAAACTAAAAAACCCCGTGCGTTAAAAAAATACCATAAGCGATGACTTACTGACTGACTTTAACGGATCATGAAAAATATGAACTCTACGTACGGTTTTTTCTTATCAGAAGACATTGATGGAACAGAGACCGCGTCTTGACAAGCGTAGCGCAGGACGCACTGCGGCCCGATGGGCCGACGGCTTGCGAAAGGTCGCTGGCTGATTGAGAAGTCAGCATGAAAGCAGCACTGCAATAGGTTTAATTGAAATGAAGACGATGTTGATCTTCAGATCTCATTCAAAATACTCGTGCTCGTATGCCACCTGTGTTTCTTTAAATTTCAGTTTACAGAAACAAACAAAAAAAACTTTATTCAAATAAATCTGTTCCAGATGCTTTTAAGTCGTCAATTGTTATGATTATATTTTTATATTATATTTCGAGCGTCGGTGGCTCAGTGGTGTGGACTGTCGCCTTCCTACCAGGAGGGCTGAGGTTCAAATCCCGACACGTACCAATGTGTTTTCGAATTTTCGAAAAATAATGTACGTTATCCGACGCTCTTACGGTGAAGGAAAACATCGTGAGGAAACCTGCGCACGCCTGCGAAGAGATTCAAAGGTTATGCGTGAAGTCATCCAACCCGCACTGGGCCCGCGTGGACGACTAAGGCCTAATCACCCTATACGGGTAGGCTCGTGCCCCTCGGTGGGGACGTTTAATGAGCTGATGATGATGATATTTTTATAACTCTCCCACCGGTTCAGAATAAGAAGAATAATATTTAGATGTTATGTTATATCTTTATTAACCACAGGGGGGTAACCACAATCACTTAGAACAGTATTGTTATTGAAACGTCAGCATTTTTGTACCAGAAAAGACGAGTTAATATTATTGTAACACTGTTTTAAGATATGGCGGTAAGCCCCCAGGTCTTCTTAAATCTAACTCAAATAATATGGTAGTATATTTTAAATGGAAATAATGTATTTTGTAAAAAGGAAAACACTTCAATTTATAAAAGACTAATTCGGTATCAAATATTAAAACTTTTATACATAAAACTGTTTCAGCTATATCTGTCAGGTATTATCACTAACATTCGACGTGTTTGTATTCAGGGTTCCGTACGCTAAGGGTAAAACGGATAAATCTTGTCGTTACAAAGCTATAATTAGCTATAATTTCACCTGTGTGTGCTAGATAGTTAAAATTTTCGCATATGATGTATTTATATTATAAATATTTAGAAGGCTCCCATGCAAAATACGTATGCAAGATATATTCTTGAAATATTTATTAAAACATAAGAATTTAAGTAAATAAAATCTGGTACTAGCCAGATTTTATTTACTTAAATGTGGGTATCAAAATTTTTTGTATTTCTTATTTGCATAATATAACGGAATGAGGTATATGCTTGAAGTGATCATGATGTTAAATATTAATATAAGAAATAAAATTTATACAAAATAATTATATACACGGAACCCTCCGTATGCGGGTCCGTCTCGCAAATATAATGGTTGCTTTTTGTTTTTGTTATTGATGAAACATTGTACGCAATTAAAATATCCACCATTATGTTTCTAGCTCATAGTTTTCTGGTATATTTGTAATCCATTCGTATTGTTAGGATTAAAACATTTGATTTATATACTCGTGAACACAAATCATCTATTGGAAGCCAATAGATGATTGTGATATTTAGTAATCCTCTCTGAGGGTAAACTCATCATCATCAGCTCATTGAACGTCCCCACCGAGGGGCACGAGCCTACCTGTATAGGGTGATTTGGCCTTAGTCATTCACGCGGGCCCAGTGCGGATTGGCCGACTTCACGCACCTTTGAATCTCTTCGCAGGCGTGCGCAGGTTTCCTCACATTTTTTCCTTCACCGTAAGAGCGTCAGATAACGTACATTCGAAAACACATTGGTACGTGGCGGGATTTGAACCTCAGCCTGGTAGGAGGGCAACAGTCAACACCATTGAGCCACCGTCGAGGGTTGAGGGTGAACTCGCTGGGTGTAAAACCCTCAAAATCAAGAAGCATCTAATCTCACGACGTTAACCAGAGCCCACATTCCGCTGAGAAAAATTACGTTATCACAATTTATTTTAAAGTAAGCAATTGCTTCAGAGGTTATTATACCATAAAATGGTTCTCGCGGGTGGTTTATGGCGCGCCTCCTGAGAGGATGTTGGGTTTAAATAAGATTGGAAGAGCGATGTGGTGAGTGGGTTAAAGGTTAGTCTTTGGGAGATCGTCGTTTGATAGAGAATTAGATAACGTCACATATAAGCATGTCGGTTAGGTTAGGTAAGACTCCTATAGCATTTATTCCCACTTGGTCGGTTTCCCAAATCGTTGGATTCTCATTTCACCGGATTCAGTACAGACGTATAGACTAGTGTATTAACAAACAAAATTTGTTTAATACACACAAAAATACTTGTACACATTAAATACTTATCCTAACGCATTTTCCTGTAGGTATACAATCTTCATAGAGGAACATTGATACATAAGCACACATCATCATCATTTAAATAATTATTTTAAGAATTTCTCGCATATCCATAAACTTAATCATACACTTTGTTTTTAGAATAAGGTTTTTGTTTTGTATACTGACCCTAGTATTCCGTGGGATGGGCGTTAATGGCTGCGACACAGTTTAATACTTATACAGTCACTATCGAATCACTATTAATTTTAAGGATCCTTTGTTAAACTTTGAATAAAGACTTTATTATTATTATAATTAGTCTGTAAACAATAAGCAGTTTTTCAAAAGATTAAAAAAATAACTTTTTAATTGCTATCAAGAAAAACATGGATGGCTTCACAGACTGAATGTAAAGAAATCAAAAAAAAACTAACGTTACATATATGTATGCAAGTATGCAATTACAATGTTCAATAAAAAAACGTCGTCGTCAAGTGACGTCTAAAAAGATGAACAAATTGGACGACTTGTATCTGATTTCACAAATAATAAAATTTCCGAAATAGATTAATTTTATTCTATTGTGTTTTTATTTAAAAAAATTTGATTTTAACTATTTTTCTTATTAACTGTATTCCGGCGAAATGAAAATCTCTCCTATTGGGAATCCGACCAAGTGGGAAATAAAAGCTATAAAGCGTAAGAACCCGAACATCCTATGCTGGGTACCCGTTACATTCCCTACTAGCTGTTACCGCGGTATGAGATTATATTCTCCCGCAGTATGAATTATAGTCTAAATAAAAGCAGCCTATAAATTTCCTTATTACATCAGCTACCTTAATACAACCTGGCCGTCCTCAAGGTAAGAGTAAATAGGCTGTTTCTAGGCAGGCATAGAAGAAGAGAACTAAAGTTACCGACGTAGCCCGCCGGATCAGCAAGTTGATGTGGCAGTGGGCTGGTCACGTATGTCGCAGAACCGATGGCCGTTGGAGCAGACGAGTTCTGGAGTGGAGACCGCGTCTTGGCAAGCGTAGCGTAGGACGCCCTTCGGCCCGATGGACCGACGACTTGCGAAAGGTCGCTGGTGGAAGCTGGATGAGAAAGGCGGAGGACCGGGATGTCTGGCGCAAAATGGGGAGACCTATGTCCAGCAGTGAACTGCAATAGATTGAAGAGAGAGAGAGAGAGAGAGAGGCAGGCATAATCCATCCTAGGCCGCATCATCACTTACCATCAGGTGAGATGGCGGTAAAATGTCTGCCTATAGATGATAAAAAAAATTAAAAAACCTAACAGACAGACAAACAAAAATTTTTAATAAATTTTTTGCATATGTATCGTTATATTATCAAACTATAGATGATATTTAAAAAAAAAAACCTGACAAACAAAAATTAAAATAAAAATTTTTTTGGCATATGTATCGTTATTCATTAGCATAAAAAAAATTGATCAATATAGCAAACAGACAATTCAATTTTATCTATATGTGTAATAGAAGACGTAATAGATAATGTAAAGTTACAGAGGGAGGCTGAGAGCTATACGCGGGCAACAGCAGTAGTCAGAAAAGTCTTCTAGCACTAACGGTTGCCCTTGATAAGCTGATATATGGTTGCGATGAAATTATTGAACTAATCATTTTGGACAATAGAATTGTTGATGATGATTAATACTTTGATAGGAATTGCAAAGTCTAAAGTTTGTTAGTGTTTATGTGTGTAACTTCTTTAAAATTAAACAGCGGAAGGTATTTATTTAAATTGAATGTAGAGTAAGCTGAAACCTTGGAACTCTACTAACTACTACTTACTTCGGGAAAATATCAAATACCGCGTGTAACACCGTAGGTGCAACTAGTCAAAAATAATATCTCTGAAATTGTGCTGGTGTAGAAATAGTATTTTTCTATGTTTTTTGTAAGCAAATATTGTTCTACATGAACTATAAAATAATAAATAAATAATCACTCACATTCACACAGCGCCATCTAGCCCCAAATTATGCGTGAATAGTATTGGTACTAAACAACGGATAAACATACTTATACTTAATATAATTTTTTATAAATACATATTGTACATAGAACACGTCACACGTCGTTTGTGCGCATGAACATGTCTGTTTGTAATTACCTGGCCATTACAAACAGTCATGTTCATGCACACCATATGTTTGTACTGCCCGGGGATCGTACCCGGAACCCTTGGTGTAGTCGATGTTTGAACCGCTACACTAAATGGGTCGCCAGTAACATTGTTTTGCTACCAAAATAAAAAAATAAATAGAGAAAGAAAGATATTTATTGTACACGAAATAAAGGTTACATAACAACAGATCTTATTATTTAGTGTTTGTGTAGTTCCTGCTTGTTTCTACCTATGTATGTATATTTTGCTTTATATAATTATTTTGATTACAAATGATTCTGTATTCAGCACAATTTTTTTGAAAAGAGTAACTACTGAGTTTCTTGCTGGTTTCTTCTCAGTGGAAAACTACCTCCCGAACCAGTGGTAGCTTCATTTGACATTCATAAGTGTTATATAAGGACCTAAACTGAATAAACACTTTTCATTTCATTATGTTAAATTAATTGCTGACTCTACACGGTATAATCAACTATCCGAATTGTGTTATGACCTATTTGCTTTATAAAGCATATATAAATATTTAAGCTAATTGAACATGTAAATAATATTATGCAAAAAGTTACTCATAATTTTACCAGTGGGCTTTTAGAAGTTTATAAATATTTGAGTATGTGTATAGTTTGTTATTTTGAACATAAAAGTTCTGTCCTTGGTAATCGTTTTCCAAACAGACTATGGTCCCAAAAAAATTTTCCCACATTAATGATTTATAAACACTTACAAAAATTGGTAAAAATATCAGCATATCTAAATAAATATCAAGATGACAGTGTGGCAGTCACGCAGGGCCTTTATGATATTAAGGTATGTACTTTTATGAAATTATCATCAACAGCCTATGACGTTCCACTGCAGATCGCTGGCCTTTCCACACTGCAAATCTATAGGTATTAACCCAAAACGGGAACAATGCGAAATGGTGGGTGTTTACGCTTAATATTCTGAGATCACGTTCGTAAGATTCACGATCGTGTTTACTATATATAGAATGAATATAAAAATATATATTTAAGGAATAATTGTATTCTATTGAACATTACATTACGTTTGTGAACCAAATAAAAAAATGTTTTGCTGCGACAGTCCCAATTTCGAAGGCAGTGTCTCGGGTTCCGATGGCCTATCGAGTTAGTCCCGATTTTTGACAATATACGATAGGATTTCAAATAAATATCAAACTTGATATAAAATTACTAAAATCAGTGACAAAAAGGGAAATGTATGAATAAATTCATCATTGAAATGATTATTAGATTTATATGATAAATACAAAATAAAGTTTCATTTTCTTAGACTGCCGTCACAATCGTCATAATATGATTGGACCTAAGTTCAAACGTCATTGAAGGATCGATCGTCCCGATTTTGTTTCCCCTAGAGGTGGCAACCCTGAAGAAGTAGCCGGGACCGACGGCTTAACGTGGCCTCCGAAGAAAGAAATCATCTTTATTTTGGGATGAAACGATTTTGTTTACGGGGTGGGGGGTTGACTACCTGGATACAGGAACCTAGTTCAATCATCAGCCCGCCATATTCCCCAATGATAAGTTTTATTTATTTAGACTCACCAACACATGTATACACATTTTATAATATTACAGTGTTACATTTCAAAATTCTGATACATGTATCTATTATTGGTAAGTTCAGCTTAATCAATATATTATTATTACTTTTGTACTATAATTAGTTACAAGTGAAGTTATTATATTATAGTGAAATTCCAATTCAAAGTAAACATTATGTAGCCTCTGACTTCATGAAGTGCATTTATTTTTATTTTATGTTATAATAAGTGTACAGGACGGTCTGGACGCTCACCTGATGGTAAGTGATACGCCAGACCATGACAGAGCGGCATTAAAAGGAGACAAACAACTAATAGACAGTTATTATCCTGCATCAACGCCGCACTGCGCCCGACACCTTAGGCAACAGATTTTAGGTCTCTTATACCTAGTAATTTCACTAGCTACAGTGCCCTCATCCCGAAACACAAAAGTGCATAACACTCCTGTTTCACGGGATGATATCTGGCACTGCGGTGGTACCTACCTAGACGACACAGTATCGAGACTACCACCTAGTGATCTTTCCTTTAAATTGTAAATTTTTAATAGTATTTAATTGTACATTTTTCTTCAATACTGGGATTGGTTCCTTTTGCTTACGTTTTTAGTTCATTATGTTATACTTTAAATATTAGTGTTGTTTTACTAAGTAATAATCTATTTTTATTTTATTAAGTAAATTATTATTAATCACGCTGCAATCTAAACCAACCACTACGGAGGCAGTAGAACTCACAGCTTCAACAACCAGATAATGTCTCCATATTTATCTACTTTCATTTTTGCTTAACATTTTGACAATGCCCAAATATTGTTACCGTTCAATATTACATTACTGTTTTATTCATAAACCTACGAAGCGCACCACAGATTTCCTAATACAAGAGATGGGGCTAGCCGCGTTTAAAGTGCGTCAAATGTAAGCTCAACGAGCATACACTGGCTGCCAGTTTACGCTCTGTGAGACGAGTCAAGACGCACGAATATTAGAAGAAATTACCGTTTTTTTTAAAATGCCATCCTGTGCAATTGTAACATGCCATCATCGCAATGAATCAGTAAATTTACCAAGTAATATAATAACTTTTCACAGGTAAGAACCGAAAAGAAATTGCGACACTGGGACTGCCTATAAACTTGGCGACTTGTCCAGTCTAATTGTATATTCGGATGTCTGTGAAGTGCACGTATTGTAATGCAATACTAGTTATTTTATTGTAATTTAAGTAAATTAAATATGTTTTACCTATAATGATATATCTTATATCCAGTAAAAGCGGATCGTTTATTTCCATACAAGTTGTGTGTTATTGGGGATCAAAATACACTGGACATTTAGTTACGGTGAATGTGTAGAAAACTTAATTAAGGCTTTTTCCATGTACATTATTTACCTACTAGTTAACATTTTAAATTGGATTGCTATGTACTATCACCATCAGTCTATAATGTCGCATAGTAGTAGCATAGGCCTTACCAAACATAATGTTTATGTAGAGTATTGGTGTAGACTGTTGCCTTCCGATCTGGAGGGTGCAGGTTCAAATCCTGCCACGTACCAATGTCTTTTCAAATTTTCAAAATTATATGTACGTGTATCCAAGGCTCTTACGGTGAAGGAAACCGTAGACTACTAAGGCCTACACATCTGCGTATGGGGAAGCTCGTACCCTTAGGTAGTGACGTTTAATGGGCTGATGATGATGATGATATCTTTCATATATTATATATATCTAGTTTTTATGTATTAATGATATAAGCAAAAATACTCAAGTGTGAATAGAATCTCTCACACTACTTTTATCCTTTGAAATGTTTGATGAAGGCCGCTGATTGCCTTCGTAGTTTCACATAGCAAGTGACAAATACAGGTGGCTCCAATCCTTACCTACCTCACTCATACATATAACTTAGTATATAAGACTAGGTAAAATTATTTGTTAAGTTGGAGCCACACTAACGGCTAACGTGTAACGCCCATTAAAGCGATAATCAATTCAAAAATGTTTAATACGTCAAATTATCGCGTAAACTGGTGGCTGCGTCTGAAATTGACGCCAATTGACGCGATAATTAATGGCATTTCCCGATAGTGTGGCCCCAACATTATACAATAGACTGCCCATCGAAAAAATCTCATAATTGTTATCGGCCTGAACCCACTGTAGGGAACATACTTTCTCACACAGCATAGCCATGGGGATGTACAAATCTAATAATAGTAAAAAGTAATAATTATAAATAAGGACGAATGTGAAAACTTCATTTTAAGTAAATGCATACATTAAGTACGTTACTAATTATAAAATCTACAATATTATTAGACAGTAGTTAAAATACAAAAAAAAATTCAATATCATAACACTATCCGGCAAAATTCTAATAAGACTCATTTCTAATACGCCGTTTGATACAACTAGCGCCATCTATCGTAATGAGCATGTAAACATCTAATAATGAGTTCGTTCTACCAGTTTGTATTCGAAATACATGTGTTGCAAAAGCTTAAAATGGAACATTTGAAACGTTGAAAGTAAAAGTATTAAATTGGCAAAGATCGGCCGATTGTTAGCGCGCTAACAAGTGAACATAAGCTTCCTCTCCTGATATCAGAAACAACTCGCGACCGGGCGACACGATCAAGTCTGTGAAAACCGATGAAAACGAAAAAGAAAACGCGAATGAACTGAATGGCCGGCGAGGTGAACGCTGCACTTTCACGATTAATAAAACGAAAAATTTAACGACACGTTAGGAATGAACCATCGGGGATAGTTCGCGTTAGATCCACGGCGCTAGTGTCGCGGCGTCTAATACGTTTAGTTCTGCTACTCGACGCCGCGACTTTTAGGCAGCACTTTCTTTTCCTTATGGAAAAAATATTTTTTTTCTCATTTTGATATATTGCATTTTTGAATTTTGTTTTCCGCAAAAAATAANCTATCTGTTGTAGGCGGCGCGGGCTAGCGCGTCCCGCTCGGCGGCGGCACGTGGCGGGCGCGCGCCGCCGCCACATCCCGTCGCGGCCCGCGCCGACCGGCTGCGTCGCCCGTAACCTCCGCATGACCTCATTTTTTTTTCATCAATGTAAATATTCGGCTCTTGCCGCATAGTCTATAAGTGGTATTAAGTTCCTTCGGCGCGTTCCATTTTTTTTTAACTTTAATTTCGTCGCACGACTACTTATTGGACGGCTGAAATTGACTCTCGGCGAGGACTTTTGGAAGTGTACAAAATTTTATTAGTGAAAAAAACTCGGCGTTTTTGAGGACTCGGTACGGATGTAATAATTAGCTGCTAAGTTTGGACCGGCTTTTGACTTTTATGGAAACTTTTTGTGGTGTATGCTAATAGAAATATTTAAATTTACAAACTGCTCTCTTGTTGCGAGACTTGTGGCAACGGAGAAGATCGTTTAGAAGAATAAGTGTCCGTCGGTGTAAGGTAATTTGTGGCATTGAAAATTGTTTTCCATTATTATTATTTTGTCAGTGGCTTTTGTACTTTTTATTTTGCAAATTGTAATGAATAAAAATATTCTCAATCTTTCTTTAGTACATATACTATTGGAAAAAACTGTAATATATTTCCGGACATGACGTTATATGTTAAAGTTATAAATAGCCAGTCTCTTGGCATAAGTACATCTGAAAACTGTTTTTGAAATAATTAACATACAATTAGATTTTCCCTTATCTATCGTTCTGTATTCTACCAACGCAATCTCACGAGCTCTACATCACATTTACAATTTTTCCTTTACTTTTTACTTATCCACTTTGGTTTACAGTGTTTATTTATGATAATGATAAATAACATTATTTAATGTGATTAATTTTAAACGTCAATAACAGATTTTTTTAATCTTGTAGGTACTTGTCCGTGTGAATATTTTAAATAAATTCAGCAACTTTACGATATAAATTGAGGCTGAAGTAAAAAAGTAGCTAAAGGCTTATAATAATATTTAGCTACATTTTTTTTAAATAGCACAGCATTCGCTAAATATCAGGCTTTATCACGTTTTAATACAAAATTAACAGATAGACAACATTAACTAAATTACATGAATATTAATAGAATTGTAAATTTAAAATTATCTTTAAGAATAGTTTTGTAAATAGCACCAAAATAAAAAAGACAGAGTTTCTATCCTATGTAAGTACCCAAAGGACATAATTTTTCCTAAAAAATATGCTAGTTAACTAAATTTTCCCTTTTTATTCGTGTGAATTATTTTGTCATTTTGAATACGTGTCATATATCCCATATACTTCATCATTTCAAAATTATATTGATTGTACATAATGCTCAAATCTAGAATTTAATTTCAAATATTTGAATATTTTACCCGAAGCTTTGCCCGAAATTTTCAAAAATAGTTTTGACAACCCAAACGTAAATATTACGTTTACTGGCTTCCTTCAACATATGATAAAAACACTTTTTATTTTGAAAATAACTATTCAAAATGTTCGAGCATTCTACAGCCAAACCAGTATAAAAAAATACATCTAAGGTACTTTTTTCGGTTCTTATAATGCAAGTAGAGATTTTAATTACCTTAATAATAAAACAATAAGCACGTAGAGTCAAAAAGAAGCTTAATTAGTTTTTTTTTAGTTTATAAAAGCAAAAAAAATCAACCGAATGAAAATTTATAACTTTTCCAATCTTAACATCTTATATCACTGCATAAATATTTCATTTGTAAACTATTCTAGGATTTTAAGTAGTCCATTGCAATGTTTGAGAATCTCTACCAATTGATTATATATAATAAAAAATCTAGCTTTAAATTGACTCAAGGATTCGAGAGTCAATAGTTCAATGGTCTCAGGCTCTCATTAAATGTCCCGGCGGCCATCAATGCCCGAGTCGCATCTCTCGATTGTGTCCACTTAAAAAAAATCGAAGACTCGTTAAAAATCGCGGAGGGCGACGACCCCGCGCCAGCTGGCCGCGCGATCGGAGGATCATAATAATTCATGCAACCACTGTTTAGCAGCCTAACGGATAATGGATCTCTATGACTCTATAGCTATTATTTTTTCAAATATTTGAATTAGAGCCCTTTTGAACTTAAAACAAAATTTAAATTCCGAACGCAAAATAGGCGACACAATGACGTACTTATGGGCACACCCAAAAAAAAAAGAAAAAACCTCCCAAAAACAATAAAAATGTAACTTATTTAAAATTAGAATGTATCCATCAATAGAATCATCGTCCAAAACAGCAGTATCTAAAAATACGTTATACCAACATTCCTAATTCTAACCCGGTTCAAACACACGCGCGGGATCACCCGACGCATCCGAGGTTCAACCCATGACGTCACATTCGTATACTACAGAAAAAGTACACCCGCTGAATGCGAATCACTCATTGATATTGTCGGCTACCGATTACGGGGATTTTTTGCGAATGATTGAATTTTATTTACAATTAACCCAGCCTCGGCACAGTCGAAAGCGAGAGTGACGATTAAATGCCATTTAAAAATAAAACAGCCGCCGCCATAACATTGGTACGGTAATTTATACATTGTACGTTTACAGCGAGTAGCGCATCGTACGCGGTTGGGTTCAGCGTAACCGTTAGAGTTGCGTCTTAAGGAATCCGTGCTGATTGTTCTGTGGGTTGTGGAAGGTGTGTTTATAATGTCTTGGGAGTGTATCGGCCAATGTGAGGTTAAGACGGTGGGCGGCGCGAGCCCGCCTAATTCGTCTTAGGCGGAAAAATCGCGCGGCGATCACAAGTGGCTCGTAACGAAGTCGGGAGGTTGCGGGGGTGGGTGTGTGCGGCGGGTCGCGGGGCGAGGGGAGGCAGCGGGCGCGCGCTCGGCCGCGTCTCAGTCGTCCGTCTGGAGTCGCGGCGGCCGGCCGGGCCGCGCGGCGTAATACACGTTCCTCGTGCTCTTGTGATCATAAATATTAACTTTTACTAACCAAAAGAAAATTTTTTCCCCTAAATTTAAATCTAACCGCGCGATCGAGACATATATTTTTAGGCTAAATTCCCTAACCCCCGATTTTTTGAATAAAACTGCAGCGGTGAGAAAGTTTTTTGCAAAATTTTTAATATTTACGTCGGTTACATTTGTCAAGAGATTAAACGTTTGGCCGTTATTGAGAATATTTTTATTTAGAATCTTATTTTTTTTAACTAGCGCGATCTCGAGTGAGCGATTGATAACTATTAATGAAGTAAGTTAAGCGTTGAATTAATGTTAAGGCTAGCCGTAACTAAAGTAAGATTGACTGCCACAAATTTACTGTCGAATATACTTAGTTTACTGGACTCCTGTGGTTTTAACGGACTTTGAACTCTTTGTGACACCAAGAAAATTATTACTCGGACCAAGGTTGTGATATTTTAAATTGAGTAGTAAAAGTTGTGCTTGTATCATAGAAATTAGTTTTTCAGTACTTTTCCTGATTTTTTTTTTGCACTTGAACGAGAAGCTCTGTGTTTTCATTTAATTCCCTATTGTAATTGTTTTCGTACTCGTACATACATATACGAGTTACATTGTACAAGCTTTTTTTACATTTTTTTATTAGAACTATTTATTTTTATTATGATTTTGTTTTTTAATAAATATTTTTGTCTTTGTTTTTCTTTTATTATTTTCCTTTCACTTTTGTTTGAGTTAAAAAATGTGAATGAATGGTAAGTATTGCTTTGAAATGTGATGTAGAAGTTTTCAAATTCCTTATGATATCCCCTTCGTTACGTGTGTTTTATGCATTTAGACGACAAAATATATACAATGATCTGATTTTTTAAATGGAGAATTTACTGCCTGCCGACACATATTACGCTTAAAAAATCATTTAGACCCTTTTGAAATGATATGGAAAGTTCAAAACCGGTTCCTCGCCGGTAGTATGGGTTTGTTGTCTCTTTTCTGTACTTAGAACTAGGGGTGACCGACAAGATTTTAATTCTTTGAAAACATAAAATTATGGTTTATCCGGAAGTATTATTTAAGAGCGTCGGAGGCTCAATGGTGTGAACTGTCGCCCTCCTGCCGGGAGGACGAGGTTCAAATCCCGCCACGTACCAATGTGTTTTCGAAAAATATATGTACGTTATCCGACGCTCTTACGGTGAAGGAAAACATCGTTAGGAAACCTGCGCACGCCTGCGAAGAGATTCAAAGGTTGTGCGTGAAGTCGTCCAACCCGCACTGGGCCAGCGTGGACGCCTAAGGCCTAATCACCCTATACGGGTAGGCTCGTGCCCCTTGGTGGGGACATTTAATGAGCTGATGATGATGATGATTATTTAAGCGGATCTCTAATCTTTATTACTTAATAAATTAACTCGCATCCGCATTGCTAATTTATAGATGGCTATCCGCTATTCATTTTTCTAATTGAAAAAAAAAACATACCAGTGGACGGCTCTATGCCGAGCGGAGACACCATTTTACGCTTACTAGTATATGTATAGTAGTGGTATGTTGACTTGTATGCTAAATCATAAAATGTACCAACCAAATAAATGGTTTTTGTTTTTGGTTATGCAATGCAAGTAAAAATTGGAAACCCTTTTACATATAGAGCAAGTAATTGCTTGAACGGTGCCCGAACATTACTCGGCTCGAACGCCCGTTAATATTTGTTTATTACTGTAGTATTAACTATTTTTACAAAAACTTGTTCTTAATTGGTCGATAATTTCTAAAATATCAAAAAAGAAAATTTTGATTTGTGGACAAACTCTAGATTGCCCTTTGAGTTATAGACTACATTGATAATAAGAAAGTAGAGTCATTATTAGTATTTTACTATTACTTCGCTGCTTTATATATTAGTGCGTCAGATAGGAGACGTGTTTTAATTTACGTAGGTTCATACTTCGACGGATCTCTTTTAATGTCCATGCGATATTTTTTTGCATTATATTAGTTTTAATTAAAATTATTGTACGTTACTTAAATATTCTACTTACACATATGCACACGTCCAAATAAGTAAACTATAAAATTATCCTCCTGGATACATGCGTAGCGCCTGACAAAAATATAATAGCAATACACATGTGGAATTGCAGGTAGTTTTTTGGCAGGCGCTTGGCCGTTTCATAAAAATAAAATCTAATTTTTTAAATTATGAGCACAATTATTTGATATGTATATTAATTTAAAAGCACTTAGAAAATTTACTTATGAAGTGAAATATAACTTAATAACCACCGCAACCATTATGAAGATTATTTTCATGATACTGAATATAAATCCTTATAATTTATGAGGTTAAAATCAATATCAAATGATTGTTTTTTTTTTTCATTTGAAAAATTATTGGTTACCTAAGTTAGGATTTTTGAACCACATTTCACGATTCAAAAGAATTAATTATTTAGATTATAGACTACATTTTCATTTCTTTACGGTAAAATATCAGACAAATAGGCGAAAGTTTAAAACAATTTTTCCGCCATCTCGTTGAAAGAAGCTCACTTGGGACAGCTTTCGTAGCAACCACTAGCACAATTCAGTTACCACTGCACGATAGATGGCGGTAGTCACCGTCGCATGCGCACATTCTGAGCTTCTACTTTACGCACATAGATGGCGCTAAATTGGTAGGGAAGTAGTTTATACGGAAACTAACAGATGGCGTTACAATCCATGAAAGGCGTACATAAAATATTTGATTAAATGTAATACACAAAGGTTTGTACCTTATTTTGATTGTAGTCTTTTAAGTAGATAAGCTATGTAGATGTTGGCAATATACACAAGCTTTTTTCTTCGCTTTCAAACTTCTAATGCTGTTGAAGGTTTGTGTGTCGTCGATAAATGATTTTCTTTTAAGTTCTCAAATGATTTCTTAATTAAGATACTTGTTTTTACTCGTAATGCATTGTTACTTTAGACTGGTATGGATAAGCATAAATTTTTTTTAGCTGTGATCAACAATACTTTCCAAAATATTTGTCATATTATAATAATATATCAGTAAATATGACCTAATGTTAAAGGCAACAAAGTCCATTATTGTTTAAGAAGCTTACTCGAAGCTAGCCAACAATCATTAAGAAGGCGTTCAGTGGGTGGTCTAAACTCAAGTGGGAGAACTCCTAAGAAAGGGGGCCGGGCAAGACGTAGGCGGGGGCGGCGATTGGTCGATACGTTAGAGACTGACTTAGAAACTAGATAAGTTATTTATCGATATGGAAGAAATGGTTATAGGTTAAGATATATATATCATCATCAGCTCATTAAACGTCCCCACCGAGGGGCACGAGCCTACCCGTATAGGGTGATTAGGCCTTAGTCGTCCACGCGGGCCCAGTGCGGATTGGACGACATATATATATAGGTACGAGATATATATATAGGTATCTATAATTTAGATTTATGTATTGAATGTTGTTAATGCCTAAACTATTCTATAGATAAGTACTATGATATCACAGGTGTCACTCCCCACAGTGTAGTGAGCAGATGTAATGCTAATTTATAGTGGGGTCGTGGGTTCGAACACGATGCGTGACACTTATGTTAAGAACTTTTATGTGTTCTAACGTTTTTTATAGTTGCACCATATTTATATTTTCGCATCATTAAAAAGAAAGAAAACTAGGGAAAAAGATGTATTTTTTTTAATACAAATGAGTAGGTATTTCAAAGTTTTTTATAAATATCTAAATACAAGAGCCATACGTGCCAAAAGCATATAAGTAGGTACCTAACTGTCATGGCGGGAGAAATAACTTAATGTAATTGGAGTATTGAGGACCCAGACGTCCTTTTAGGACACTGTCTTTTTCAGTGGACTGAAATTTCTTTTAGTAAGAATATTTGGTACCTACGTACCTGGGAATGTACTAACCCAACCAAACAAGTCAGAATGCCCTGAACGTGATTAGCAAAGTTTCACCTATAGGTACCACCGCATTGCCAGATCTGTATCGTCCCGTGAAACAGGAGTGTTATACACTTCTGTGTTTCGGGATGAGGGCACTGTAGTTAGTAAAATTACCGGGTATAAGCGACCTAATCTTATCTCGGGTGACGGGCACAGAGGCATTGACGGAGAGTAATAACTGTCTATCAGTTGTTTGTCTCCTTCAATGCTGCTCTGTTATGGTCAGGCTTATGGTATCACTTAACATCAGGTGAGCGTCCTGACCATCCTGTACAATTGGCTTTCAGCCCAAAATCATTTATAAAGGGGTTATCAAAGACTTAAGAGTATCTTAAGAGCGTCGGTCGCTCAATGGTGTGGACTGTCGCCTTCCTACCGGGAGGGCTGAGGTTCAAATCCCGACATGTACCAACGTGTTTACGAATTTTTGAAATTATATGTACGTTATCCGACGATTTTACGGTGAAGAAAAACATCGTGAGGAAACCTTCATGGACGTCTGCGAAGAGATTCGAAGATTGTGTGTGAAGTCGTCCAATCCGCACTGGGCTCGCGTGGACGACTAAGGCCTAATCACCCTATACGGGTAGGCTCGTGCCCCTCGGTGGGGACGTTTAATGAGCTGATGATGATGATGATGATCAAAGACTAAGAAACTATGGCAGTAACAGTAACTTAAGTTAGTAAGAAAGTAGGCGTGTATGCGCAAGAAACGGGCGGGGCAAGACGCGGGCGGGGCCTAAGTTATGATCGATCCTGTCTTGTACTGTGGCTGGTTACTTAAACCAAAAACAAGCATGTTGTCCCAAAATCTGAGATTAATAATAAAAAATATCCCCAGACATTAACACAGCGCCATCTAGCCCCAAACTAAGATTTAGCCTGTAGGTTATATGAATACTAAACAACGGATAAACAAACTTATATACTTTTTTGTAAATGTAAACATATACATAGAAAGCACCCAGACCAATACAAACAAACATGTGCATGAGCACACAAATGTTTGTACTGCCCGGGGATCGAACCCGGAACCCTTGGTGAACCTAGACGTCCCCAACCATAACACTAGGTGGGTCGGTATATATAAAGTAGGGATATACCTCCGTGGTCTAATACGTTCAGCGATAGTTTGATCGTTGCGTGATCCAAGGGTCGGGGGTTCGAATCCCGCAGAGAAAACACATAGAAGGTCACGTTGTGCAATAGTCCCAGTTTGGTTAAGGTTTACCATCCCCTAATTAACAATTTATTATTTCAGACTCCCTCGACCAGTCACAGAGGAGTCACCGATTGGAGTTTACACCATCATTTTAATTTTTTAGGTAAGTTAAAACCACTGATTATAATTATATTTCTGCCGACAACGCTGTCACCGTAGTGCTTTAAAGCTCATATAATTGATCACGTATTTGCCATAGATTTATATGGAATGGAGTTAGTTATATGGTGTAACGGCTAGTGCGTTTGCATATACAAGCATAGATCGCATAGGTCAAGCCACAGACATCCGAATATACAATTAGACTGGACAAGCCGCCAAGTTTATACGCAGTCCCAGTGTCGCAATTTCTTTTCGGTTCTTACCTGTGAAAAGTTATTATATTACTTGTTAAATTTACTGATTCTGATACACAGGATGGTATTTTAGAAAAAAAATGGTAATTTCTTCTAATATTCGTGCGTCTTGACTCGTGTCACAGAGCGTAAACTGGCAGCCAGTGTATGCTCGTTGAGCTTACATTTGTCGCACTTTGAACGCGGCTTGCCCCATCTCCTGTATTGGGAAATCTGTGGGTCAAGCGATCATCACAATGGTCCATCTTTAGATGGGTGCCTGAAAAATATTATCTCAAGTCCCTCCGTGCTTTGGAGGGCACTTTAAGCCGGTCCTAGCCTCAATCTTAGGGTGGTAGTTGTTATGTGTTAACTAATCCGCATTTGGATGCGGAGTGGGTTACAGCCCAATCTTACCATAGGTATGCGGGAAGGCCTATGCCCTGTAGGACCGTTATAGGCTGATGATGATGATACATAATGTAAAGACAAGGTAGCAATGGCGTCATAGCGGCGGATGTGGTATCAGCGGTTATATCGCACGGAAGCGCCTGCGCATGCCGATAGCTAGCACTTGAAGTCGCAGCCACCAATACGCTGGCCAGACAGGGGTACTCAACCTTTTGTCGTCAGACTATAATGTAGGGAGGAGGCCTATGGGCAGAGCATGGCTATGGCGAGGTTGAGCCCTTACACAATTCAATTTTAATATATATATATTTTAAAACCCAACTCTCATATTTCAGTAGTTAGGCAATTCAAATTCTATTAATAGGTAATTCATTTCCTGTCTTAATTTTTATGGTACATACCTAGCTATGATTAGATGGAAGTAAATTCTAGCCGACCAAGTTAACTTCTTCATCTGGATTGAAACAACTGCCACAGGCGGGTTCAGATTTGTTATTTAGGTACATGTCACGAAAGAAACACAAAAAGTCTAAGGCGTAATAGGTATATATATAACAATAGTTGGTGATTACAAATAAAATTGATTGTATTACAAGATCAAAAGGTTGTCCACATCTGAGTTGTCTTATCACAAAGTTCTCATGCGTCGCTACGATTGTCAACAATAACCATTCTCGTGCTTGGAAACTGATAACACTTTAAATAAATAAGTGTATTTCAATAGAATAATTAAATAAACAACAGGCTTTTTATTAATATTGGCTTTTGACTGACATAATTATAATTTTTTTTTTCCGATTTATACTGATAAAAACTAAGACCTTGAAATGTTTTTGAAATATCTTTTCTACGAGTTTTCTACGGCATGATTCATGATGATCGATGATACCTAAGGAATTGGGTTATCAAATAACGCACTTTTATTACCTTTTATTGTTTTTAAATAAAGGATTCTATATGGATATCATAACGTCAGATTGAGTTTTAAAAGTAGCGACACAGAATCTTTATGCTACATATCTAATTAATAAATTATTAAAAAATTAAAAAAAAAAATTAATAATTATTATAATAATTATTTCTTTCTTTCTTTAATTATTAAATATTTTGAATACGATAGATTTTCCTTTTTTTTAATAATGTTTTGTCTAACTGGGATAGCTGGACTGATTTTGACTGGACATTATTTAGCAGATCTCTGATGTAATACGGACTAGCAAAGGCTTCTTTATTTCGACGTCGCAAATTCTATGAACAAAATCTCTGTTACCACTTATCTATGCATAATTCCTGTAACATATCCTCCATAAGACCTTAATCTACCGGTGATTTACGCAATTTCGCCAAAAGGACCATATAGGTAACCCTTAAGCCTGTATTCTGTAACGCGACTCAACGTTGATCTTTACTTAAATTGAGTTAGAAAGGGCATCCCTTTCTAACTCTATTTAAGTAGAGATCAAATCTTGAGGCGTGTTTACCTTAGACTTTTATAGACACATTGAGAAAGTCCGCCATTTTAAAGGCTCTATAAACAAAATCGCCGACGGCATACTTATCTATGCGTCATTCCTGTAAAAAATCCTCCTTAATCTACCGGTGATTCTCGCAATGGCGGCAAAAGGACTGGCAGTACCTAGGTAACAGCACAAACGGTGCCATCATGCTCTCCATTAGTGGAGAACTTAACAACTTAAGACCGAAGGAAGCGGGGATTGCGGGAGCAATTACAAATCTCAGTGTGTCAGTTTTCTTTCTACTATTTTATTGTGCAATGGCTTATTTACTGTTTTGTTATGGGAGTTATTGATAAATATCTCAGGTCACTTTGGAATAGGCCTAAACAACCGCTAATTTAATAACAAAAATTTATTTTCCTAATTAACTCCGGCGATTAAATTGAAACTAATAGATATAGCACTTAATATATTTGTGTTGGTAGGTACAATTATGTTTTTATCGAATAATGGGAATCTCATTTTAGGCAAAATTATGTCATTAACAAGAAGTATCCGTTTCTTAAGATTAATACATTTAAAATCAATGGTTAGTTAAAAACAGAAATTCAACAAACATTGAAATTAAAAAATCCATGCCAAAACTCGCACATACCTAATTTAGAATATCAAAACAAAAAACATAAAGCGATCAACTGAGAGAAAGTATAGAGCAAGATTGTATAAAATTCATTCTTCAATCATGATCGAATCATATGATTCGATCATGATTTTTGAAGAATGAAATGAATGAATTGAAGAATGAATTGAGAATGAAAAGAATTGAGCTACTTGGGTATATACCCAAGTAGCTCCTACATATGGATAAGAAAAACTATATTTCCTTACATACATAAATGAATTATGAATCTCTTTATCAATAAGAATCGTAAATAAAGCCTTGTATAGTCATAAATAATCAAGGCTTATCACCGTTCGTACTATTTGAGATTAAAATGTTTATTCATACGAAGTATAAAGACTTCTTGACTAGCACAGCTAAAGACATACAATAACCCACTAACGAATTAAAAACATCGTTCCCGCTGCACCGAGGATCATTACTTAAACTCCATCTTTTAAAACGTGGCTGTATGGGAGCGCGACTCTTGAAAACGTTTTAGAAAAAATATAAAGCACACGCATCGCGTTCCATTGTACGCAGACACGCTGAAGGTGGATCTCATTAACGGAACGTTCGGATTAAGAACTGCGATGAAGCGGGAATCTTAGCGATCATTACAGGAACGGAACGCGCCCCCTTTATGTTGGCATAGCGTACTCTTTTTAAGTTTAGAATGTCGGTCGGCTTTAGAATGTGGCCAGGGTCGAGCGCGCTTTTGGTTTGCACTATTTTTATTATTACGATGCGTCTGCAATTAATACAAACATAAAATCACAATCTCATATATTTATGATAAGAGAGGTCCTTCGTAAACGTAGACTAATATTCAAACTTTAAAGAAAAACCTGTTGATTTATTGGCTTATCTGAATTCATTTCTCATTATTACAACATTTACTATTATTAAAAAATAACTCAGGACTAGTACCTACACAATGCATTCCTTAAAGTAACCTACACCCATAAAAATAAACTTTTAACAATAAATAATTAATTCCGGAGACAATCCACCGTCTTCCAAAGACGCCATATTAAATGTCACCGCCATCTTTTGTTCCAAGATATCATCAATTTTATAACACTTCGCTGTCAAATTTTCACACTAGCGCTGAAAAGACGCTACTAATGACTAGCATAGCGGTCTTAATGCGTAAAGTCATACACACAACGCGCTCGCGTGTGCCGTGTTGGCGCCTAAGTTACCGTGTAAATGCTTAGGCNTAGTAAATATTCTTTATTTCCTCATTTTATAAATATAAGATTATATAAGAGCGTCGGTGGCTCAGTGGTGTGGACTTTCGCCTTCCTACCGGGAGGGCTGAGGTTCAAATCCCGACACGTACCAATGTATTTTCGAATTTTCGAAAATATATGTACGTTATCCGACGCTCTTACGGTGAAGGAAAACATCGTGAGGAAACCTTCATGCACGCCTGCGAAGAGATTCGAAGGTTGTGTGTGAAGTCGTCCAATCCGCACTGGGCCCGCGTGGACGACTAAGGCCTAATCACCCTATACGGGTAGGCTCGTGCCCCTCGGTGGGGACGTTTAATGAGCTGATGATGAAGATTATATTTATTTTCAGGTGGTGAATTCGGTGCCCGAGCCCTAGCCGCTCCTCCATCGATAGATCTCCACACAGCACACTCCAGCCATGCGTTGATGCAGGTACATTTGTGTTTTTATACTATTCAAATTCAACATAAAAAAATATTATTTAAATCAGCAGTTTGCTTTATGTGAACCATTTTGCTGAGGTAAAGCTTTTTTGTACTGGCCTACATATAGCTGGTGCAAGTTTTTGTACTGTTGCTTTTTTCATTGATTTAATTTAATTTTGTTGCATGCTTTCTATGTTCTTATTTTTGTTATGTTTTGTATTTGGTGTTTCAGGCTAAAAAAATGTTAGATATATAGATGATCATTTATAAAATTTGACTTTTTTACATATGTATGTTAGAAAAACTAATATAGACGCACAATCACGAAGAAATATCAACCAAAAAATTGTCGGAGCCGCTTGACACATACGTTGACTTAATGTTATATTTATGACATAAAATAATTCCTTGAAATTTCGACCTTAAGGCGCCATTAAAAGGGTACAAAACCAGAAGCACGAGCATAGTACCATGTCACTATGACATGTAGCGAGCGGTGTGTTTATGAATGCAAATTGTGTCCAAATGACGCGATTGACAGACTTGCGGACACTTTGCATAGATTGTGTATCTCAGGTATTGAATGTGTTTACCTTGCATACAGAGTGGCATACCGAGTGCAGCGTACGTCGCGGAGAGAGCCAGACATAACCATACGTACAGCGCCCCGCCTGCCCCCGCACAACACGGACATAGAGACAAACGAGGTGGGACCATACACTGTGACACATAAAGAATGGGTTTACTTTAAACAATATATCCACTGACATTCACACAGCGCCATCTAGCCACAAAATATATCCACTGACATTCACACAGCGCCATCTAGCCACAAAATATATCCACTGACATTCACACAGCGCCATCTAGCCACAAAATATATCCACTGACATTCACACAGCGCCATCTAGCCACAAATATATCCACTGACATTCACAGCGCCATCTAGCCACAAAATATGTATTTAGCCGGAATGTATTTAGATATAAACAACGGTATATATATTCTTGACGATATAAACTTCATTCGTCGGTGGCTCAGTGGTGTGGACTGTCGCCTTCCTACCGGGAGGGCTGAGGTTCAAATCCCGACACGTATGTATTTTCGAATTTTCGAAAATATATGTACGTTATCCGACGCTCTTACGGTGAAGGAAAACATCGTGAGGAAACCTTCATGCACGCCTGCGAAGAGATTCGAAGGTTGTGTGTGAAGTCGTCCAATCCGCACTGGGCCCGCGTGGACGACTAAGGCCTAATCACCCTATACGGGTAGGCTCGTGCCCCTCGGTGGGGACGTTTAATGAGCTGATGATGAAATACAAATAAAATATCAAAAATAAACAAATCGTATCTTACTTATGTTACAATTTTATGGTTTCTATTTTGATAAATTATTGTTTTAACTTGAACATCTCATATTATAACTTAATTCTTAATAAAAGCACCACCTATTGGTGAATAGTAGGAAACACTGACATTAACAACGCCATCTGTTATCGGGTAGCGGGAACTTACTAATTTGACGTTTCCTATCAGTTCGCCGGATGACGGACGGCAGCATCTCCGACGGGGGATCATCGGGTATCAGCGGCGGGCACTTCACTAGGGACGAGAAGAGAGCAAAGGCTTTAGGTGAGTTGGAAAAGTCGGACTTCTTCTCTCTTCAACCTATCGCAGTCCACTGCTGGACAAAGGTCTCCCTCATTTTGCGCCAGATATCCCGCTCCTCCGCTTTTCTCATCCAGCCTCCACTAGCGCCCCCCGAGTGGTCGGTCCCTCGGTCCTACGCTACGCTTGCCGAGACGCGGTCTCCACTCCAGAACTCGTCTGCTCCAACGGACCGAGGATCTGCGACATACGTGACCAGCCCACTGCCACTTCAACCTGCTGATCCGGCAAGCTATGTCGATAAATGTAGTTCTCTTAATGAAAATGAGAAGTGTTTATTCAGTTTAGGTCCTAACAGAACACTTATGAATGTCAAATGAAGCCAACACTGGATCGGACGGTAGTTTTCTACCGAGACGAATCCAGCAAGAAACTCAGTAGTTAGTCTTGTCAAAAAATTTTATGTTTCGTACAGAATCATATTTGTTATCAAAATAATTATATAAAGCAAATTATATTCACAATTTTTATCATATTAATTACAGTAAAAATATCGTCGGTGGCGCAATGGTGTGGACTGTCGCCTTCCTACCGGGAGGGCTTAGGTTCAAATCCCGACACGTACCAATGTGTTTTCGAATTTTCGAATATGTATGTACGTTATCCGACGCTCTTACGGTGAAGGAAAACATCGTGAGGAAACCTTCATGCACGCCTGCGAAGAGATTCGAAGGTTGTGTGTGAAGTCGTCCAATCCGCACTGGGCCCGCGTGGACGACTAAGGCCTAATCACCCTATACGGGTAGGCTCGGGCCCCTCGGTGGGGACGTTTAATGAGCTGATGTTGATGAAAAATTAATTATCTACAAAAGTATTATTAAGTAGTTAAGTTAAGGAACAAAAAGTGAACACACTTTGATTGTTTGATAACAGGCATTCCCCTGGAAGTACAAGATATCATAAATCTGCCAATGGACGAGTTTAATGAGCGTCTATCCAAGCATGACCTGAGCGAGGCGCAGCTTTCCCTCATCAGGGATATCAGAAGGAGAGGCAAGAATAAAGTGAGTCATAGTAATTACATTAATTGCTCGTGTTGGTTTACAATAGTTCTTATTTTGACGACCCATTTGGTGTAATAGTTGCGTCGGCTATTACACCAAGAGATCCGATTTCTCTATTGTAGGAAAACAAAGGTTTTTTTTTTTGTAAAAGTCTGTAGCTTAAATTTTTCCTTATTATATTATTTGAGCAAATTATTATCAAAGGTTTATAAATGAAATTTACAATACAATATTAAATGACGACCCATTTGGTGTTGCGGTTGAGAGGTCGACTGCAACACCAAGGGTTCCGGGTTCGATCCCCGGGCAGTACAAACATTTGTGTGCATGAACATGTCTGTTTGTAATGGTCTGGGTGTTTTCTATGTATGATATGTATCGAAAAAAAATGTATTTAAGTATATTTATCCGTTGTTTAGTACCCATAATACAGGCTTCACACTTAACTTGGGGCTAGATGGCGCTGTGTGAATGTCAGTGGATATTTATATTTATTTATATTAAATATGTTCTAATAATAACAATGAAAAAAGTTTAATATAAAACAATGATATTCTGTATATATAAAGGTAGATACGCCACCCGTGCCTCAAAAAACGAACCGCCGGACAGAACTCTTTGTTTATCCACAATGATGTAAATAAATCCTGAACTTATTTTGATGGAAACGCAAAGCAATCTTAACCTAAACCTATTTTATATTCATACTTTTACTAGACGGTAGACTCGATACTGAGTCGTCTAGGTAGGTACCACCGCAGTGACAGATATCGACCCGTGGAATACCAGTGTTATGCACTTCTGTGTTTCGGGATGAGGGCACTGTAGCTAGTGAAATTACCGGGTATAAGAGACCTAACATCTGTTGTCTCTAGTGTGGGCAGTGCGGCATTGATGGAGAATAATAACTGTCTATCAGTTGTTGGTCTCCATCAATGCCGCTCTGTCATGGTCAGGCGTATCACTTACCATCAGGTGAGCGTCCAGATCGTCTTGTACACTTATATCATAAAAAAATCCATGCCTTAAAAACGAACCGCCGAAGAGAGTACAGTTTGTACTCTTTCGTTGAGGTAAATGTACGCTCATTCGAAATAAATGTGTGTGCTGTCGCTGCATTCGGAACTATTTTTTCAATTGTTTTGTGAGCATATCACAAATCTATAATTTTTACATCTATGATGACTAAAACATGTCTGTAATGTAAATTTATTCCCCAGGTGGCAGCACAGAACTGTCGCAAACGTAAACTGGACCAGATCACCTCGCTGGCAGATGAGGTTCGCACAGTGAGGGACCGCAAACTACGTGCTCAGAGAGACCGCGCTACTGTTGGCGCAGAGGCAACGAGCCAAAGAGAGATTCGCGGCTTTATACCGCCACGTTTTCCAGGTTAGTGAGTTGACTGATACAGAACGGAACATCGGTGGCTCAATTGTGTGCACTGTTTCCCTCCTACCGGGAGGGGTGAGGGTCAAATCCCGCCTCGTACCATGAGTTTTCGAATTTTCGAAATTATATGCACGTTATCCGACGCTCTTACGGTGAAGGAAAACATCGTGAGGAAACCTGCGCACGCCTGCGAAGAGATTCAAAGGTTGTGCGTGAAGTCGGCCAATCCGCACTGGATCCAATCTCAATGCCAATTCTACAATTTACTTGAAATTACAACACTATAAATACCCACCCATGTGGTGTAATGGTTGAGACGTCGGCACTACACCAAGGGCTCTGGGTTCGATCCCCGGGCAGTACAGACATTTGTGTGCATGTCTGTTAGTATTGGTTTGGATGTTTTCTATGTATAATATAATAATAAATATTTAAGTATGTTTATATCCGTTGTTTAGTAGCCATCATCATCATCAGCTCATTAAACGTCCCCACCGAGGGCCCGAGCCTACCTATAGGGTGATTAGGCCTTAGTCGTCCACGCGGGCCCAGTGCGGGTTGGACGACTTCACACACAACCTTCGAATCTCTTCGCAGGCGTGCATGAAGGTTTCCTCACGATGTTTTCCTTCACCGTAAGAGCGTCGGATAACGTACATATATTTTCGAAAATTCGAAAACACATTGGTACGTGTCGGGATTTGAACCTCAGCCCTCCCGGTAGGATGGCGACAGGTACAGGTATCCATATTACAGGCCAAATGCTTAATTTGGTACTAGATGGCGCTGCGTGTCTATGGATATTTATTTATATATGTGGTTTCATTCCAGAACTTACGCGACCCTGAAGGTAGAGCGCTGTCTTCGGCCCAGTACTCCCTCCAGCAGGCGGCCGATGGGAACGTGGTGCTGGTGCCCAAGATGCCCCACCATCCAGGTGAGAAATCCTAAACTTATTTTGATGGAAACGCAAAGCAATCTTAACCTAAACCTATTTTATATTCATACTTTTACTAGACGGTAGACTCGATACTGAGTCGTCTAGGTAGGTACCACCGCAGTGACAGATATCGACCCGTGGAATACCAGTGTTATGCACTTCTGTGTTTCGGGATGAGGGCACTGTAGCTAGTGAAATTACCGGGTATAAGAGACCTAACATCTGTCGACTCGGGTGTCGGGCGCAGTGCGGCATTGATGGAGGATAATAACTGTCTATCAGTTGTTGGTCCCGTTCAATGCCGCTCTGTCATGGTCACGCGTATCACCCATTGATACTCAAAACTTCCAAGTACCAACGAATCGCAAACGTTGAAAAAAGAGGGAATAGGGATTTTATTTTCTTAATAGGTTTACTTTTGGTCTCAAGTCTCGAAGTAGCAAGTTTGTAATCATTATGATGATGAAACCAGCATTAACAACGAATCCATCACCTTCCAGATCATCCAATGAACCGCACATCCGACGATGATATGGACCATAAGCCGAAGAACTACGAGCAGTGACGTCACAATTTAGCACCGTGGTGAAGTGGATGCGATCACACAACTACCCGCCGTATTGATGCCGCTCGATATCCAAATTTGTAAAAGCAACGTATATAAGGCTGTCAAATCTCGTTACTTCATTTTGACCCATTTGGTGTAATTGTTGAGATGTCGGCTACTACACCAAGGGTTTTGGTTTCAATCCCAGGGCATTACAAACATTTGTGTGCATAAACATGTCTGTTTGTATTGGTCTGGGTGTTTCTATGTATAATATGTATTTATTTACAAAAAAGTACATAAGTATGTTTATTGTTTACTTTCCATATAGGCTAATGCTTAATGTGGGGCTAGATAGCGCTGTGTAAATGTCAGTGGATATATTTGTATGTATATTTTGAACTGTCATAGAATATTTAACGCATTAATAACAAAACTCGGTTAAAAGTTGCGATATTTGTGGCACCATTATATGATCAAAGTAAAGTTTGACAGAGATATCTGGAGTAACGAGGTTTGCTAATCTACTATTAATAAAAAATACATTTGTCATTTTATCATATGACAGCTGTCACTTTCATAAATGACAAATGTCACTTTTATTAAATGACAAATATCACTTTTATAAATGATTAATATCATTTTCCTAAATGACAAATGTCACTTTCATAAATGACAAATGTTACTCTCATAAATGACAAATGTCACTTTCATAAATGACAAATGTCACTTTCATAAATGATAAATGTCACTTTCATAAATGATAAATGTCACTTTCATAAATGATAAATGTCACTTTCATAAATGACAAATGTCACTTTTATTAAATGACAATTGTCACATTGGTACCAATTTCGAATCCGGTGGCGTTGTGCTGCCCGCTTATAATGTGGTTGTTGAAATTATAATTTTTATTGTAGATTGTAATTGAAATAATCATAAAATATAATTAACACTTGAAACAAAGGATTTAAGAACCTACTTAGACCGTGTTAATGTGACTTATTGACCCCAGTCTTGTAAATATGCTTTTAATTTCTGCTTTGGTGAGACATGCAGTGTATTTACTGGACACTGACTTAACATATGCACGTCACAAGTTAACAACTGATCTGCTGCCTCTTACTGAGAGGCTACTGTCTCTTACACCAGAGTTACATAGTGGCTACATCTTAGCGTCAGATTTACCGATACACTTGTATCTCTTAAAATTACCGAGGAAAATTTGTCTCTTATAAGAATTACCGATACGCCACGGTCTCATTAGATTCAACATGACGCTACTTTCTCGTACCACAAAAAATACCGTATTGCCTCTTGTATAAGATTTTCCGTGCCGTTTAACTCAAAATATATTTTTTCAAATAAATCTTTAACAGATTATTTACTTTACTGTCGCTAGATAAATGTTAGTTGCTAACTTATTTAACATGTAACATATATAGAAATAATAAAAATAAGCTAATATTCTCCATGGTATAAAATTTATAGCTTACTTGTTCAAAGTGTTCTGGTAATATGGACGGGTGATGTACATAAACATATAAATGTATACAAATATTAATATAGAGCGGCAAAAAATATTGGCATATATAGTACCTTTTAGTAAGAAAGTGTTTTAACTAAAGATGAGTAAAAAAATTATTAATAATTTCAATGTAACTGTCAAGTGTGAAGATATAAAAGATTAAAATGCTGGTTTATTGAAATTCTTTAGTAAATATCTAATGTTTACTATTATTTTGTGTACATATGTACACAAGTACTTTATCAAACTGGAGATAAAATAGCTTTCGCACATTAATAAATACATTTATATTTCTCAGTTAAAACGCTTTTTTCATATTATAAATGTTTATGTTGTGAATTGCAAAACTTTGTTTTGTCTATAATTTAGAATTATAAATGTATGTGGAAAATACTGAATATACGTCGTCACTAAAATTGAAAAAAAATGTGATAAAAACAAAAATATTCCATTTTTGATTAGTGTCTGAATAGTTTTTTTCTTTTTGTGAAAATGTTATATGTTACCGTTAACCGCCTTGCACTAAAAAATGGTTCAAATTTAAAAATAACTTTATTTGCTCGTAAATGAAACTGGAATCCTTAAATAAAAAAGGGTTTTTAATGCCAGGTTAATTGAGACTTGCCGTGGTTAATCAGTAAACATGAACGCCAGAAATGACTGATCAAAAAAATAATAAAATTAAATAAAAAAAAATATAGTTATAGTTAAGATGTCAGTGACATCGCGAGGTTGCAATAAGTAATTTTTAATCTATATTAATAACACTTTTTGTAAAATACATTTTCTTTTTGTTTAATAAGGTTGTTTATTTATCTATGTTAATTATAAGTTGTTATCGAATTTCTTATACTTTCTAAGCTCTGTGAGATGTAATGTTTATTTGTATACGCAAAAAATAACACATTTTCGGATACCAAGTACAAAAGTAGAACGTCAGGTTTTATGATAAAGATTGTAATATTCCAACTTCAAATATATTTTCGAGTCCGTCTTATATGTCGATTATATATTTTTTATAATTATCGACATTTAAGAAGCACTTCCCTATAATTGGAATCTCTATGGAGTTTTCAGTTTTAAGTGTTTATTTGTAAGTAGATGGAGTAATATAGTGTAAGTAGTTCACGTTTTAAAAGATCAGTGGATATATTATTTTTCTTTTTTAAAACTGATCTTTTAGATTTCGGCTACCTTTAGGCTAAGTGGTAACTTTAAGATTTGTAGCAGGGGATAGTTTTTTTTTATTGGCAACAATTTGTGAAAAGGAAATTTTCGTTTTTGAAAATATTCACTCTGTCCGGTTTGAATGTGCAGAAAATAAAAATACATATATTTTAAGTTAATCTGTTCTCATTTGTTTTCTGCATATTCGAAATCAAACTCAATATTTGTTTTTCTATTTAAAAACACTGCTTGTAAATGTAAGTATAAAATAATAAATAATATTTATAAATGTGGTGCATATGTTTTAAATATTACACGTAGAATCAGCTTTTTACGAAGATTAAACAAATAAATCCAACTTTCAGTGGTTTGTATTTATTATTGCTTGAGATGGACGCCCTATTTACTTACTATATTGGCATCGAAAGTCCACTGCTGGAAGTGGGAGCGCCTTGCTGAAAGTGGAGGTTTTGCCCTAATCCCAACTAGTCGTAAAATTACCGTGTTTAAGAGACCAGACATCTGTTGTCACGGGCGCAGTGCGGCGTTGATGGGAATAACTGTATCAGTTGTTGGTCGCATTCAATTCCGCTCTGTCACGGTCAGGCGTGATACGGCTTACCATCAGATGAACGTCCTGACTGTCATGTACACTTTGTAACATTACTAAGAAATATCAACCAACAATTTTTTTCTTCATATATATATACACATTTCAATGGTACCGGTACTAATAACTATTGTTATGAATCATAGGTGCTCTTTAATAAAACAGAGGCAACTACCACCAAAAACAACTATACACGATGTAATTAATAACTGAAAGCTAAGTTAACCATTACAAATTAGGTGAACACTACAATCGTTAATGCCTATGCAATCCCTGAGTCAAGAGGACGTCTGCAGTAGTCAAGTGCCCGAGGGCCCCGGACCGCGCAGTCGCTTCCACATGGGCTCCCCACCCTGTGAACCATCGGCCATGTGGCAACAACGGGTGGTTTTTGCAAGGTCCAGGTTCATACATGCAGTCAGTGTGTGTCAGGGAGTTTTATTCGTAACACTATTGCTTCTTTCTACATACAGTTCTTAAATCTAAATTTCATTACAAGTATGTAACTTACTAGTATGCTTAAGGACATAGCGAAAGGTAATGACTTCTTAACAAATTTCGAAGGTGTTTTTTTTATCTACTTTGTGCTTTTGATTATGATGACCCAGACCACCAATGTTTGTACTGCACGGGGATCGAACCCAGAGCCCTCGGTGTAGTAACAGACTTCTCAACAATTACACTACAAAGATCGCCTGTTTTATTTCACCGTACATTGTTAAAGAGCCAAGCCGAGCAATCCTATTTAAACCAAATGGGGTCCTAATAAATTATGAAAGTCATTCGAAGAGACATTATCCAGGCAATTTGCGGCCAGTCGACAGATTAATCCAATTTAAGTTAAATAAAAAAAAACATCAATTTGTGATTACAATGTATATTTATTAAACAAGTTACAAAAAACATTAGAACTAAATTCCTTACAACTATAACTATAAAATAATTGCAATTAAAGGGACTCTGAAGATCATATGTCGTATTAACAAATAATCCTCAATTCAATTAGTTTGTGCAGTACTTACAATGTAAATGGAAAAGTATGGAAACCTTACAAAAAAATATATTTTACTAGATTGATCTTTTTAACGACACTAAGCAAGAATAATGTGAGTCCTCTTGATAATAAGATGTGTCCCCTTTACTGTTGTTTACTAAAATACTGCTTAGGTAAACAAAGTTACTTTAAAATTAACACAGAAGTTGCATGAATAATATGCTCTAAAAGTAATAATTTCATGTATTTCTTCCTAATTGTCTCTTAATTTCAATCGATTACATTTGGAAAATGTCATTTGAATCATATACCGGTATTAGACATAAAACCGGTTTCTTGGTTCTATATACCACTAGGTGGTAGACTCGATACTGAGTCGTCTAGGTAGGCACTACCGCAGTGCCGGATATCGTCCCGTGAGATACCAGTATTTTGCACTTCTGTATTTGGGAAAGGGCACTACAGTTACTAGCTACAGCTAGTGAAATTACCGGATATAAGAGACCTAACATCTGTTGTCTCTGATGTCGGACGCAGTGCGACATTGATGGAGAATAATAACTGTTTATCAGTTGTTGGTCTCCTTCAATGCCGCTCTGTGATGGTCAGGCGTATCACTTATCAAGGTGAGCGCACTGTCCCCCATTCATTTATGCCATAAAGAAATAGAAAAAAACATTCATAATTTAACATCAGACAGTACACATGAATATCAAATGTCATTCCTAACTTGAGTCGTGAAAACAAAGATCCATTTAGCTCCAAATGAGCAATTAGCATGTTTTAATAGCGTCTTTATGCATAGAAACACACAGACTAATACTGCATGTACACAAAGTTTGTACTGACAACGATCGAACCAGGAATCTTCGCTGTAGTAGACTTTTCAACCAATCACCAAATTAATCGACTAACGGTAAATCAGATACACAGATATACAGTGTACATTAATATATTTTTTTGACATACATTAATGCTTTTTGTGAGGCCATAATTGAATTAACGAATTTTGACTTTGGATGTCACACACATTTAAGCCAAAAACTTTTCTCATTACTTTATTAACATATCAAAAAACTTAATGTTGGAATAACCTCGCAAAAGACCTTATACAAACAACATCAGGTGAACATTTTAGATAAAGGCATATTAGGAAATGGAGAAAGTTAAATAATACCATTTAATAAACATAAAAAAGATACATATTATACTTCATAAAATTGGAATTTCATAATTACTTATTCAATTATATTTAAGCTATTATTAACTAAAATCTAGTCTGGAATATAATTTTTGGAACAAATAGAACCTTAAAATTTAATAACTACCTATTAGCGTTCCTTCAATTTAAATATTTTGTTAAGGAAATCATGTCAATTAACGTATATTCTTTATATTGCTATTATTTTGTTAGCCATATTTAATTTCTAATACTTAATATAAGATTAATATAAATATATGACATAAATATGACAAATGTCGCTATGACATCTAATCATACATTTATATATTTCGTAAAAAAATAATGTATTAAATTGTTGTATAAAAAATGCACTTAACTCAGATATACCATATAAATAATGCGCGTCCAGATCTTGCCCCATGCAATTGCGCTACTTCCTATCTACTACATTCATTTTCTAAGGATTACATACTAGTTTCTTTATAATCTTACATTATAATGCATTAATAATTTAAATCTATTGAAATCACACAATCCTAGGGAACACATATGCATAAAATAAACTCTCTTGAACTTCCTATTTTCACTTTACTTCCATCACCATCTCCACTACTACAAGTTACTTAAACTCGCTTCACCACTCTACTCCTCACACCTCTTTCACTCATCACACCCTTTTCACTCGCTCACACCACTTCCACTCACTTCAAACTCACATCTCCCCACTTCCGCTCACTACAATCCACTTCCACTGACTTCTATCCACTTCCGCTCATTCTACCCTCTTCCTCCGACTTCCCTTCCCTTCCTCTACTCAATGATTACCCGGTGATGTTGAGGTGCGGCCGGTGCGGGAAGCACTAACATGTTCTACGCCAGCGCGCTCGTCATCAGCGGAGATGTGTCGCGCTAGTACGCTGATATCTGCGAGTTCAGCACTTGGAAGCGACGTATGCGTCCACCATCCTCTTTAGGGGCTGCAAAGGAGATATTATTTAGTATGTTATATACATTGCATTTACTACGTACACTAGTCTGCCCCTAATCCCATGCGTTGTATTTCTCCACTACGGTTGCCTGGAAGAATTGCCATGTGCAATAAAGGCCGCTACCCATAAACAAGCTTCACGCTTAACTCGGGGCAAGATGGCGCTGTGTGAATGTCAGTGAATATTTGGTGTAGACTCTGTACTCAGTTGTCTAGGTAGGTACCACCGAGTGCAGATATCGTCCCGTGAAACAGGAGTGTTATCAGTCCTATAACCCTTAAGCAAATAAGCACTAGCTTAGGCCCCACTCCAGGCCCCGACGAAGCACAAAAAAAGTGAACAGAAGGTTTACTGGGAAATCATCATCAGTGAATGCCCCGAAAAAGCGCAAGGCGCATTTTTTTTAAATAATTAAATATAGGTCTTAGTTTTGTTTTCCTGGCACCTACTCACTTCCAAGGTACGTTTAATATATTTTCATCTTATTTACAAAAATACTAATGTTTTTCAGTAAACCTATGCGCGCACTCCGATTATGTTCGGTGAAAAATAATTTCATGCAAAATCGACTTGAATTTTTTTCGCAGTGCGCGGATTCGACTATGTTAGATACTCTTGTTTTTTTTAATCGTGAGGTTTTTTTAAAGACAAATCTTGTTCTTTTTCTTAGCGCGTGGCTGACCCCACACAAGTCCCTGTTTCAAAGAGTTTTGAAACCGCTTCACGGCCTTTGAGCGCTTTTGACTAACGGCAATTCGAAGGCGGCCGGACCGACGGCAAACGTGCCCCAAGCACGGAACGTCTTTTTTTAGGAGAAACAGTGATAAAGCCGCAATGTCCTAACCTAACTGACAAAACTAAACATCAGAAAGTGAAAAATCATTACCTATGTTGTCAACTACTGCGCTATGCTACTAATTCCTGTTGACATACTGACAGGGGGCCCCCACAAGTGTGGATTGCTTAGGGCCCCGAGTAGTCTTAATCGGCACTGAGTGTTATGCACTTTTGTGTTTCGGGATGAGGGCACTGTAGCTAGAGAAATTACCGGTATAAGAGACCTAACATCTGTCGACTCGGGTGTTGGGGCAGTGCGGCATTATGGAGGATAATCTGTCTATCAGTTGTGGTCTCCTTCAATGCACCTGTCATGGTCAGGCGTACCACTTACCACCAGATGAGCGTCCTGACCGTCCTGTTCACTTTGTGACATAATAAATTAATAGGACTTTTTTTTTACTAAACTTCCTATTTAAGGCCACTAAAGCAAGCTGCTAGATACTTACAATGCCTTTGACCAGCTCATCCTTGCCATCAACTCTCTGCACCCTGAGGATATGGTAGCAGAAGTCCCAGGGCTCTCGAACCTCCTCTGCTGCCCAGGAGTGCGATGATGGTGCATCCGGCCCAGTGAGACCTTCGCCGAACAGTTCCCTGGTGATGAAACATTATTATTGACGACCAATTTGGTGTTGCGGTTGAGACGTCCACTGCAACACCAAAGGTTTCCGGGTTCGATCCCCGGGCAGTAAAAACATTTGTGTGCATGAACATGTCTGTTTGTAATGGTCTGGGTGTTTTCTATGTATAATATGTATGTATTAACAAAAAAAAATTATATAAGTATGTTTTCCGTTATTAAGTACCCGTTATACAAGGGGGGATGGACGTATAATGAGCTATAATAAGACTTTTTGGGTCTGAGTCGTCTAGGTAGGTACCACCGCAGTGACGATATCGTCCGTGAAATACCAGTGTTTTGTTCTTTTGTATTTCGGGATGAGGGCACTATAGCTAGTCACATTACCGGTATAAGAGACCTAACATCTGTCGTCTCGGGTTTCGGGCGCTGTGCGGCGTTGATGGGGAATAATAACTGTCTCAATTGTTGGTCTCCTCCGCCCCGTCATGGTCAGACGTATCACTTACCATCAGGTGAGCGTCCTGACCGTCCTGTACACTTTGTAACATAAGAAAAAAACCCTACTTTTATATTTAAATTAAACAATAATTACTTACTCGACTGTAAACTGCGTGTCTCCAACTGGGATGCAGTATAGGAATTGCAAGGCAGACCACAACCTGTAAAAAGAAAGTATCATCATCAGCCTATAACATCCCACTGCAGGTCATAGGCCTTCCCGCACAGCATTGGAAAGGGCCGTCCTCACCACGCGCTTTTGTTATTAAACATTTTTTGTTATTGACATGAAACATTTCAAATATTTAAAAAAATGTGGGAACACACCATCAAAATCAAAGGCATTTATGTCTTAGGATTTTATGTGTCCGATTCGATCTTTCGTGTGTTTACGGTTACGGCCAAAACTAAAGTTTTATTTATATATAGTCGGTTGTAGCCGACAAAAAACGTAATATTCAATTTCATAACCGTAAAGACAGAAATATTGGTTTGTCTCTCTGCATTTTTTATATAAAAATAATAATAAATAAAAGAAAAATCTGTTTTAGTTTTCTATAATCGGAAAACCTGAAAATTCTGTTTTGGTTTTCCTGAACTGAAAAGACCGACATCTAATTTTAAGCATCACTTCTTATCATAATTGAATAAAAAATATAAATTTCTGTTTCGGTTTTTCATAGCCGAAAGTGCCGTTTCCGTTTTCATAACCGAAAAGATCGAAATCTCGGTTTAATAATAATAATAATATAAATCATTTATTCAGTGCCAAATACATACAAAGTTCTTAGTCTAAATACAGTAAGGACACTGAAAGGTGCCCACTCAGCTTTATTGTCGAGTACTTAGTAAGCACCGCGAACACTGATCTTCCGTGTGCACCGGGTGCAAAAGAGAACGCAACCGCCTGCGCCAACGCCGTAACAGTATCTATCAGATAAATAATATAATATATATAATAATGAAATAAATACAAATTTATGTTTTTATATAAATATTATATGTTAAAATAAGGGCATGCATGATACTAAGTTAAAGTAATAAGATATACATTTTAAATTCATAACAAAACGTACTTAAAATAGGTAATATTATAGAAGGGTATGTAAGGATACCTATATATATATATTATATTAATATATATATAATATATATATATATATATATATATATATATTATATATATGAAATATAGACAGTGACTCATATTTGTGATTTCTGGTCTAACAAAAGATGTGACTTCAATTTAATTTTTAAATGTTTAATATTATTGAGGTTTCTTATGGGTGGGGGAATATTATTCAACATTTCGTGGCAGCGTATCGAAGCTGCCACGAAACGCAGCTGTGTTGGTCACTGGACCATAATAACCGGCTTGCTAACTTAAAGGTCTTGTGAGAATTTAAGTTATTAAAAAGATATTGCGGTGTTTTATTATGGATTATTCCAAACAACAGACTGGCAAAATGAAGCGAACGTGTGATTGCATTGTTATAAATTGTGGTTGTTGGATGTATGGGCTTATATGAGATCGTTGAGGGATATGATAACAAAAACGAGCACAGGCATTTTGCACTCGTTGGATTAGCTTTTTGTATAACCATAGAGGCATTCCCCATAACTGTGTCGGCATAATTTAACTTGGCTAAGACTAATGATTCACATATTTTTATTCTGACATCAATAGATAAATATATACGGATTTTGTATAATACCTTAGGCCTAAAAAACAGTTTTTAACAACTTTACAACGTGAT
>PQWD01003222.1:11116-52311 GCA_019425675.1 Leucinodes orbonalis
TGTGCTTCATGACAAACATTGAATTTCTTTTCTAAATTAAAAAATGTAATTTTAACTGCAAACTTAGTATACTAGTGACAAATAAAATTCTCAGAGTAGTAGACAACATAATGAGATTTTCTAAATTATAAAATTAAGAGAGCCCGAAATCTAATATGCTGTCTGCGCTGCAGCAACAATCTAACTTAATTATGTAAACTTGCAAAAATATTTTTAATGTTAAGGTCTGGATTTTTTTAATATAAGAGTCAATGGTCTTAAATACACATTATATTTTTTCGAGTAAACACAGATAAATAATGATTCTGTTAGTTTATTTAGGTTGACTATGTAAAGATATTTTGAAAGTGTTATTTTAGATTGAAGTGATTCATTAACGTTTCTCGTCGATCACATTGGTACTTAGTATACCAATATTTATAATCTGTAGATTTTGAAAATAACTACTGAGTGAATGAATAACATCATCATCAGCTCATTAAACGTCCCCACCGAGGGGCACGAGCCTACCTAGCCTAGAGTGATTAGGCCTTAGTAGTCCACGCGGGCCCAGTGCGGATTGGACGAATTCACACACCACCTTCGAATCTCTTCGCAGGCATGCATGAGGATTTCCTTCACCGTAAGAGCGTCGGATAACGTACATATATTTTCGAAAATTCGAAAACACATTGGTACGTGTCGGGATTTGAACCTCAGCCTCCCGGTAGGAAGGCGACAGTTCACACCATTGAGCCACCGACGCTCACGCTCACGCTCATTAATAAAAAAATAATATAAATAACAATCGGTTTTCAAGTGGCGTATATGTATGTAACGCTTTTATGTAGCTGTAATAGCAGGATAAAAAATCCTTCGAAGTGCGGAATTATGGTTATTTTTAGCAGTCAGTTAATTCAACCTGCATTATTCTAATTGAACTAAGAAAAGTTACACCATGTGTCTTATGAGTCGCTATGTATGCATTCCCCACGGGATTCGATCATTGGTTTTAGATACGACCTAAATTCAACACTTAAGCCCCTGAGTTCCTGCTCAACTTAACGGTCACCTGGATTAAGTATAAATAAAAACAAATAATCATCCACTGTCATCATCCCCTTGTAGTGTGGGTATTAAATTATAGATAAGCTTAATATATATATATATTTTAAAATACATACTTACATAGAAAACACCCAGACCAATACAAACATACATTTTCATGCACAAAATATTTGTACTGCCCAGTTACTGAACCCGTAACCCTTGGTGTAGTAGCCGACGTCTCAACCATTACGGCAAATAGGTCATGAAAGAAGTAATTCAGACAATGTAAATAATATATGAAGAGCGTCGGTGGCTCAGTGGTGTGGACTGTCGCCTTCTTGCCGGGAGGGCTAAGGTTCAAATCCCGACACGTACCAATGTATTTTCGAATTTTTGAAAATTTATGTACATTATCCGACGCTCTTACGGTGAAGGAAAACATCGTGAGGAAACCTTCATGCACGCCTGCGAAGAGATTCGAAGTTTTTGTGTGATGTCGTCCAATCCGCACTGGGCCCGCGTGGACGAGTAAGGCCTAATCACCCTATACGGGTAGTCTCGTGCCCCTCGGTGGGGACGCTTAATGAGCTGATGATGATGAAATAATATCCAGTGTTTTCAGTATTCTCTGTTCATGATTTTCAGCGATAAGTCTGTAGGTCAATGAAATCCTATTCTCGACAAAAAAAAGGCATACTCGCGATTAATGTATCGGTCCTTCCGGGTTTTTCCGATCACTCAAAAAACTTACAAATGTGAGACGTGTCGCGTATAACACCATTCCTTTATTCACGTCTGTAGTTTTTGCCAATATTCTCGACGACCCGGACACGACGAGATTTCTTCGCATTTCCCGAGTTTTTTATGGTGTATGTTTATTTATTGTTACTTATGTCCCCACGAAATATTTAAACAGACACATCCAAAGTTGAGACGTATAATGTGGGTGCATAATTTGGGCGACAACCTACTTGTTTATATTTGTCCAGCAGTGGACTGGGAAAGGTTGAAGAGATAGAGAGAAGAGAATGAAGGGCCGGCAACGCATTTCAGTGACTCCTGGTATTGCAAATGCACATAGGCGGCTGTCATTTATCATCCGATGAGCCGTTTGCTCGTTTGCCCGCTATACCATAAAAAACTCTGTAAGTCACTTACCACTAAGTGAGCGAACTGGTTATCCCATGGACTGAGTAACATAAAAAAATGGCCGATCTAGTACGGAATACGAGTGTTTTAACCGTAAAATATATAGGTACAAGACAAGGCTTTCCAAATAAATGTACGATCCCATAAATTCAAATAAATAGCCGTCATGCCGATGAACTTAAGTTGTAAAATATAATATTCATCTCAACAAATCATCTTGAGACGGCGACGAGAACGGAACATGTTGTTACGTAAATTAAAACATTTTTAAGACAAGCTCGAGAAAAGATCGAATAAATCCTTGATTTCACGCTCGCGATCCTTTAAGAAATGTAAATTCAATTTTGTTCGGTAGAGTGGTGAAATATAAATCATGGCGTTGTACTGGACATTGGCGCCAAAATCGCACGCTTTGCGAGAATTCGTTACACATTATGAACGAAAGGGTTTTTTAATAGTCCATTTCAACCTATCGCAGTCCGCTGCTGGACAGGTCTTCCACAGATTGCTATAAATGTCCCGCTTTTCCGCCTTACTTATCTTTACTTACTTACCTGTACCAGCGACCATTCACATTTCGCCGCACGCCGTTCCTTCAGGTTAGAGGGCGTCCCACACTACATTTCCTACATGAGTACAGGATAGTAGTCGCTGACAACCTAATGATTGTGCCATAGTAGCAATGACGCATGATCTTAATTTGAAGTGGGCAAGATAAGATGTATTTTGCGAGGCCCCCTGATGAATGACGCAAGAGAACGGATTTCAAATTTTTATTCATAAAAGTGCATATTTCTCTATGTTTTTTTTCTTTAGAAAGCGATCGTGGTAGTTTAGTATTGCCAAATACTCGTTAGATGTTTTTTATTATTTAATGTTGGACTAAATGAGTAATTATATCTTTATTTGACGACCCATTTGGTGTAGCGGTTGAGACGTCGACTGCAACACCAAGAGTTCCGGGTTCGATCCCGGGCAGTACAAACATTTGTGTTATGCACACAATGTTTGTAATGGTCTGGGTGTTTTCTATGTAAAATATGTATGTATTTACAAAAAAAAGTATATAAGTATGTTTATCCGTTCTTTAGTACCCATAATACAGGCTTCACGCTTAACTTGGGGCTAGATGGCGCTGTGTGAATGTCAAAATTTATTACTATTATGTTTTCAAAATCCTTTATTATTATTCTTTTGCGTTTTGCGAGCCGTCGAAGTGCGAGGCCCCTTGGACCGTTAGTGGCCCTTGGCGTAGGCGGTGGCCCCGCCAGTGCTTAGTAGGCACCAAAATGCTGTGTTGAAATGCCTGTACCCTATCATGGGATGTAATAGGCTGGTTAGTTTATCCACGCAACTGTGTCTGAAATTATTTTAAAGTTATTTGATGTAGTTAATTATATTTTTGAAATATATTATTTTTAGTATTACTTATACTATTTAATGAATAATATAAATGCTTTAATGCACTTAGTCTGAAATATTACCACTTAATGCAAAGTTTTAACACAGCATTTATAAATAATTTATCAGAAAACAAAAGTTTTTAATGAATTAATTATAATTTCAACCTAACTTTAAGCGGATTACTCTAATATAATTTCTAGACTCGTAAATAATCCAGACTCGCTGAAACACTATCCCAAGCGTTCGGGATTTTCAGTTGGGTAAGCTAGATCTACAGACACTATTTCTACTTAATTAAAGTATCTACTTAGAATTTCCATTTTCCCCTGCTTCCATTTCATTCCATTTTTCGACAGCTTGACGCGGGTAAGTACAGTCAAGATTCCTTTCTCTAAAAAGGGGGCGTGAGGTTTTGTTAGCGTTGAAAAAGTACGACGGAATCATTGTACCTTATATAAATAACTGTAGCAATGGTCGGCAAAGGATGGGTGAGCCCAAATTAATATCTCAATAACTCCTTATACTCCGTTGGTTTCTTTACTAATTAAGGATGGGATTCATTAACAACCACTAATCCGGATTTGGATCGTGTGTTATCTGCCAGTCAACTACCAAACTTGTATAGTATAAAAAGTAAAAAACGTACCCACCGGCCTACAGTCTTGTCTAACTTTAACCATAGCCATGTAAACAGTTCCCTAAAGTGGGATGTTATCGACTGTAAATTAATTATCATAAACGATATTACTGTTATTTTACATAGAAAAAGATGATGTTATCGGATAATTTACACTTAAAAAATATCCACTGACATTTACACAGCGCCATCTAGGCGTAACTTACGCGTGAAGCCTGTGTTACGGGTACTAAACAACTGATACTTATATACTTTTTTGTAAATATGTATATATTATACATAGAAAACACCCAGACCAATACAAACAGATATGTTCATGCCTACAAATGTTTGTGTTGTTCGGGGTTCGAACCCGGAACACTTAGTGTAGTAACCGACATCTCGATCATGACACTACATGGTCGTCAAACACTTATTCAATCAGTACTGAGAAATCCATGAGTTTGATACTACATTTGCTTTTACATAAAGATTAAAGGAGATAAATATAGTTTGTTACTAGGTATATAGTTCACACAATAATTGTTGTGATTACTCAAAATCTGTGTTGTTATAAAAAAGGTTCACCAAATTAATTATACGTACGTACGTACCTGAGTACGACTTTACTTTATATGTTTTTATAAATGTTACTATTGGTCCTTGGCCCTACATTTTATTGTTTTCATATACTCGTACATAAAATATTAATTTGAATTTTCTAAGTACTCTAGCCGGAGATAATTTTCGGATTTTCGGCTTTACCGAGCAACATGTGGGCGGTTCCATCTTTCCGACATTTCGGAAGCTTTTCCAAAGATGAGGCCGCCCACGACATTTCGATTCAATCTTGCTATGAATCGAATTACTGTTTTATAGATTTTTTTGTGGTAAGTAATTAAAAAGTAAAAAAATAATTTATTCCAGCAGACCACAATATGAAAAGGAAACAAATTTAAAAAAAGTAATCACCCTGCAAGAAAGGGTAAATTTGGGAAATCTGTATGGCAGACACATGGTTGGTTCTGATTCCACCGAGCATGAGCATACATACATACCGAGTATTAGTATAAATTGTATGTCAAAATCCCGAAATTATGTAAGTTTTTAAATGACCGTCGTGGCTCAATGGTGTGGGCTGTAGCCTCCCAACCGGGAGGGCACAGGTTCAAATCCCGCCACGTACCAATGTGTTTCCGAATTTTCGAAATTATATGTTGTACGTTAGCTGACACTCTTACGGTGAAGGAAAACACTGTGAGCAAACCTGCGTGCGCCTGCGAAGAGATTCAAATGTTGTGCGTAAAGTTGGCCAATTCGCACTGGGTCCGCGTGAACGACTAAGGCCTATACAGCCTATATAGGTAGGCTCGTGCCCTCGGTGGGGAAGTATAATGAGTTGATGATGATGTACGTTTTTGAAGGTTTCGGAGAACTGTTTCATGAACATTTAAATAGATCTGGCGTAGATTTTTAGTAAGAATAGGCAGGTAAATGTTTATATCAAAATATGTCCCCAAAGTATGTAATTGTATGGAAATTTAGGACACAAAAGTCGGCTTAAGTCTGACTATAATATTTTTACTAACTACAGTAACAGTGCTGCTCTTTCTGAAATACAGAAATGCCAATCCCACTGGCACTGCGATGCAATATGAGTTGGTAATATAATAGTATATTTACCAAAAACCTTTACCTACCTAAATGGACTTTGTATTCGTCTTACTTTGATATAAGGCAAAGTAATTGAGGCTGCATTGAACAGGCTTCAATCAAATGTATTGATTTTCTATTACTAATGCTAAATGACGTCTGGCATTCACTTTGAAGCCCAAAGACTGTTCCTTCGTTACTTATACTGAAATCATTTAAGGGAGACCATGGATAGGCATCTGGGGTGGGTATCTTTGTTTTACATTGTTGGATCTGCTACAATTCTATACTTGAGTAGAAGGATGCGACAGATAGGAAAATTACTGAAGTCTAAGATTTCACATTAAAGACGACCCACGTGGCTTTCTAACACGCTTAATATTAGCTTCACTTGTAACTATGTAAGTAAGAAAATCTTGGAATCCTTATTTGACCCACTTTCCGGTTGCCGTTAAAGATGACAATTTGCACACGCACTGAGTTCTGATGCCAATACATGAATAGCTTAGAAACGTTATTACAAATCCAATATGGCGACCTTCCCCAAGATGGCGGACAGGCTGTTTGAAATCCATCCCCTTGATATGGGTATTAAATGAAAGGATTTGCTGTCAGAAATATTAAAAAAATAGTCGTTTGATTTTAATCCAAAATGCACCCCTATTATATGGTTTGCCGAATGGAACACGAACAAAAATATCATGTGACCTAAATCCAATCCAATATGGTGGCTGTCCCAGTGGCGAATTGTAGTTTAATAGTTCATTCTCAACTATTTTGTCGCAGAAGTGACTTCCACCTAATGCGTATGTAGGTACATAGAATATGCACCACTAGAAAAGAAAACAAAAGCGGTGGACCGCAAAATGGGGAAGACCTATTACAATCGTTGAGTCGACATTCTATTAATCGCATATATTATTATGTCTTTCGAAAAAAGAGCAATGGACAAAAGGATTAAGTGAGAGAGGCAACCATCGTCTAAATGGGTTAATAGTTTCAAAATTTAAGGATCTTACTATATATACTTTCACCAATATGTAGAGCAGGTTTTTATCTATTTTCCTGTTTGACAAAAAGTCCAGGGCAAAAGCTAGTGCTTCAAAATAAAGAAGTTAAGTATATTAACTTAATTAAGGATGTTGGAGACGACCTTGGAGGAACGGTTAATAAAATTAATAATATTGTAAAGGTTTCGGGTTCGAGCCAGTCTGTTGTAATCGAGTTATCATCTTTGCAAGTTTGCCTGTATCAGTTTACTCGTGTCGACGTTGATTATTATATCGCTATTAAACTATGGTCATCATATGGAAAATCGAAAACTATTATTTTATTAGGGACGCATGTTCCTAGCCTTGGTAGGCCGACGGTTCCGCCCGGGTACTGTCTTAGGAAGGCAATCAGCGTTGGGCCCGCGTGGTCAGTGGCGTGCACAGAAATTATGAACAGGGTATGCAAAGTTAGTGAAACTTATCGCAAAAACAATAAATAATTTACATTTTTGTCAAATTGATTGCTTTGATGACAGCAGATCGCCTATGGTTTCAAATCTGTAGAGAAAAATGGGCAAATAAGTAGAAATAATTTAATATGTTGGCGATCTTCCGGGATGTCGGACGCACAGGGTATTCGCTGCTTATTTGCATGGCATAAGGCATGAGTCAAACCTCTCCGCTATCACTCTCAACAAGCCATTAGGACTTTTACATACATGTCAATATCGATGGAGAGAGTCAGTGATTTGTCGCTGCGAATCATTTTATTTATGTCAGAATGGATACCCATCGCATTCGATGTATGAAATAAACATTATGTTTGTTTCTTAGCATTTTGTGTCAAGGCGGAGTTCTTCATACGAAACCCTTAAATAATTATAGCTGTATCAACCGCAAACGACACCAACATCGTATCTTTGAAACATGAGTTATTTTTCCAATAATTCCATTCATATTGAATTACATATATGAACGGAATTACCAGGGCCATAGCTTTAAAGAAGAGGCACATATACACGATTTTCCGAATTCATTATGTAAATAATTGTTTCGGAGGGCTTCTGTTTAATCTATAAGAGAAAAAGGTATTTATGGAGGAAATTCTAGTAATTGAAAGATAGATTTAAGTGAGAATAACGAAGTGTCACTTGGCTCTATGAAATACTATTTTAACGATCTTATAGAAAGTTCGAATATTTCTTGTCTTTTGTACAACTTTATTATTCCACGTTTAAATAAATTCTGACGATTTTAATAGTTGTATGTTGAAATAATAATAGAGTGCTTGACTGTTGGTTATTAAAATCGCTCTCTTCTTCTAATAGGTTCCAAAATAACTTTTATTAATGTAAGTCTTGTACGCAGCTATTTCAGGCTTTTGTGAGTAGCTTTAAGTAGTTTCAAATTATTCTTATCCTGTTCAACATATTGCAGTCCACTGCTGGACATAGGTCTCCCCCATTTTGCGCCATTCTTAAATATTAATCTAAATCTTTTATTTTCTTTAATTTTTTTATTAAGTTCACCTACAGTTGTTATATTAAATACAAAAATATTACAATAATCAATAGTTATGAAACAATGCACAAGCACTTACAGGCAAACACAACATGGAGTTATATAAGAATACTAGATTTTTATAAACATTAATCTTTTTTTTAAAGAATCTAACTAACCCACAATAATTTTAAAAGGAAGAAATAAGTATTTTTTTCACACAGGACACCTATAAATAACACAATATACAATCTTAATACTGCAATAATGAATTGCTTACTCTTTGCGAAATACTGGTGAAAATACTATGATAGTAACAAATACTTCAATTTGATACTTTCATAGTTTTGTAATAAATCTACTTGTTCTTTGTCACTCCTTTTAATTGCGTACACCCTCCAGCCATTAACGACTAAAAACCGTAATTAAAAAAACAAACTAATTAATAATAATGTTGATAAATTATGCATTTTTTCTTAGAAGTTTTCTAACAAGACACATCTGGCAGTGATTAAGCATTCCGATTTACCCGAACAAACATTTTGTCTTATTAGCAAGGGTGCTACAAATAGGTTATTACGAGCAAACCGGCGAGCGTTATGCGCGATCGCGTACGCCCCCGCTAAAAGGGTGTCTCGTCTGCCTTTTTTTTCCTTAGATCCCGGGGAAATTACTGTAGAATGACGTCAGCAGTCCTCGCAGGAAATGCTCCCAGTTAGTTTAAGGTGCGGTGACTGGCACTTAGATTGGCGTTTAAAAAGGTGACTCTTTTTTATTAGACGCCTCTGACCTGATAGGAAACGCTGTGTCAATTCTTAGCAAGTTTGAAAGTACTGTTTGCCTTGTTAATAGATGAAACCTGCACCATTGTGGTGCGAAAGGTCGCTGGTGAAGGCTGGATGAGAAAAACGGAAGACCGGGACATCTGGCGCAAAATGGGGGAGATCTATGTCCTACAGTAGATGCGATAGGTTGAAGAAGAGACACATACAAACTTTAATAACATACTTACAACAAAAAATATTTAAATATTTTTATATACGTCCATGTATTGCATTCGGTCTGAGTCATTAAGATATCTAATGTGTGTGAGTGTGTATTTAGTTAAAAAAAATCATTAAGCACTATAAAATTGACGTTAAACACCATAAAAATATTATTGATTTTACTTACCTACCATACAACAGCTTACGAAATAAGTTAACTCATGGCGTAAAGGAAAGCCGTGCTCGGCATTACCGCGTTTGCCGTAAAACAGAGTTAACAAGACCAAATAATGGCTAAAGTGATTTCCATTACCTTCATATATCTTGGTAGATGTGGCACTGTACTCAGTTTTTGTAAACCGATCACGTAGACCACGACCGGACCAGCGTTCTCCCGTCCCACGTTATTACTGACTTACCTGAACCCTTTCTATGAGATAAAATTTAACACCTCACCAAATCTCAGAGAGACACTAATGGCCATTGCTGAAACTCTTTATACGACATTGCTGGCATAAAACGCCCGCATTCTAGTGTCCACGCTTTTTACTTTCGTATAACAGGTGTCTGGCTGACTTTATTTTGTGATCGTTTTTGTTTGCGGAACGTTGTCGTTAGGGAAATGTATTTGTTCGGTAACGTTTGCGCTTTGTAATAATTGCCTTTTTGCCGGTTGCAGTGTCGCCATGTGGTGCTTTTGTCAGGCTTTAATGATAATGATACTTGTAGTTTTGTAATACAGTTTTAGGTAAAATAGAATACGTTTTTAATGTTTTTATGGGAAACAAATTAATTACTGTCTCCATGCTTTAGTTGTCTGAGGCTTAGTTTGTGTTAGCGTGCTCCGGGTGTCGTGGTTTTGAATCCCATGGGAAGACCGCATAGTCAAAGTCATTTTGTGTGATTTCCTAGTTTGGTACGACATTGCAGGTCAATGAAAAGAAAGATAATTGCGTACTTCGGAGAGCAAGTTAATTATTTGATCCTGATAGATTTTCTTAAGAAAGCAGTCGTTAACGTCCACCGATCGGGCCCTCGTGGTGGTTTACGGCCCAATGTTTAGCTAGGTGCGGGAAAGCCTGTGTCCTTTAGTAAAAAAGATCCCACCAAAAACATTCTGTAAAAAATCTAGCCAAGTCTCGATGGAGCTGCTTGATTATCTCTAAGAAGTAATGAAATCAAGACATCTTTGTCTTGATTTCATTACCAAGTCTAAGGTTCCTTACTGCGATTATTTCATTATTATGATTGATGTTGTTGATGGATATATTTTACAGAATGTTTTTGGTGGGATTTCACTTCTTTTTGTAAAAACTTGAAAGGAATATTGGACGACCGTAATGGTTGAGACTTCGGCTACCACACCAAGGGTTCAATCCCAGGGCAGTACCTACAAATATTTGTGTGCATGAACATGTCTGTTTGTATTGGTCTAGCGCGCACGACTTGGCGGGGGCACTACCGTGCCCCCCGATTTTTGACATCGGATGAAGCGGCCCACCATGTTGAATAAATATTGTTTAAAGGCGGTATGTCGATCTCTTATAGTTTGGCTGGGCTCTTTTGTTATTTAAGCAGGGTCACCAGGTACTCCAGATCTTCGATTATCCAAGTTTTTATAGTTTTCCCTTTATGTAGCCATTAAACCCTAACCCTGTACCGAATTTCAGCTCTATGAGTTAATGGGAAGTACTAGTTCTATTTTGATGATCATGAGTGAGTGAGTCAATTTTCGCATTTCTATCTGTCGAAAATGCGAAACTTTGCTTTCGCTTAACGTCGGAACTAAATGACCTACAAACTTGAAATTTTGGATTTAAAAGTATGTTATTACATCTTACTAGATGACGAAAATTTCAGCGCACTGGTATTATCCAAAGGTTCTCAAATTGGGGCCTGAAAATGCGGCGTAATGGATCCTGTAAAGGATGGTACGGCAGTGTTTGCTTCGCGCTCGACTTGGCGGGAGCACTGCCGTACCCCCAGATATTGATGAATTAAAGTTTAAAACTCTTAATTGAACAAACCTTACAAGATATTTGTGCTTTTGTTTTTTAGTTATTATTTCTAAAAAATTTAACATTGCCCTGGAAGTCTACAGTGGAAGCAAGTTGAAGACATTGTAGTTCTTATGGCTCTTTAGTCAACTCATCCAGATTTAAATTTATCTCACGGGATGAGTTGACTAAATCATTAATTTTATAATAATTTTGAATTTTGAATTTTGAATAACTCAACCAACTAAAAAAAACTCAGTACCGCAGTACATAATTAGAATGAAAGAAAGAAAACACTTTTATTTGGAACACAAATCTTAAAGATAATTCAAACATATACAAAAAGAAATATATGAAAAACAAATAATAATCGTATGATATGTTGGCATATTAACATTATTGTGAATCAAATTGGTTGCCACTCAGCGTAATTACGTGTAAGTCTTTATATTTTTGCCAGATATATTTCCATTTTTAGCATAGCTTAGCGATTTGCGATCGGTAGTGAAATTACTGTTTGCTCTAAGAGATTTTATATCACAATTTGTATAGTTTAATATCAAAGTTAATAAGAGACTAGCGAAGCTGTCAGGTTATCTCTTAAAATAGTATTTTTATAATGATACGACAGCACTATTGTACCACAAAGGGCAAAGTAATATTATTGTAATTCGAATTATAAAACTAATGCTGCAAAATTATCAGTGAATATCATTAAATTGCCTGTTCACAGTCACCGGACAAACTATTGAGTTTAGATGGATCGAATCCTTTGAGGATTGAGGATCTATTTGATCGCAGTTTCCCAAATACGTCATGACGAGAACCGTGACAATCTATTTTACATAATGCCATATTATTATTCCGAATATATTTTATCGGGTGAGTCTGTAATTACGTAAGATTATCTGGCCCGGGGACCTCTGGTGGACGTGATCTGAAACCCGATTATTTGCAAATCCGAGGTCGACTCGTAATGACGCGTGGGTCTAAGCCTGACTATCCAAAGTTAGCTCATGTACATTTTGTGGCGAACTTATTGTTAAGGGCCCATCCGTAAATCATTACGTTAAAAACGTCACTGGAATTCATGATTTTTTTGACACATACCTAGGCACTTCATGGTGCATTGACTTAGCTTATACGGAAATGTCACACATTTTAAAATTTCACACCTACGAAATAAGTAAAACTGAAGCCGAGAAATATTATTCTGGTGATGTTAAAATTATTTATATACGTTTTGTCAAAATTTATTTAACAGTATTGACTGCATATATCTCTAGTCGTATTAATGATTCCATAGAGCGGTTGGTCGCGAAGGGTAGGAAGAACGGAATAAGGGCTCGCGGAACGTTGCCAAGCGATGAACTAAGTTCCTAGTTCGAGGTCTTGTATCTGACTTTGCCAGACCGCGGGCAACCATGGAAAGATGATATACTCGTACAGAGTACCCCCTTTTTTGACATGGAACACTCGATCTGGCTACTTCAGCGTGCGTGCATGTGTAAAACATAAATGTTTTAATTATTGAATTTACTAGGGAGCAGACTCAGTAATGGGTCGTCTACGCAAAAAACGGGTGGTTAAATTGTTATTGTGTAATTTTGAAGTGCCAAACAAAGTCTTCAGATTTATAATGAAGGGAGTATAAATATACTAATTATTATATAACAATTGCTACTTAGTATTTAGGCGACCCATTTGGTGTAATGGTCGAGACGTCGGCTGCTACCTCGAGGCTACACCAAGGGTTCCGGTTCGATCCCGGGCAGTACATTTGTGTGTATGAACGTGTCTGTTTGTATTGGTCTGGGTGTTTATATGTTTAATATGTATGTATTGACAAAAATAATATACATAAGTATGTCTAGGTCCAATATTACAGGCTTCATGCTTATTTTGGGGCTAGATAGCGCTATGTGAATGTCAGTGGATATTTATTTATCAGTTTTATTGGTTTAGTCTACTCTCGTTCCCTCAGCCTACAAAAATTAAGTGACCACTGGCCTCCAAACATAGTATTCAACAAAACATAACAGAAAATAATTCCTAAGCTGGCATTGTACGTATTGGAATGTCGAATCACGTGAGATTGATATCAAGTCGAAAGGACCATGTACATTCTATTTCGATCAATTTGCGGTGGATACAGCTCCGGTATCGAGTATTAAGAATGAACATTATATAAAATATAAGCAGAACCAAGGCGAGCCCCGTAAGTGGGGTCGCCCGCTGTAAATCTTGGTATAAAACACGCTCAAAGAATTTCAAAATCATATTTCGAATGCATCGACGTTATAAAATGGCCAGTAAAAATAGAAATCTTTGCAAGTTTTCAGTTTATTTATGGTCAGGGCTTATATACGAGGGTGTTTGAGTTCTGCACAGGGAAAGAGACAATTGAATTAATTTAACGTGAGACTGTAAAATGCATCGGTACCTTAATATCCCATGTTTTCCCACGGTGTATGCCATAATATAAAACTAAGCATCAATAATAATATCTGGGGGTATTGTAGTGCCCCCGCCAAGACGAGCCAAGCGAAGCAAGGACACTCTACCTTTTCTAGTGTTTCGTCTTTTTTTGAACTCTCATAGAGTTGGTATCCGATGTCCAGAGAGTTCATATTCACAGGATCAATGATGTAAAAAGTATGGATTCGTGATATGCTCACAAAACAATCGAAAAAAGTGTTCCGAATGCAGTGACAGCATACATACACATATTTCGAACACATTTACCTAAGCAAAAGAGTACAAACTGTACTCTCTTCGGCGGTTCGTTTTTGAGGCACGGGTGGCGTATCTACCTTTATATATCTATACAATTTTATAAAGCTGAAGAGTTTGTTTGTTTGAACGCGCTAATCTCAGGAAATACTGGTACGATTTCAAAAATTTTTCAGTGTTGGATAGCTCATTTATCGAGATATAGAAGCGAAACAGCAGTGAAGAATGTTTCAAAATCCGGGAGAAATTTTCATACTTGGAGATTCCGCTGCGTAGGCTGCGTAAACGGTTAAAGTTTCGCAATAGTCATGTATAAGAGTATTGTTACCCTTTTAAAGGACAAAAAAGTCCGCGACAGCATATGTCTATCTTTTAAGGTAAGCTCACTATAACATATTTTTTGCTAAAAAAAAATTTCTAAATAATGCATCATTTTGCTAAGCTATTTCATAAATATGATATCAATCCTTATCCAAATAAATACTTTATTTATCACAATTATTTATTTAAAACAAATTGCCCTTTACATCATTCAATTTTAATGAATATCTTATAAGATATATATAATTCTTTATTGCACAAAACAAATTAAACACTTAACATGATTCTGCACAGNCTAAAAAAACTCAGTACCGCAGTACATAATTAGAATGAAAGAAAGAAAACACTTTTATTTGGAACACAAATCTTAAAGATAATTCAACATATACAAAAAGAAATATGAAAACAAATAATAATCGTATGATATGTTGGCATATTAACATTATTGTGAATCAAATTGGTTGCCACTCAGCGTAATTACGTGTAAGTCTTTATATTTTTGCCAGATATATTTCCATTTTTAGCATAGCTTAGCGATTTGCGATCGGTAGTGAAATTACTGTTTGCTCTAAGAGATTTTATATCACAATTTGTATAGTTTAATATCAAAGTTAATAAGAGACTGGCGAAGCTGTCAGGTTATCTCTTAAAATAGTATTTTTATAATGATACGACAGCACTATTGTACCACAAAGGGCAAAGTAATATTATTGTAATTCGAATTATAAAACTAATGCTGCAAAATTATCAGTGAATATCATTAAATTGCCTGTTCACAGTCACCGGACAACTATTGAGTTTAGATGGATCGAATCCTTTGAGGATTGAGGATCTATTTGATCGCACTTTCCCAAATACGTCATGACGAGAACCGTGAAAATGTATTTTACATAATGCCATATTATTATTCCGAATATATTTTATCGGGTGAGTCTGTAATTACGTAAGATTATCTGGCCCGGGGACCTCTGGTGGACGTGATCTGAAACCCGATTATTTGCAAATCCGAGGTCGACTCGTAATGACGCGTGGGTCTAAGCCTGACTATCCAAAGTTAGCTCATGTACATTTTGTGGCGAACTTATTGTTAAGGGCCCATCCGTAAATCATTACGTTAAAAACGTTACTGGAATTCATGATTTTTTTGACACATCACCTAGGCACTTCATGGTGCATTGACTTAGCTTATACGGAAATGTCACACATTTTAAAATTTCACACCTACGAAATAAGTAAAACTGAAGCCGAGAAATATTATTCTGGTGATGTTAAAATTATTTATATACGTTTTGTCAAAATTTATTTAACAGTATTGACTGCATATATCTCTAGTCGTATTAATGATTCCATAGAGCGGTTGGTCGCGAAGGGTAGGAAGAACGGAATAAGGGCTCGCGGAACGTTGCCAAGCGATGAACTAAGTTCCTAGTTCGAGGTCTTGTATCTGACTTTGCCAGACCGCGGGCAACCAAGGAAAGATGATATACTCGTACAGAGTACCCCCTTTTTTGACATGGAACACTCGATCTGGCTACTTCAGCGTGCTACAGAGCACAGTGTAAAACATAAATGTTTTAATTATTGAATTTACTAGGGAGCAGACTCAGTAATTGGTCGTCTACGCAAAAATTGTTATAGAATGGTTAAATTGTTATTGTGTAATTTTGAAGTGCCAAACAAAGTCTTCAGATTTATAATGAAGGGAGTATAAATATACTAATTATTATATAACCATTTGCTACTTAGTATTTAGGCGACCCATTTGGTGTAATGGTCGAGACGTCGGCTGCTACCTCGGAGGCTGCTACACCAAGGGTTCCGGGTTCGATCCCCGGGCAGTACAAACATTTGTGTGTATGAACGTGTCTGTTTGTATTGGTCTGGGTGTTTACTATGTATAATATGTATGTATTGACAAAAATAATATACATAAGTATGTCTAGGTCCAATACTACAGGCTTCACCCTAATCTTGGGGCTAGATAGCGCTTTGTGAATGTCAGTGGATATTTATTTATTAGTTTTATTGGTTTGGTCTACTCTCGTTCCCTCAGCCCACAAAAATTAAGTGACCACTGGCCCCCAAACATAGTATTCAACAAAACATAACAGAAAATAATTCCTAAGCTGGCATTGTACGTATTGGAATGTCGAATCACGTGAGATTGATATCAAGTCGAAAAGGACCATGTACATTCTATTGTCGACTCAATTTGCGGTGGGATACAGCTCCGGTATCGAGTATTAAGAATGAACATTATATAAAATATAAGCAGAACCAAGGCGAGCCCCGTAAGTGGGGTCGCCCGCTGTAAATCTTGGTATAAAACACGCTCAAAGAATTTCAAAATCATATTTCGAATGCATCGACGTTATAAAATGGCCAGTAAAAATAGAAATCTTTGCAAGTTTTCAGTTTATTTATGGTCAGGGCTTATATACGAGGGTGTTTGAGTTCTGCACAGGGAAGAGACAATTATTTTAACGTGAGACTGTAAAAGCATCGGTACCTTAATATCCATGTTTTCCCACGGTGTATGCCATAATATAAAGTAGAAACTAAGCATCATAATAATATCTGGGGTATTGTAGTGCCCCGCCAAGACGAGCCAAGCGAAGCAAGGACACTCTACCTTTTCTAGTGTTTCGTCTTTTTTGAACTCTCATAGAGTTGGTATCCGATGTCCCAGAGAGTTCATATTCACAGGATCAATGATGTAAAAAGTATGGATTCGTGATATGCTCACAAAACAATCGAAAAAAGTGTTCCGAATGCAGTGACAGCATACATACACATATTTCGAACACATTTACCTAAGCAAAAGAGTACAAACTGTACTCTCTTCGGCGGTTGGTTTTTGAGGCACGGGTGGCGTATCTACCTTTATATATCTATACAAATTTTATAAAGCTGAAGAGTTTGTTTGTTTGAACGCGCTAATCTCAGGAAATACTGGTACGATTTCAAAAATTTTTTCAGTGTTGGATAGCTCATTTATCGAGATATAGAAGCGAAACAGCAGTGAAGAATGTTTCAAAATCCGGGGAGAAATTTTCATACTTGGAGATTCCGCTGCGTAGGCTGCGTAAACGGTTAAAGTTTCGCAATAGTCATGTATAAGAGTATTGTTACCCTTTTAAAGGACTACAAAAAAGTCCGCGACAGCATATGTCTATCTTTTAAGGTAAGCTCACTATAACATATTTTTGCTAAAAAAAAATGTCTAAAATAATGCATCATTTTGCGAAGCTATTTTCATAAATATGATATCAATCCTTATCCAAATAAATACTTTATTTATCACAAGTATTTTATTTAAAACAAAATTGCCCTTTACATCATTCAATTTAAATGAATATCTTATAGATAGATAGATAGATAATTCTTTATTGCACAAAACAAATTAAACACTTACCATGATTCTGCACAGGAAAAAAAGTACAATAGGCGGTCTTATTACTAAATAGTAATTTCTTCCAAACAACCAACTTATAATAGAAGAGGACAATTGAAAGCAGGGGTATGCATACATATAAACAAGAATAAGAGAAATACAAATAACCTAAAATATATACTTAAATACATACATATGTAACTATCAACTTAAAATATATATATATATATTAAGAAAATACATTAGCATAATTTTTAATACATACATACATAGTATAATATTGCTTTTGAAAGCAGGTGGCACGCCAGTGCTTAAGACCCTTCAGAAGCTCTTTAATTCCGTAATCCGTGATGGTATGACGCCTAAAGTGTGGAGCAATGGCGTGGTGGTGCTCTTCTTCAAAAAAGGCGACAAAACCTTGTTGAAGAATTATAGACCCATCACGCTATTGAGTCACATTTACAAGCTGTTTTCTAGAGTCATCATGAACCGTCTCGCTAGTAGGTTTGACGACTTCCAGCCTCCCGAACAAGCCGGGTTCCGCAAAGGCTTCAGCACCATAGACCACATACATACGCTGCGGCAGGTTATACAGAAGACCGGAGAGTATAATCGGCCATTATGCTTGGCGTTTGTGGACTATGAGAAAGCCTTCGATTCGATCGAGACTTGGGCTATGCTTCAAGCCCTCCAACGGTGCCATATCGATTACCGCTATATCGAAGTATTGAGAAGTTTGTACGAGAGCGCCACTATGTCAGTCCGAGTACATGAAGAGCTTACACAACCTATCCAATTGCACCGAGGAGTGAGACAGGGAGACGTTATATCTCCGAAACTGTTCACAGCTGCATTGGAAGATATGTTTAAGCTGCTCGATTGGAAAGGACTTGGCATCAACGTCAATGGCGAGTACATCACTCATCTTCGATTTGCCGATGATATAGTAATCATGGCAGAATCCATGGAGGATTTAGGTACTATGCTCAATACCCTTAACAGAGCTTCGCAACAGGTGGGTCTTAAAATGAACATGGACAAGACGAAAGTCATGTCTAATATCCATGTTGTGCCCATACCAATATCAGTTGGAAGTTCTGAACTCGAAGTTGTAGACGAATATGTGTACCTGGGACAAGTAGTTCAAATGGGTAGGTCCAACTTCGAGCAGGAGGTTTCGCGTCGAATCCAATTAGGATGGGCAGCGTTCGGGAAGTTAAGGGAGATCTTTTCGTCCAAAATACCTCAGTGTCTGAAGACGAAAGTCTTCGACCAGTGTGTGTTGCCGGTTATTACATACGGAAGTGAAACGTGGTCGCTTACTAAGGGCCTCTTAAATAGGCTTAAAGTTGCTCAACGTGCTATGGAAAGGGCTATGTTAGGTGTTTCCCTACGCGATAAGATCCGGAACACGGATATCCGTAGGAGAACTAGAGTGACCGACATAGCCCACAGGATAAGCAAGTTGAAGTGGCAGTGGGCAGGGCACATAGTGCGTAGAACCGATGGCCGATGGGGTGGAAAGGTTCTCGAGTGGCGTCCGCGTAACGGAAAACGAAGCGTAGGCCGACCCCAACCAGATGGTCTGATGATCTGGTTAAGGTGGCAGGTAGCAGATGGATGTCAACTGCAAGGGATCGGTCCGCGTGGAAATCATTAGGGGAGGCCTTCGTTCAGCAGTGGACTTTCTAGGTTGTAATGATGATGATGATGGTAATATTGCAAACAAAAAATACCTAAATTAAATATATAACCTTTATAATATACAAAATAATATACTACGATTTATTCAACTTAAATAACAGTGACAGGCAGAAAAGGACAATGAAATAATCCACTAAGCCAGGAAATAATCCTTGACTGACTTTTTAAAAATAGGAAGAGTTTAGATATCGCAGTTTTAACTCACCTATATAAACGAAGTAGCGGGTTAAAGACAGCGTTAGGCCAAAGTAACTATTCCACGCGGACGAAGTCGCACGCAAAAGCTAGTACAGAATATCATTGCACAGGATACGATATCGATAATAAACTTATCAAACATATGAAGTCTCAACTGAATTGTTCTTATACTTTAGATTTAATTGATATGTAAAATACGACGACTTCGTCTCTGACACACTGGTACCTTGATGACTATTCTACTTCCTGAAGTGCTAAAATACTGAAATATGGCGTGTACTCTAAGTATAGAACCAATACAAAAATCCAAAACTTATGATTTTCGCGTCCCATTCCCTGAAATGGAGGAGTGGTGGAATTTTATAGGAGGATCACCAATTTTATGAATTATGACACGAAAGTTTACACGAGACTATAGATAGTAACTAAAAAACCTATTAATAAGACAAAAAGATTGCGTAGCAACTTACAAAAGGAACTGAAATTGCACGATAAATATTCCATGTAAAATATTGCCAAGACGACCACATAAGCTTTGTACTCTTTAAAAGATATCATCTCACGTAGAGCCAAGCTTCTGAATCACCTCTTCCGACCTTTACTTCAAAAATTTTTACATTTCTTAAATATGTATGGCTTGGCTGTTTCGTTACTTACTTTAGATCAGAAACTAAATATTCGCATTACCTCCACTAAAGTAGCGCAAAATAAACTGATATGTAGAATTTGTTGAAGTTAGAGTCGGTAGAGTAAGGCCGTGTAGATTCAGAAGCTTTACTCTACATGATATCTGATATCTTTTTTACCAAACCAATATTATCGACATTGGTCGGAAAATAAGCACGCTGAAGTGGAAGTGGGCCGGTCATGTCTCCAGACGTTCAGATGGTCGATGGAGCCGAAACGTGTTGGAGTGGCGACCTCGCTTAGGCAGGCGCAGGGTGGGACGTCCGGCTGCCCGTTGGACGGACGATTTGAGGAGGGTGGCTGGTGGAAGTTGGATGCTGGCTGCTCAGGACCGGGATGGTTGGCGCTCATTGGGGGAGGCCTATGTTCAGCAGTGGACGATGGTGGGCTGATTGATTGATCTTTTTTACAGCGCAAACCTTATGTGGTCGTCTTAACAACATTTTACATAAAGTGTTTGTGGTGGGATATTAATATTCCAAAAGTATCATTACAAAATTCTAGTGCTTTAAGCTGCAAGATTGAATAAATAATTAATGACAGTTTTATCTCTGATCGTAATAATAGAATCATAAAGACGCCACGATGAAAGCCCGGAATAAACCATTAACGGAAACAAAACTCGACAGAAGTTCACAATTGGAACCACTTATTATTCAATGAGTCCGCATCGAGATATAAATAATTTAATGCTGATACATGAATATTTAAGAGTAGGCTGGTAAAATTTATTTTATCAGCGTTAGCTGATACCACCGTTAGGTGGGCCATGGAAATGTCACATTGATCGTGAAACTTGACAGAGTTCGTAAGATAAATATTGGACGGTATTTGAGCAGGTTTGTGCGGCGTCTATTGTGGCTTGCGATGTGGTTTAGGATGTTTAAAGGATCGGACGTCGGATGAACGCTATTTACGAGAATTCGACGAGTTGGCTGAGTTCATTGCACACGGATGAATTTATCGCGTGGAGTTTAGTATTGGGTTTGTGGGTTGGATCAGGGCATAATAGATTGAAGGTTTGTGTTGTAAATGCGATTGTGAGTAGGATACGTAATCACTAGAAGCGGTTTGGCCACAAAAAATGGGAGTGTTAAGCACTTTTGTGTATCAATATGAGGGCACTGCATTTTTAATATTACCGGCTATAAGAGACCTAACATCTGTAGTTTTAACAAATGTCAACCACTTGTTGGTCTCAATGCCACTCTGTCAAAGCCACTTACCATCAGGTGAGCGTCCTGATCGCCCTGGGCACTTGTATAAATATAAGTGTACAGGACGGCCTGGACGCTCACTTGATGGTAAGTGATACGCCAGACCATGACAGAGCGGCATTAAAGGAGATTAACAACTGATAGACAGTTATTATCCTCCATCAACGCCGCACTGCGCCCGTCACCCGAGACAATGGATGTTAGGTGTCTTATACCCGGTAATTTCACCAGCTACAGTGCCCTCATCCCGAAACACAAAAGTGCATAACACTTCTGTTTCACGGGATGATATCTGGCACTGCGACTGACTCAGTATCGAGTCTACCACCTAGTGAACATAAAAAACGTATACATAAAAAAGATATTTTTACAGCACAGCTGTGTTTTTTTAGTGTTTACCGTAGGTACTGTTATCACGAGATAGTGGAATTTTATAACTAGAAGAAAACTAACAGAAGTTTTGCTCAGGGCGGATACAATGTTATTATAGTTAATAAATTGATTGGGGATATAAGTTTAGTCAAACTTTTTCTCGGTCGCTAGTTTCCTGCTTGTATGTAAGGGAAAATTAGATTAGTAGGTTACGTGACTAGTATTGTTGTATTATATATGTAAGAAAATGTTTTTTGTTCAGTTCCCTCTTTTACCAAAACACACGTTGTTATGACAAAAATCTGACATTGATGATTGTACAATTGTTGGTAATTGTATAAAGTATTTTAATAAAATTCCACAAAATATTGGCGATCTTCCCTTAATAAGTTTAAAGCTATTATGAAAAGTAAAAATAAGATATAACAGTGTAAACAACTACTGAGTGTGCTCGCATTGCGTTCCATGTTAAAATAAAGTAATTAAGATGATATAGTATTCAATACATTAGACATAATGACAGCTGTGTCAAAACAATTAGTATTACATAAATAAGACACAATAATATTATGAGAACTATGTAAGTACCATTTTTATGAAAAGAGTAAATAACAGTTTTCCTGGTAGATAGAAACCCTCCAAACCGGTGCAGTAGATTCATTAAAAATAACTTCTTTTGAACAAATGTTTGTTCTGACCGGGGATCGAACCCGGAACCCTTGGAGTTGCAGCCGACCTCTTAACCGCAACACCAAATGGGGTCAAGTAAGTATCTTAATTTTAGGTTGACGATTCAATTAGTTTGTTTTAGTTTAAATTCCATTTGCTTTGTTCTTCCAATATGCATTTTGAGGTTTAATCAAGAATATCGGTTTGTCCACTGGTTACGGCCAATCTCATTGGAAGTTTCTTATTAGTTGACCGTTTGGTGGTAACGAGAAAACTATTTTTGACATTGTGAAACTATTTAGTTTCTCTCAGGTTTGGATTACATCTGTCGACTATATTACTTGACTTGTGGAGTTTGTTATGTGAGGTTGCTATTGCTTAGTTTTCATTTTATTGGTAGGTCGTAGACTCCACCGCAGTGCCAGATAACGTCCCGTGAGACAGAACTGTTATGCACTTTTGTGTTTCGGGATGAGGGCACTGTACGACGTGCGTGGCGACTTGACCGTCCTATACACTTATAACATAAATAAAATATTGACCAGTCATGTACTTATTCGTGATAATAAATCGGTAAATAAGGTAATTAATTGTAACTTATAAATATTCTGTAGGTGAGGGTTATTTTATTACTTCAATCTGCACATTCTTCCATTATTCTTACTCCGGCTATGCTCTGGCTCCTAATTTTGTTTTATTTTTCAATATTATAGAATTCTTTTTATACATTATATAAGTAGCTTATATTAAATTTCAACGCATATATTTAACGCCAAAGCAAATATCACATACATGATTTAAAAAATATTTAATGTATTGAATAATCTGTGGCATTTGACGTACTCAAAACCGTCATTTCTGTTTGATTTGAATTGAATGTATTGCAACGTGTTGCAAACTGAGATTGCAAATGGCATTGTTTTGACATATTTATTTCGGTATGTTGAGTTCAATTAGTGACCTTGTGTAAAATTGCGTACGTTTCGAGTGCAAGTGAAGTGTGATATGCCTTCGCTTTTATTTATTAGGTATGGTTAGATAACAATTATAATCGATTCAATCTGGGTAATAAATCTCACAAACAGGAAAGTCGCTAAAAATAGTAAACTTTACTTTTAGTTCGAGTATTCTTCAAAAATATATCTGTATTCTTTTTGTTTAAAGCATCAACGCCATGCCATCGGGGATTAGTCATTCCTTGCGGGAAAACAGCCTATAACGTGTCGCTGCAGATGTTTCCAGGCTGATTTGGATTGAAACGACTAAACTTATTGTGTCAATATTATTTTTATCGAGTCACCCATCTATTTACCGATCAATACGATTTTATACACGATGCTTTTACGCATCGAGAAAATAAATAATTATATTTTATAAAATTAACCTTATTATGTAATCCAAAATCACAATATCCCTTAACATATTTTTAAATAGTCCTCCAGCCAAACTGGAGTCAACAAAACCCGAACAATGGTTGTACTCGGCGAGCGTACGCCGCTCCTCATTTATAGCGTTATTTGGATTTTGCGATTAAATCGTATTGTACTTTGCCTTTTTAAAGGCGTCTGTCGATTTATATCTAGCATCGGTAAATCCATTAATCTGTAAGGGTAATTGATGATTGGTCGATCGATCACCGTTCTTGCTCGATCTTGCGAAATCATTCGGTGTGATGCCCTCTTTAGGGTTAATAAAATCTCTATGCCCGATTTAGCTAACATTTTTAACCTTTCAGCGTTACTTGTCGATGTTTGGACTGGGGTGTAATCTGTTCAAATTGTAAAAGATAAAAAATTATATGAACAAGATCAACATTGGAGGAGCAAAATATAATTTTACGTAGCTTTTAAGTAATGTGGTTAGAATTATTACTAATATGTATTATATATATTTTATAAACCACTGCAGGTCAAAGGTAATCCGCTTTTCTAACTATCATATGCCAATAGGCAGCGGACTTTCAAGTAAATGAGTAAGGAAGGAATTCGACTTGTTTAAAACAAAATGGTTTTTCAGTAATCATTTCAGTTATTATTAAATAACTGGAGCACTAAGGTTGCCTCTATCAAAGTCAGCCATTAGCTAGCTGGCCACGATGATTGGAATCGAGTCATAAATAATCGAGTTACGCCGGGAAATTGCACTTGCGATGTTCTTAAATGCTTTAGTATAGTTTACTGTGCAGTAGGTTCAATGAATCGTTTAAATATTCACCGTTGTGCTAGATGTCGTCACACTAGTCCGTGAAGTGAACCTTTGTACACTTAGTTGCAAATAAAACATTTGAATTTCATGCAGGAAAGATTGTGCCCCAGTAAAATTACTGTTTATTTACTTAATTTTTGATATTTAATTATGTTGGTTATACGAAGACTATCAGAAAAATAAATAAAAAAATTACTAATACACACAATAGAGAAAAATAGTTCTCATTCTTACTTTATGTTACAAAGTGTACGGGACGCTCACCTGATAGTAAGTTGTACTCCTGAGCATGACAAAACAGCATCGAAGGAGACCACTAACTGATGGACACTTTCATTGTCGTTTGTGTGCAAGAATGTATGTTTGTATTGAATTTGCGGCTTTTCTTTATACATTTTATATGTATTTACCTTAGATCAACAGTTAGTTTATTTTTTATCTAAGGTACTTGCTTAGGTTCTACAAAAACCTATAATGTTTATTCTCGCTTTGATTGGGTAGCCCCGTTGGCGTTGTGTGCATGGGATATTATTTTTTGATAAAAATATAAATAAATATATATTGCTAGGTTTTCTGTTGGTTTGTAGACGGCACGTGCACTATGTTTATATCTAAAATAAGCTTTCCCGGGTATTTTGTAAAAGGTAATGTGCGTGGGTGCTAGTGCGCACGAGTCCGGGACAAAATGTGAAGGTACTGCTCCTTTGGCCCACATCTCGCACTTGCATAAGTCGGCTTCTCCTACTGCGCTGTTTTATTTCCTACTTGTAATATAATATATCAATTAATTTTATAACTAGTCTTTAATTTCCCATTGTTGGCTTTGTTACAATAAGCATGGGTAGAATGCCGTATTCATTGTGTGCCGTAAACACGATCGCCCATTGCCCGGTGAATTGTAAAGGACACCTGCGGCCAGCTGCAGTTATCAGAAAAAAAGAAAACCTTCCTGCGTTTGTGTTTCCCGATACATACAATTTAGGGATTTTCAAGAGTAAATCGGCATTATTTGAATTCGCGTGATACATCTTAGTCTGCATCGTCACTTTCCATCAAGTTTTTAATAAAAAAAACGCAGGGTCAATGGCGTTTAGTGCATAGTTTCGGAGTGGACACCACGTCTTTGCAAGCGTAAAGTAGGACGTCCGGCTTTATGCACGGATTACATATGTATTAGGGAAGCGGAGGACCGGAATATCGGCGCATAATTGGGGAGACCTATAACCTGACATTTGCCTTCCGATCTGGAGCGTGTAGGTTCAAATCCCACCATGTATCATGTCTTTTCGTTTTTTTCCGACGCTCTTACGGTGATGGAAAATCGTGAGTGAGCAAGTCGGACAATCTGCACTGGGCCCGCGTGGATGACTGGGTAGGCTTGTGCCGAATGGTGGGGATATATGAACTGATGATATATAATGTCATGAAGCAGACTGCGAGAGGTTGACAAGAAGAAAAGATCTGCCTTCAATAAAGGTTCAAGATTCGGCAAGCAATAACATAACCAAGTGTTCAGCAAATTATACTGGTTTTGCAGTGAACAATTACATTGATAATGTATTAGAACGTTGTACTATTCTCAGTCAGTATGCACGGATTTACACACACGGAATACATATATCTTAATTCAACTATCCGAATGCTGAAACGCTAAATGTGCAATGGAGCTAATAAAGCCAAGCTAAAAAAATAAAGCTAAGCTAATTGTTAATGTAGGTATTATGTTAGAAGCCATTGGTCGATAGAGTGAAACTATGCTACAAACTTCCTGCAGTGGGAGGATTGGTAAACTTGGCGCAGAATGGGGGAGACCTTTGTCCAACAGTGGTCTCTGATAGGTTTAATAGAAAGAAAGAATATGTGTCACAAGACTCACAAGTCAACTTTTTAATGTTATAAGTGAACGGGTCAGTCAGCTGCCGTCGTTTTACGCTAGTCCGTATCACTTATGATACGCCTGACCATGGCAGAAGCAGTGCTGAAGGAAATTAATGACAATAAGTACTCATAATTTTCCGTCAACACTGCCCTGCGCCCGTCTACCGAGACGACAGGTGTTAGGTCTCTTATACCCGGTAATTTTACTAGCTACAGTGCCCTCATCCCAACAAAAGACTTAGATGTCCAAAACTGTCCTAATTTATGGAACGAAATTTGACATTGCGGTGGTACTTACCTAGACGACTGAGTATCGAGTCTACACTTAGTAAATATTAAATTCACAAGATTTATATTAATACTCTAAAATGAAGTCTTTGTTATAATAATGGTCTCCTAGTACTCTTTTGTAAGTAATATGTAACAGAGTTTCACATTATTTTTTATGCTGGGACTTTTACTCCTAGTACTTACTTTTTGACAAAACCAGTGAAGAATAAAATGAGCTTAAACAATAACTCATTACAGAATCAGAAAAGTTTTTAAGGTAAATTGTACATAGATGGTGTAAGGTGGTAAGTTATGACGATGTAAACGCAGAAATTCGTGGAATTCAAAGAAAATTATAAAGTCATATCTCGATTACCGTGAAACTTAAGATATTGCGTCTACCGGGAAAAGTAGCGTAAGATCCTCCCAAAAACATCCTGTCAGCTCATGCGCGAAACATCCTATATACACCTATGATTACTGAAAGCAAATGCTAAACAAAAACGCAGCGAATAACTCTCAAGATCAAAAATAATTTCAGTAAGACCCTAGTTCGCCGTTTGTAATCCTGAACTACGTAGAATATACACATGCCATTCACGTAAAGAATGTCACATAATGTCTGTATTGTACTCACTAAAATCCCTTTTTATTTGTCTCTCAGCTGTTGGCCGCAAATGTTCTTTACAGTTTCACCGGGCAAGAGGCGAGCGCAGAGGGCTCTCAGCTATATGCTACCTACACACATGTACAAAGCAGTGTTGCCACCTCAGTATTAGAAAAAGGGCTTTTTGAGAAGTAAAAAAGGGCTATATAGAACATCAAAAGATTTTCTGCTCTAAAAATGCTGAAATAATCATGTCATGACCTTTTTTTTAGTCACTCTAAAAAAAACGGCATTTTTAGAGCGTCTAAAAAAAAGGTCATCTTGACCGATAAAATAGCAAAAAGTTCTTGTTAGCATGTCGAAAACTTCATCATCATCATCAGGTCATTAAACGTCCCCACCGAGGGGCATGAGCCTACCCGTATAGGGTAATTAGGCCTTAGTCGTCCACGCGGGCCCAGTGCGGGTTGGACGACTTAATGCACAAACTTTGAATCACTTCGCAGGCGTGCGCAGGTTTCCTTGCGATGTTTTCCTTCACCGTAAAAGCGTCGGATAACGTACATATATTTTTCGAAAATCCGAAAACACATTACGTGGCGGGATTTAAACCTCAGCCCTCCTGGTAGGAAGGCGACTGTCCACACCATTGAGCCACCGACGCTCTAAAAACTTCATGATTTGGAAATATTTTCAAGACAGTAAAAAAGAGCTAGATTGCTCTTTTCGGGCTTACTCGTTAAAAAAGGAGTTCACCTATACTAAAAAGTGCTACAAAAGAGAAGTAGACTCAGCTACAAAAGAGCTAAGGTGGCAACACCGGTACAAAGCTAGAAACTAACGATTATCATAAAGATTTATTATCCAGTGAAATGAAATAATGTTGGCTTTCATATAAAAATACAAATTATAATGTACAGCGTACTTATAAATAATTTAGCGTGTAGCAAACCCGTCACATAAAATTATTCTCTGTAAACCGTAATCTGACAAAAACTAGCAAAACATGTTTATATATTTGTAAACATATTTAATCCTCTTATCTAGGGGAAGTTAACAGATGCTAATGCGCATAAAGACTCAGTATTAATATACTTAAAAGTTATAAAAGCGTTAGAAATGGAGTTAAAAATAATCCAGTACCTACGTGATTGCCTAAATTAATAAATATTAATAGGCGAGCGTGTACCGTCTAAGACGCACTATCTTTGCTTAATACTAGGCAAGGCGAAGTGGAACGCAAACCAATAGTTGTTTCATTAGTTCGTTAAGTAAAACCATCATCATCAGCTCATTAAACGTCTCCACCGAGGGGCACGAGCCTACCCGTATAGGGTGATTAGGCTTAGTCGTCCACGCGGGCCAGTGCGGATTGGACGACTTCACACAACCTTCGAATCTCATCGCAGGCGTGCATGAAGGTTTCCTCACGATGTTTCCTTCACCGTAAGAGCGTCGGATAACGTATATATTTTCGAAAGTCGAAAATACATTGGTACGTGTCGGGATTTGAACCTCACCTCCCGGTAGGAAGGCGACAGTCCACACCACTGAGCTACCGACGCTCTTAAGTAAAACCATTGTCATAAAATTAGTAAGCTACAATCTCCCACGGTCTTGTTGGTTGGTTTTAGATTGCTGCGTAATCTAGGTATCGTCGGTTCGAATCCCGCCTGAAGACTTAATAGGGAAAGTCAATTTACGTACGATTTTTCCTAGTGTTGTTAGAACAATGCAGCCGGAATCGCCTGATAAAGATGATTCTCTGCTTAAGCAGTCAGCCCCGGCTACAAATTAAGTCGCTCAAACCAGCCAATCCACATTGGGCGTGGTGGGTTACGGCCCAATGTCTAAATATATTTTTTTATTTTCTCTTTTACAATATAGTAGCTACAAAATATAGCGGTAAGGTCTGTGCCCTTGCAAGTAAAAGAAAGGTACAAAGCATATAGCTCACCTGGTGTTAAGTGGCTTTTGACCTCTCTAAATTCTCGAAATTTTCACAGATAAAAACTTTCGATGTCGGCGAGAACAGAACAAAAGTTGCACTGGCCCGGTCGCAACCGATTACGCGTATGCCACATAACTGATTTAATAAACTTTGTTTACAGAGTTCATATTTTATTCTTTAGTAAAATTTTTCAATTTAAATACAGGTGTGGGAGAGGCATGTTTGGGAATACTAAGGCTGGTTTAGAGTGATACCACGAGCTCACGGAATTGGTTAGCGGAGGCCCAAAGCAACTAATTTTATTTCCTTTTCACTTTTCTTTGAGAAGATCGGAACAAAGACGTTGTTCCCTAATGCTGGGGCCTCGCTAACGGCGATACCGTCTAACGCCCATTAATTATTGCGACAATTTTTAGGTTCCGTAGCTAAATAGCAAAAAAAAGCTCTATTCCTCTTATTAATAAGTTAAACTGCCGAATTGACGCGTTAAGTGGTGGAACACTGAAATTAATGTTGATATGTTAGATTGTCTTTATTGGTCTGAATGTTGCTATCTATGACGTATGTATTTCGAAAATATATATATGTTATATGTTGTTACCCGTAATGGCATGGGTACTGCCATACTACAGGGTGTTTGGCGCATGGGTATTACGCTACTTTTACCCGGTAGCGAAATGTCTTAAGTTTCACGGTAGTTGAGATATGATATTGATTTTGGGTCTCCATAAATTTTCTGCAACCGTTCATTTATAACTTTTATCAAACTATTTGATGACTGAAGTTGTAAATTTCAAATCACGATGTTTTTCCTCATTTTCCCTAACACCATCAAAATAAGGTCCCTTCGTAGCTCGTAGTTCGTAGCTGCACAAAGCTCAGTGCCCGGCGCCTGCCGTTGAGTGTGGACGTGTGATCTGTGTCGGTTGTTCTCGCAAGTGTCAGTATTACGATGTCGTGTGCTACATTCAAATCGAAGTGTTTGTGACTGTGAGTGTCTGTAGTGTTCTGTTCATCATCTGATTTATCGTTGCCGCACTGCGAAAATGTAAGTAGCACAGTCTTATAAAGTTCACGATTTTTTAATTAGATTATAAGCGGAGCAAATTACAATACTTTTGCGGGCAGAGCGCGAGAATTTAATTTAAAAGTTTACGAATCGCCTCTTTCGTTTTATACGGTGTGTATATTTTTATTCTTTAATACGCTAATGTGAGGATGGAGTTGAGTAGAACTAATGGAACTTAATATTTATGGGTGAGTGTACTTTCTCTGTTCTGCTGAAATTTGCATTCAAATAAAGAACTTTTAAGCTAGCTACTGGAATTTATGCTAAATTTCAAACATTTATTTTTCACAATTTATAAATCTGAAAATTATTTCAAAATCCCGGTAGTGATTTTTTTCAATCAAACATACATTTCAATTATTTATATAATATGTAAAATTATATTTTTAAAGCCTTTAATTAATTTATGACCTATGACAACAATACATTGTTTACACCTATCAGTCTTAGTTATATCAGATGAAATTCAATCTTGGCGGTTTAAAGATAAATAAAATGATGAAAATCTATCCGTTATTTCGATCTACCTTCGGTAGAAAAAAAAATACACGAAATCGGAGGTACATAGTTATGACCAGTGTAATTGTTGTAAGAAAGCGAATAAGATTTTTTTCTCGGAATCTATTTAAGAAATTACATTGTAAGAAAATATGTTTATAACACTAACTTATATAGTAAGAATGCTTAAATTTGACTATAGAGGTTACCTATATATCATTCTCGTAAATGATTTTAGATAGGAATATCAATAATCGAATAACCAATTGTTTTTCTAAAAGCCCTACTCGTAGGATGTCTATTGAGCACTATTTTAAGAGAAACAAAGTATATACCTAGGGTTTTTTTGCGTGACTAAACGATGTTCAGTGAATCGAAATGGTTTAGTGGACTAATGGCGTTTTCTTAAAGTTAACAATTCGAAGGCATACTTGCTTGAGTTGTTCTTGTGATTTACAAAAACAAATGGTTGTGGTTGTGGATGGACAAAAACAAATCGTGAATGCGTCAATATTAAATTTAGTTTTATATAGGATAAAACATATCAAGGTGCTAGTAAGGTACGTATTTTGTCATGACAATACATTTATAGTGTAAAAAATACTTCTATATATAATATTAGGTTTGGATTAGTATATAATATGAAACTGAGCTCAGTCAATTGGAAATAAGTTTGCGTAGGGATTAAAAGGTATATTCCTATACCTACTTGTATTTTTAACAAATAAACAGTGAACAAGCATTAAACGTTTCGTTGTAACCAATGATATTTTTTATATATAAAGGTAGATACGCCATCCGTGCTTCAAAACCGAGCCGCCGAAGAGAGTACAGTTTGAAATCTTTTTTTAAGGGAAATGTGTTCGAAATTAGAAATGTGTGTATGTGTGCTGTCACTGCATTTAGAACACTTTTTTTCGATTGTTTTGTGAGCATATCACGAATCCATACTTTTTTACATCATTGGTTGTAACCCAAGGGGTTAAAATGTAAATAAATCAGCTAATTGAAATGAAATCGTGTAAAATGTTAATAAGACAATTTTGTACAACATAAGTAGTCGTTATACCTACTTAAATTGTTAAAACTTATACTGAGCGATAGGTAATTATACTTGTATCCAGTTACCTATTATTTTTTCAAAAAAATACCTCATTTTTTAACAAACTTCAACTTATCTTGAATATGTCAGGTATACAATGAGTTCATACTGTAGAAGAAATATCCTGTATTATTATATTTTTTTGACAAATAACTATGAATATTAATACCTGGCAATCGAATATATAAATGCTCTTGATGAAATTGACGAGTCCTCAAGTTGTTACTGATAATGATAAGTCCATTCAGATGTAGAAATATGCAATCGTGGACCAGCATTGCGATTTAGTTTCATTCGTAGGTAACTGTATTTAGCAGAGATGTCATTTATGACACAATTTAGGCACAAATAATTTATAATTAACAAGTTGATACGTATTGTTACAATGCACCAACTAAAACAAGATTGTTTATTTAAATGGGGGAGGCCTTTGTCCAGCAGTGGACTAGGTAGAGTAGTAGTAGTAGTGTTATTTATAAGTGATGTAGAGTAGCAGCATATAACATTCGTACTCTAAGCCAGTCTCACCTGCACGCAGTGTGTCCTATAGAATAGCATACGAGGCTATGGCGATCTGCCAAATTGTCAATCTCTAGAGATAGAGTTGGTTGTGTAATTCAAAAACTCTCATTGATGAAACCAGAGGAGTAGAAACATTGATCGTATGTTGACCTTAGCCAAGCTATCATCATTACGCGTTTGAGCCATTACCCAAACTCGATAGTTCGGGGGCTCGTGGCTCTTTGAATATATATCTAGGCTCTGGCGATCTCCTAACATAATCTATGGCTCTGGTGAAAGATTCGTGTCAAATGTCTTAATATTTTCTGATTATCCATAAAAAAACTGGCCGGATTTTGACACACTTTTGTTAGCGAGACTCCATTTGTTATACGTCTATGATGAGAGAGTACAAGAGTCTCAGATGTTGATAACCGATATATTCTGTCATTTCGAATGAAGGCCGTAGGGCAGTTGGAACGAAATATAATTACTATCTGCACGTATTGATTTGCTTTTATGTTACGGAACTGACTATCCCATTCATGCCATATATAAACTTATGGTATCATAAATTACATATTATAGATATTAGGAAATACTAATTATCGTATTGTGGGAGAAAGTACTAACACTTTGGAGGAATGTACGTAGCCTGCCTATGCAGACAGGTTCTTTCAAAAATATTTATAATATGGTAATAAACATCGCAGTTCATATACGAGTATATCGTTTTTAAATATGTGTAGGTAATTAGTTGAATATAATAAATAGTTGGCGGCTGATAGATTCTAATAAGAAACACGTATGTGTTAATAATCAGAAACTACAGTCTGTCTTATAAATAAACAAACTTACGTCCTTTTATCTCCATGTTTCTTCTTTATTTCATCAGTCTAACTATGATTTCCACTCCAGGGACTGGCTTTCTTACAAACACACCCACCACGTGGCCCCAATGCGGCTTGGTAGGGGTTAACAGCTCCTGGGATAATAGCCGTGACCAACGGCTTAACGTGCCTTCCGTAGCACGGAATCGTCTTTCTTTTCGGACAATCAGTTGATTCAGCCTGCAAACTGGGAAAACATATTTTTAACAATACTGAAAAAAATGCTCTGTATGGAGTTATTATGTTAACCTACTTACCTATATTATAAACCTGAAGAGTTGGTTTGGCAATAAGCACCGACATCAAAATTATGAAAGAATTACCTACTTTACCATTTTGTTCGCCTAGCAAGAAAGTTTTTAGTTTTTTAGTTTTTAAGTCAGTTTTTTTTTGTTAAATTCTTTTTAAAATTTTGATGATTGTAATAAAAATAATCACTAGATAAATAAACTTTAATGAAGAAGTAGTTATTCTAAGTTGCTTTCGATTTTGATGTTCATTCCAATTCTCTGGTTTCCCTTCATCAAATCCTGACTTTATTGAAATGGGACCACTTCCGAAGTATTCTCGTTCCAACAATAAAATAATCATCAAATTCGGTTCATATACGATGAAGATATCCGCGAACACATAAAAAAGCATATTTAAACGGTCGAATTGAGTGACCTCTTTTTTTGAAGTCATTTAAAAATCGCTCTAAATGACTTTCACTATGCGGTCTCCTCACAGACTTCGAACCCACGGCCTCCGGATCTAAATCCAACATTCAGAGCGGACAAGACCACGGAGCCAGTTTTTTATTTAACTGTTGGATCCTTCACTGCATTGACGTGCATCATTGTTTATTTAAACTTGAGGTTTGCTCACTTATATCTTATATAACACAATATTGTTGACTCACAAACGTTATACAAACACTTAGCTCTCAAGGTTGTTTACAGCGCAGTATGCGAGCGAGCGCTGTCTATGACACATTCTATTTATTAACCATTTTAAATGCATTTTGGTATCTTTGTTACTTTGTTGTATTTAAAAAAATATAACACATGAATATTAGTAAGCCCTCCGGCCCTATGGACTGTCAACTTGCGATTGGTCGCTGGTAGAGGCAGGATGAGAACGGAGGCCCGGGATATCCGGGAGACCGATTATGTCCAGCTGGACTGCGATAGGTTGAAGGGAAAGGTAACTGAGACTTATAAACTATTTTAGATTCGCTACTATTTCTACTGTTTTACGTGAAATTATATATATTAATTATTAATATTTTGTACACATTTGGTAAGTGTGCTTGTACAATATCAAAAACTAACCTTATTAAAAAAACACCTTATTTTAACACAGAGTTAAAAATAATATGCAAACATCATAATTATAGTTACAAATTATATATTACACAGTCAATTGTATTGAAAAATAAATGTTTAAATCGTCGACTTTAAGCCTCGTCAATAATGCCTTTATGTATATTTATACCATTTTATACGACATAATAAAATGAGATTGTATGTATGAATGCTATTCGATATCACTGAATCAAAAAATCGATATCAATTATCGATATTCGGCTCTGGTGCAATAGAGAACTAATTTGTTAAAGGCAAATGTTTCAAAGTGTTTAGTATCCAATGTTCCCTTTCACTTGCATCGTTTGATGTTAGAAACTAGCTGTAAGGGGATTTTGAACATCGTGTACTATGAATATGATTATTTTTATTACTTACCTTACGCTTCATCATTATTATATATTCATTTATATTATAAGATTGCTAATGCTTTCATCGACGTCATGTTTTTTTATTTTCACGACGAAGAGAGAAGGATTCGACACTGGTTAAAGATTGAATATATATCAAGTTACTAGGAATACGATCCATCATTTCATACCATAAACAATGATGTAAAAAGTATGGATTCATGATATGCTCACAAAACAATCGAAAAAAGTGTTCCGAATGCAGTGACAGCACACATACTTCGAATTTCAAAAACAAAAGAGTACAAACTGTACTCTCTTCGGCGGTTCGTTTTTGAGCCACGGATGGCGTATCTACCTTTATATATACAGAATATCATTGACCATACACAACATAAATTAGACGTACTAAGGAAAATATTTTGACGACCCATTTGGTGTAATGGTTAATGTAATAGCCGATGGGCTATTACACCAAGGGTTCCGGGTTCGATCCCTGGGCGGTACAAACATGTGTGTGCATGAACATGTCTGTTTGTAATGGTTTGGGTGTTTTCTATGTGTAATATGTATGTATTTACAAAAAATATATATACTTAAGTATGGTTACTGGTTATTTAGTACCTTGTAGTAAGACAAGCTGGGGCTAGTTGGCGCTGTGAGGATGTCAGTGGATATTTATTTATATATTTTATCGAGATTCATATCAAGCACCTGATTACGGAACATACAATACTTGACCTGTTGTTAAATTAGTAGGTGATCTCAAATCGCCATGAGTCTATCTCAGTCATGCTCAAAAAATATTTCCCAAATTATGAACCATACGAAAATAATTACTAGTGATTATTTACCAAAGGTTATGCTGTGTGTGATGGTCTCGTCCCTGGGCTAGTTAGGCTGTTGATGATGACGATTTAGAGTTTGGCTTAGGGTAGTATTGAATTAATATTTCTTTTTTTGTTAATAATTTATGAGAAAGTCAGTTTGCTCACCTGAAGGCACAAGACGAACAGTTTGAAAGGATACCTCTACAAAGTTAAATTTTCTTTATACACAGTTTTGCGCCCGTCACTCAGTACGACAGATGTAGGGTCTCAAATATCCTATAATTTTGGTAGCTACACATTTTCTCATATACATCATTCCCGTATACAGTAGTAAATATGCCATAATATTTAATGGAACGATATTTGGTGATAACATAACGTCAAATAATGCATGCAACTGATCGCAATGTAACTTGGCGCTTGGTTTTCATTTTACGATTCATTGGTTTTGTTAACTACTGTATGTCTATTTTAACTAAGTAATAATAACTGTGTCATTTTGCTGTATTAAGTGTCGTTGTTAAATGAATACCACTATGCGTTATAGGCGGATGATGCTGGGTAAATATATCAAATTTATATTTTAATGGAGATATCGTGACCGAAATCAGGAGAGGTTTGATGTCATCGTTATATCCTATTTAACATTCCTTGACGTTACTTATTTTATTTCTTTATGTTTGTGTGTGTTTTTATTACTTATACTATCACTTGTTTGTCTAAAAGTACTTGACCATAGATTGCGATTGTTATAGACGATAACACTCCTTCTTATTTACGCCATTAAGTAGCTGGTTCGGCTACATAAACACCTGTATAGAGCCCTATTCCATTGTAGTAAGATGTTGTTTTTCTTTTATTTTATCCTTTCTTAGGCGACATTTACTCGCTTAGTTTATCGAAACTCGACCATAATACAATACAGTAAGAGCTAAAATTTAGAGACATTTTGCCATTGCCTTACAAAGGGTTCTTTTTGTGTGCCTCTTATTGATGCTACGTGCCTGTTTATACCCAGAGCTGCATAATACTAGTGATAACAGCGAATTTTCTGCTGTTACCGCTGCACATTGCGATTGCAATATAAAATTTTGTTTCCTGGGTAAAAAAAATTCAAAACTTCCAGACCAATATAACAGACATGTACCTATGTACAAATAGGCATGATTATTTATTGTTTTGGGCCAAAAGTTCAATTTAATCGCTTAGAATGGGATAGTGATACCAGTATGGAGTATAGTAATTAATAATATTTACTGTTTAAAATATTCATCATCATCATTAGCTCACTCTGCATCCCTACCGAGGGGCACGAGCCTACCCGTATAGGGTGTATAGGCTTTAGTCGTCCACGCGGGCCCAGTGCGGATTGACCGACTTCACGCACACCCTAGAATCTCTTCGCAGGCGTGCGTAAAATGATGATGATAATTTTTATGTAACAACTAGTTTGACCACCGATTGGTAAGTTTACACCTGTTCATAACAGATGCAGATTTTGCGGATACCAATTTCTGTCATCATTATCATCATCATGGCTGTAATAATATTGATGATAATCAAAATCAAATTATCAGACATCAATTTCTGAAGAGAGGAATAATTTTCCGTCAACACCATCAAGTCACTCGAGACGACAAATGTACGATTTCTTATACCCGAAATTTGGAGCTATAATGCCTATATTCCGAAACAAAGAATTGCATCATCCACGTTTTGCCTTGACAACTCATCAACGTGTGTATCTAGTAACATCTACTGCCACTTTATCGTACCGTCCAATAACTTCTAGTTTGGAAGTTACATTGTTGGCATGCATTTAATTGTACAATTATATAAATAGTGTTGGCGCACGTGCAAATCCAAATACTACTGAGCATAGTAATCATTATGTACACATATACATATGTGTCGAAGTCACGCTGCAACATTGTAAACATTCAGTGCATTAGAAACAAATTTGTTCACATGCTTCATCGAGATCATTGACATAGTTTACATTCAATGCTGGCTAGGTTCTCTGGAATGTCACAAATAGAGTATTCCAACAAGCAATGGTTTTGCCGCATTTGTTTAAAGTTGTATTAGAGTAGCGATTCGTGCAATATGATTAAAGGTTGTATATTAGTCAAAGCTAGGCGATTTATTTGAATACATTTATATCATACTGACCCAACATTTCGCTCAAATTAATTCATTGTTTACATACGTACCCATTTTAAGGAAGGAGTTTGTACTAGCCATAGTATAAATTCCTTCCTTAAATTTCTCGTAAAATGGGTCCTATGAAGCGGATACATAGTAGAACTCGTTTGTACAATTATTATATTTATTTATTTATATTTATACCCAAACCAATGCAAACAGTAGGGAAACATGACATGTACACAAATGTTTGTATTGCTCGAGGTTTTAATCCGGCACCCTTGGTATAATAGCTTATTTCTCAACTATTACACCGCACCGGTAGTCAAAAGAATATCTACCATTTATTTGTACATGACATTAGTTAAAACCATAGTATTAATATTTTTTCTTATTATTAATAAAACACTACCATCTAAGGACTATCTTCTTAGCATCGCTGCCTATGTCCTCTCACCTTATAGTAGCAGTGGTTGCTAGTGCTATTATTGCGATAGATATCAGTTCTATTCTAGTCGATTGGATGCGAACGCTCGTTGAGACCATTATACGCGCCCTTGTTAAAAATAAAGACTATTGGCATGTCGCAACTGTATTGCTTTATATTGTTTATGGTCAGTATCTCATGTAATTTAAATATCTATTGCATTCTAAGGTTCGTATTGCAAAACGAGACTCAAGCGCTGATCTTTACTTGAGTAGAGTTAGAATCTAATAATCTAATCTCTTTACTATAAAAAGCGCCATTCCTTTCTTACTCAATTTAAAAAGTAAACATCAACGTTGAGTTTCGTCCTAGAATACGTGCCTAAGACTCGTTTGGTGCAATGGAAATTGAGAGTATTTTTCAATGATATAAGTAAGCAAATATCACATAAGATTATTGAAGAATGATAAGTTTTACATACACGAGTGTATAGCTTATTTGTTATAGTTTTATTGTTAAGGCTCATAATGTCAAAAGCGTATATAATATCTAAGTCCCTGTTAAGTTTTGTTGTTGGTATTTTTTTTAATTTAAAAATTGTAACATTGTATCCCTTAAAATTATATTTAAATATAAAAAAAAAATAGTGGCCACTCAGCTAATGCCAAGACAGTTTTGTCAAGGCGCTGTTTTGCAGTGGACCCAAAGCTCTCGATAGCTCTTAATTTATGGATACTAAGTATTAATTAAATAGTATAAATAAGAAATAATATAAATAACCAGTACATACTCTCACTAAACGTGATGGAATTTAGGAAACCTGTCTAGAGACTTACTAAAACTTAACGTATGCACAGAAAAGGCGTTCTGTTCTCTTCAAAACTGTTAATTAAATAATAGCAGCTAATAAAGAGTTGCAAAATAAAACTTGACATAATGTTCTTAATACGTACTCAAAGGATCATTTACAATAACATATGAAATTAAATTAGGTAAGGTAATAATAAACACATAACAATAACATATTTGAGCTATATTTATACTTTTGTTTTCAATAATAACAAATAAGCGTCCGCGTGTTTACAAGCAAGGTTGCACGTGGGATGACTAAATAATACATATTTTAATACTGCATAGCATTGTTTCAACTACTGCGTTTTATCTTTCAGCGCATAACTGGATATGTCGTTGGCATATCGTTAAATTGTACACTTTGTGAAATGCCTAGGCATTTCGTGAACAGTCCGAACTTCATCAGGCTGTTTAACAAACAAATGTACGTAACACTTAAAAATAGTGGAACCATATATTATTCAATGTCTGATTTATTGTGCCAAAAAAACTGGAACAAATTGATTTTTACTATGTCAGTGTCCCTATCCTTGTTACTCGAACTATGAACTCTGGATCAGTGAATGTTTATTTTAATTTCATAAAAGAAAAAGACATAATAAATGCAAAATAAATGGTAATCCATAATTTTCATATTGGAATTTGGGCGCTCATATCAAGCGTGCAAGCATCTCATCAACGCTGAACAAAGGTGGTCGGTAACGGGTTAAATCCCCCTAATTATTCTATGCGGCCCTAGGCCAATAGTGCCTTGCCTTACTTTGACAGCTCGTGTCAGTCCACTGGACTCAGGGCCTCTTCTACAGGCGAGCGTGGAAAGCGACTAAGTCCAATTTAGTACAGCCCCAGTACGACGAAATGAAATGTCCATTTATTTACTGTGGCAAATTGAAAATCATTGTTATTAGATGCAAAGTTAAACACATTAATTGACCAGGCATATATAATCATTTAGGGGAAGGCTTCGTTCCGCAGTGGACATAATTAGGCTGTAATGATGATGATGATGATTGATGATATAAGTGCTGGGTCTGGCTGCCCCTCCCCCCCATTTTTTAAGTCGGTATATCTAGCGATTTGCTTATGTAACTTACTTTAAAGTGAAAATTGTGAATGATATCATCGTTTGTTATGATTGGTTGTCCTCAAATAAATAAATGGGGGGTTTCAATCAGCTAAACGCTTCATTATTGAACTAGCAGTTCTATAGAAACTGAAGCATCGCTACCTGTTCTTGACTGACTGTTTCTTGTAACGCCGGCCTTTACGGCACTTTCGGAAGACACTAGGTAGTGACTATTGATAAAATTGGACATTACCACACGCGACAAAGAACTTAAGACTAAAAATTTTTAAAAACTAGTTGATATTATTGGCTCATGAAGCCTTGTTTATTTTTATTATACTTATGAGACTTAGCGTGCTGCTTGAGACATACCAAAACAGTGTCATTTAATATACATATTAAGCAAATTATGTTTTACTGATGCGCGATAGATGCAGTCCTTGAGATTTGTTAAAATGCATTTGCTTCCGCCAAGAAGTCAACCATGTTTTGATTATCTGTTCCCTGCATTCTACAAAAGCGAAACAAAAATACATACACACGAGAAAAAAGGTTTGATTCGGATAAATCTTGTGAAACGCTCTTAA
>PQWD01003222.1:52693-135193 GCA_019425675.1 Leucinodes orbonalis
TTGAACCATTAATAGGATTACAAGAACAATTCAGTCAATTGTCACAGTCAAAGAGCGAAACATAGGCCGTATTCTAGAATGAGACTCAACGTTGGTCTTTACTTAAATTGAGTTAGAAAGGGATGGGGCTATTAATCGTGTAGAACGCTATCCCTTGAGAAAGTCGCAAGAAACGGGCGTACCTTCACGCCGGTTTTTTGTGACTTGTTAGTTTTAGTTAATCGTAATATTCAATATTACAAAATTTATCTGTGTGTACATTGACTTAAAATATGATTTTGTTATGCATAGTTGAAAAATTATTTACTGTTTGAACAAACCATTATTCTAAATAGTACAAAAAACAACTATACGCTTTGTCATTGACCTCAGTAAGATGCGATGAGTTCGTCTGGTTACCTAAATCTCACCTATTTTCACCGTCATAACAGCATATGCTTTTAGTCAGTGTTTCGGGGTGTAAGGTGTTGACATTTTGAACTGTTTATCTTATATACTTATGACATCGTAATTTTGAACTGATATAACTGTTGATCAATCGGACTTATTGGATATTCATCGTAATTTTGAACTGATATAACTGTTGATCAATCGGACTGTTGATTAATCGGTGTTGATATTTTAAATTGTTGATATGAAGTATCCCACCTTGAAGGATAGTTATTGCAGTTATTGAATAATACGACTTACGTCATAAATCAGCAACTACAAACAGTCCCTCAGGATCAAGTATGTGTAATAGTAGTTGCCAGCTGATACCTCCTTCATTGCTAAGTTAGTTTGTAAAACACATTTATGTTTATAATTATTTTCGGCACATAAACTATTGAATCTCAGGGGAGGTAAGTAATAAATTAAGTTTTTAGCTTGGTAAATAGAAATGGTTAAATAATTATTTTATAATTTTGATGGCGGTGTCAAGAGCCAAAACAGTCAGCTGTATAATATGGGTATAGATATTAATTCACACTTCTTACTTTTCTTGGTACTGACTTCTAAATTATAATATAATTATTGAACCATTTCTATTTATCAAGCTAAAAACTTAATTTGGTATTTTATTGTGAAGTTAATATTATTTTGTTAAAGCTTTTAAAGATAAATTTAAGGTAAAGGTAGACTTACTCTGAATTTGAGATTTTTATGCATTAGATTAAGGAACCAATGCATCAAAAACTCAAATTCAGAGTAAGTTGCACTTATCGTCAGTTTAAACCTTGCATACCCACCCGTTCTCTTAATTATTTTCAATTCATCTTTGTATCTCCAAATAAATTTCATGATATATATCATTAAAATTTATTCTTGATATAATATGGGTTACAAAAAGAACTTGCCATATAAATTTGACTGCCAATGACGCCTTATGGCCCTAGACACATTTTTTTCCTTTTCTTCTCCATATAAATTAATTACGGATACTTACACATACCTTATGAATATGATTTATAATCTATACGGAACCATTATGTAATACCTATTTAAAAGCAGTTGAAAACATAACAAACATTGCAATCTTTAAATCGTTGCAGTTTGTCACAATATTGGTGTGTATGACCTACTAACTTAGATTCATCATTGTTTAGTTGCAATTTATATAAATTACAATAACGAAAGATCAAATAATTACGAGTATTACTGACACTGGCAATACAGTTTTTTATAGTTTCGATGAAGGACCATTATATCAAGTATGATAAAGTGTTTGAAAAACTATAAAATATTGGATTTGAATTGTTTATTATGTTAAATTGACTCAACAACTGGTGGTCTCACAACTGCTAAGTTTCATAGCTGTATTCCAATCTGAGGGGTACATGCAGTTTCATCCTTAGCTCATTATGCGTCGCCACTGAGAGTCACGAGAATAGCCGTATAGTGTTAGGTCTTAGTCGTCCACACGGCCCCAGTGCGGATTGGCCAACTTCACGCACAACCCTTGCATCTCTTCGTAGGTGGATGCCTACATAGCATTTTGATATTACAAATTGGTTGCCAATTTGTACTTAAAGTAACCATGATACTCGTAGGTAGTGTTTTCAGGTGTCCCGATTTGGGTAGGACGACCCGATTTTCAGGGGTCTGAGGATGCGTTCCGATCGGGACGCTAAATGTCCCGATTTATTAAAGAAGAAAATCACATGTTTCATTAAAATAAATATATTTACGCTACAATACTTCTACTAATTATATCACTGTCAAATTCAAAATGGAACGTCATCAGCGTCACATCACATTTTTTATTGTTACTTGTTCCGATCTGCAACCACAAATCACGATTTTTTGGACTCGTGTCCCGATTTCAAAAAATCGGACCTGGCTTACACTACTTGTATGTAGAGAGCTAAGTGACTCAAACTGTCATTATTTTAATCAATATTTCACAGCTACTTTAGAATCGTCAACTAAAACAATCTGTCATCATTTCGAAAAAATATAATCTTCAATAAGAGCGAGCAAAAACTCGATAGTCGCTTTTGCCAACAAAAACCTCATATTGAAATATTGTTTAGATACTATAAATATTTTGTGACTGTAACGCTCCGTTCTGAGCAAGACTATCCGATAAAACCAACGAACTAAAGTTGCATTATTTCCATATGTTCATTTTGAGGTATTTAACCATGATAAGTATAAGTAGTTATTTATAATGCAAAGTTTTAATTGAATAATTTAATTGATCCGCTATGTAAGCTGCTAAACTATTACAGGAATATAATAAATGTTCACGCCGAGTTATTTGCCAGCCTCAAATCACTACGAGTGCCGAGTGAACTACTAAGGCCTATTACACTACTAGGGTTTCTCTTCGAGAATTCTCGAACCGAGAATTCCCGGGAAATTTTGCCTTACTCGAGGCGAGAAAAAAGTGGTCGAGAAATCGAGAAATCGAGAAATTCAGTCAAAAAATTAAAAACTTGATAACGCGCTTGCGTTCTCGTTGCGGCTCTGCCACGCGTCGTGCGAAATTAAATGAAATAATTTGTCCTATTAGAGGAGGGCACCGAAATTTGATATTTCACACGGTCGTTGTAATTATTAAGATTTGAGTTCCTCTCAGGAAGACCCAGCTAATTACGTTTCTGAAAAACGTTTCTAATACGTTATACTAGAGTACATAATAGAAAACGAACGTGTTTTCTCCTTGTCTGGAAACTTTGTGACAAAAATACGAAACCGATTGTCAGATGATGCTATAAATGCCCTTGTATTTTTAAAGGCTTATTTTCTTAATGATAACGTGACATCGTGGGTTAGCTTTTGAAGCAGTTTCCGCTTTAAATTGTGATTGTAATTGGTCTTAAGATTTTTAATGATTTATTAGAAGAAAAGACTCCATTTACTTATAACAAATATTGAAAAGTTGATACAAAGACTAAACTAAGGAACATGTACCTTACTGTTACTCGTAATTATTAAGCTAGTCTGATTGTTATTTTTTATAAGGAATTAAACTGTCGTTTTATGCTACGTAATTGAAAAGTTTGTAGTACAGACTGAGACTAAAATAAATTATTTAGTATGTAAGGTACTAAGTTTCATTGTGGTGACATGATGACATTGTTTTTAGAAGATATTTTATTTGTTTTTTTTTCAAAGAAAAAGACTATTTAGTATATTTGTTTGTAGAAACTAGAAATAATGATAAGAAGATCTCGCTAGAGTTTTTTCGCTTAATTAAAGTTTTCTATAGTTAAATTAAACTCACATGAAACTAAAAATAAACGTTGGTCATTGATAAATGTTGAATATTGCATAAAAAGTATAGTTTTATTGTTAAATCAAATATGTTTTGAGCTTTTCAATATTTCTCGACAACCCGAGAATTCCCGGGAAATAGTGGTCGAGAATTCTCGTGCTCCGAGAAATAAAAAAGGTCGAGAAATGAGAAACCCTATACACTACACATACGCTATTCTTCTCAAACATATGTTAGGCTACCAAGCCCCCCGCAACAACCGAGGTTCGAGTCCCGTTCGGGGACGCCCTTGGGCTCGTTGTGTAAATTTTAAGGCTGAGAGCCATCTGCGCTCGCCAATTGCCCTGTGAAGCTGTAAAAACCATCTGCGGCCAACGTCAACAATAAAAAATACTATTACGTGGGCCCGTGCTCTTCGGTGGGATCATTTAATAGGCCGATGATAATGAAGTATAAGTCATGTTTGGACATTAGGAATTTACTTGTCATTGCTTGATGCATTCTGCCTTTGCTTCCTATATTTATACCTGTAAGAGTTGCCAAGTGTTGGTAAAACTATTAAATAAAAAAAGAAATTTCAAGCTAGATTAGTACTAGTGCAGTCCTTGGCGACAGTCGGAAAAAACGCTTCTGAAATGGAGACAAAAAAAAAAGTTCTCATTATTGATAATGTGAGCGCCCACAACACGTGTATACGTAAGATGAGTAATCCATTGACATTTTTAATATGAACGGAGTAAATATGTTGAGATAACAGTTTTTTGTAATGTTGCCGAGTCAGTAATGAATGGAGTTTGGTATGAAGCCAAGTTGCATTTGAAATAAAAACTTTGAAGACTAGTCAGTAGTAAAAAAGAACATTTATTAATTAGCTTTAACATGCCATGTAACTAGACTCAATAATAATATAACTGTTTTTTTCGCCCACCGCTGGCGACGTGGGGTATTGTGTTAAATAAACATTTTGACATTAGTAAATTTTTATTTAGAAAGCGGTCCAATGTAAATTATTTAATTAAAACCTACCTTTTGATTTAAATCCAGCAGTCCACTGTTGTCCATAAAAAATATAAGTACTGTTCGAAATTATTTCTGAGCATAACCCTTGCGTGCAGTCTACTCTTCTTATAAACATTTAAATTTTAAATGAAATCATACTTTAACAAAACTGTGTTTATTACCAAATTACAACATTTATTTTTTATAGTATTTGTTGAACTATGTTCAGGTAACGATGATTTTGCCTTAATAATCGCTTTTAATATATGGATTAACTGTCGATAACTAATCCTGTATCGATTTACACCAATCATCTTATCTGTTGTAATTGCAGTATAGAACTGTCGATTAGTGTAGTTTACATGATTCATGCAGCGTGTACATGGAACGACAAGGGAAGGTAGGGTTGCCTGCGAATTACCTGGTAATAAAACCAATGTCATAGTACCAATTTTCAACCACTTTGTTATCTAATTCTAATAAATGGCCAAGTGCGAGTAGGATTCGCTCATAAAGCAGCAAGTAACCGAAATAAAATAATTACTTATAGCACCTACACGATTTATGAGAGAATAGTGGTACGCCGTTTATGCCATACTTGCGACCCGCCCCTGCTTCTCACGGGTGCAATGGTGATATTGTAATAGTCACGCTCCCGCCTCCCAGGTCAGCCGGTACCACCGCAAACTACGTACTGCAATTTTAAAATCTGTAATATCTTCGCAAATATTCACTGAAATCATATGCTGTAAAGGGTAATATAGATCTATATATTAAAATAACAATTCATTGAAGGTGTTTTATGGGATAATGATTAATACTGTTTTGATTACAATCGCTTCGAAAATTAGCCTTTATTTGTCGTAAAAAGAATTTTGAAATGTACACTTTTTATAAAAATGGATATTGTCTTCTTTCTATGCAAACCTATGCATTGTTAAATTTTTAGAGGGCATACGAACATTTGGGTCATTCATGACAATTGTTCATAAATGATATTGTTTACTTTTTTGACGTCATACTTACATCTTTTTGTGTCGTTCCTTTATGCTTTTCTACTATACAATATTACACTTTTGTGAATACTGAAACATTATATTCAGACCGAATTTCACAAAGATGCTGTAATTCCATTCCAAACGTAATTCTTGCAACAGTCCTGGAAGAAAAATTTGCTGAGACAGGCAAACATATATTATGTGCATAATAACAATACAATTTTATTGGCAGTAACAAATATCAGCTTTATTAACAAAACAAGTGCCCAGTGTCCCCTTTTAAGCTACTAACTGTCTGTATCAAAGAACACTGCTCTTCCGAACATCGGTAAAACTATATAGCTAACTAATATATATGTAATTCAAAAGTAAAAAGGAACACATCATTCATCATCATCATTACAGCCTAATTATGTCCACTGCTGAACGAAGGCCTCCCCTAATGATTTCCACGCGGACCGATCCCTTGCAGTTGACATCCATCTGCTACCCGCCACCTTAACCAGATCATCCGTTTATCTGGTTGGGGTCGGCCTACGCTTCGCTTTCCGTTACGTGGACGCCACTCGAGAACCTTTCCGCCCCATCGGCCATCGGTTCTACGCACTATGTGCCCTGCCCACTGCCACTTCAACTTGCTAATCCTCTGGGCTATGTCGGTCACCCTAGTTCTCCTACGGATATCATCGTTTCGGATTTTATCGCGTAGGGAGACACCTAACATAGCCCTCTCCATAGCACGCTGAGCAACCTTGAGTCTATTCAAGAGGCCCTTGGAGCGACCACGTTTCGCTTCCGTATGTCATAACTGGCAACACACACTGGTCAAAACCTTCGTCTTGAGACACTGAGGTATTTTGGACGAAAAGATCTGCCTTAACTTCCCGAACGCTGCCCATCCTAATTGGATTCGACGAGAAACCTCCTTCTCGAAGTTGGACCTACCCATTTGGACTACCTGTCCCAGGTACACATATTCGTCAACAACTTCGAGGACAGAACTTCCAACTGATATCGGTATAGGTACGACATGGGATTAGACATGACTTTCGTCTTGTCCATGTTCATTTTAAGACCCACCTGTTGAGAAGCTCCGTCTAGGGTTTCGAGCATAGTGCTTAAATCCTCCATGGATTCTGCCATGACTACTATATCATCGGCAAATCGAAGATGAGTGATGTACTCGCCATTCACGTTGATGCCAAGTCCTTTCCAATCGAGCAGCTTAAACATATCTTCCAACGCAACTGTGAACAGTTTCGGAGATATAACGTCTCCCTGTCTCACTCCTCGGTGCAATTGGATAGGTTGTGTAAGCTCTTCATGTACACGGACTGACATAGTAGCGCTCTCGTACAGACATCTCAATACTTCGATATAGCGAAAGTCAATATGGCACCGTTGGAGGGCCTGAAGCACAGCCCAAGTCTCGATCGAATCAAAGGCTTTCTCATAGTCCACAAACGCCAAGCATAATGGCCGGTTATACTCTCTAGTCTTCTGTATAACCTGCCGCAGCGTATGTATGTGGTCTATGGTGCTGAAGCCTTTGCGGAACCCGGCTTGTTCGGGGGCTGGAAATCATCAAACCTACGCGCGAGACGGTTCGTGATGACTCTGGAGAACAACTTGTAAATGTGGCTCAATAGCGTGATGGGTCTATAATTCTTCAGCAAGGTTTTCGCCTTTTTTGAAGAAAAGCACCACCACGCCATTGCTCCACGCCTCTGGCGTCGCACCCTCACGGATCACGGAATTAAAGAGCTTCTGAAGGGTCTTAAGCACTGGCGTGCCACCTGCTTTCAAAAGTTCTGCGGTAATTCCGTCTTCTCCGGGGGCCTTATTTCGCTTAAGTTGTTTCAGAGCCATCCTAATCTCGCTCAAGGTGACTTCCGGGATATCCTCAGATAAATGTCGGGTTAACTTAGCTCTCGGGTCTTCGGCTAAGCTTGAAGCGGGAATCTGTGTAGCGGTATATAACTCGCTGTAAAACTTCTCAATCTCCCTCAAAATCTCTGGTTTGATGAGACTACATTTCCACTGTTGGTCTTCAGACTAGTCAGCTGGCTTTGCCCAACAGACATGTTCCTCGCAAACACCTTGGAACCCTGTTCCGTTCGATCGCCTCTTTAATACACTTTGTATTAAAGCGACGAATATCGCGTCGCAAGGAGCTGGATATACGTCTATTAAGCTGCCGGTATTGTGACGCGTCGTCTGAAGACTGCAGTTTCATCTGTCGTCTTGTCGCCATGAGATCGAGAGTCTGTTGAGATAGTTTATTGGGTCTTAATTTGCGTTGTCCCTTGCAAAACTTAGACCCAACTGTTTGCAGAGTTTCCACTAGCCCGCTATTTATATCGTCCACTGTTACGCAGCTCTCTAGGCATTCAAAGCGATTCTGCAGTTCGAGTTGAAAGCTCTCGGGGTTATTGATTTGAAGCACGTTAGGTCGGAGCGTAGACTTCATCAGGCGAGACCTCTCCAGTTGAACATTAATATTTAACGTGCCTCTTACCATACGGTGATCGCTACCGGTTTTCACCCTGGCGATCACAGAGACGTCGTTAAATATATGTCTTCTGGTGGTCATGATGAAGTCAATCTCATTTCGTGTGGAACCATCGGGACTCAACCAAGTCCACTTCCTCTGCGGCGGCTTCTTGAAAAAAGAGTTCATCATAAAGAGTCCCTCTTTTTCCATGAAATCGGCCAGCCGCTGTCCCCTGGGGTTCCGGTGTCCAAATCCATATTGCCCCACTTTCAACTCACAACCACTTTGAATGTCCAGCCTTGCGTTGAAGTCTCCCATAACGACCGTAAAGTGTGTCTTGGAGGTATGCATTGCTCTGCTGATATCATCATACATAGCCTCCACTTCATCGTCGGAGTGCGATGAAGTCGGTGCGTAAACCTGTACCTTCAGCGCATAGCGCTTGTGATTCTTAGTACAAGGTACGCTACCCTAGCTGACACACTTTCGATCTTCACGATGTTGTTGATGAGAGACTTATGGACGAGAAACCCGACACCACCCTGGGATAGCTGGTCGCCCTCACGGTAGTAAAACAGGTTGCCGGATTGCAGTATTGTGGTATCCTCCCCCTCTCTTCGGACTTCACACAAACCTATTATGTCCCAATGCAACCTGCCTAACTCCGTTTCCAGCTCTAATAGCTTTTCGTCAGTCCTCAGTGTGCGCGTGTTATATGTTGCCAGTTTAATGCCGTCGTTGTTTGATTGGTAGCCGGATCTCTGCCGGAGATTCTTAGCACCCCTTGCCCCGCCGTAACCGTGGCCGCTACCGTAGCCCGGAATAGCGGGGCCGCCGGGGACTAGGGGCCAATTCTTACTGCGTCTTCATAGGGGGTAAATGCCATACTCACCACGCTTGGCAGGCGGGTTGGTGAGCGCAGAGATACGCCAGTACCTAAGTGATGCTGCTGCCCATCACTTGGTGGAAATTTCCCTCTGTCGCCTTCTACGACACCCTAGGAAGAGTAGGGTGGTGACAATCGTATTCTACTCTGCGTCACCACACGGCTGAGAAAGGAACACAAAATATAAAATCCAAACAGTCTAACGCGATAATTGATAAATATCGAATACACATCGTGTTGGCATCCTTATTGTATGGAGATATCATCGATTAAATGCAGTCAAGTCACCGTACAATTTAAGATTGGGACAGCCGGATGATACCATAGGTTCATTTTTCATTCATCAACACATTATTCATTCATAACTTTAACTATCGCAACCTTATTTCATTGAATGTTTATTATTAAAATCGTGGAGGGTACTAGATGGAGTTAATAGTTATCAGTCCCCGTGGAAGACAAAAGAGGAAGCGTCGTTCAGCATTGCATAATTTATATAAAATGAAAGCACCTATTAACCAAATCCTTTAAGTAGTTTATACTATGATAGTATTGTTTGCTCTGCAACTAGAAAAGTTTGTTATTGTGCATCAGTAATCATATTAATGGCAGAAATAGTACTTTTGAAAACAAGCTTTGAACTCAAAGCAGTGTACTATATGCATTATTTTAAAACGAAATAATACATATAATTTCACGAACGTCAGCATTATATTTTTTTTCTTTGGCTCGGAATCCGTTCAGGATATTTGAAATTGCCCGATATCCGACACGAATATGTGTATTAAAAGCTTTCTTTGAAAAGAATTGGTTTGCTTTGAATGCCAATTGATATGAACAATTTATATTTCTCTCTAAACATTGTACGTAGGTAAACAGGCGGAGATTCCGTCTTGGCATGATGTACTCTTTATCTTCTTTGTTTGTGCGTATGTTTTACTGTATGTTAGGCTCAATATGAGTCGTCTAGGCAGGTACAATCGCAGTGAAAATTGTTGTTCCGTGAAATAGGAGTGTTATGCACTTTTCTGTTTCGGGATAAGAGCACTAGCTAGTGAATTACCGTTATATGAGACCTAACTTCCGTTGTCTCGGATGATGGGCGCAGGGCGGTATTGACGAAGAATAGTCACTTGATGTAGTATGTGGGGGTGTTGGGTTCGAATCCTGTATTTTGTGAGGACATTAAATGCTGTCTCACCTAATTTTTTGAAAAGGTAGATGACTGCGTGCTTTGGAGGGCACGTTAAGCCGCTGGTGCCGGCGATAATCTTTGATAGTCATCGATAATATGCATCGTTAACATCGTTGGTGGCTCATTGGGGTGAATTGTTGCCTTCCGATGTGGAGGGTGCAGGTTCAAATCCCGCCACGTACCAATGCATTTTCGAATTCTCGAAATGACATGTACGTTTATCCGACGTTCTTACGGTGAAGGATAAAATCGTGAGAAAATCTGCGCAGAGATTGTGCGTGAATTAAGCCAATCCGCACTGGGACGACTAAGGCCTATACACCTTTTACGGATAGGCACGTGCCCCTCGGTGGGAACGTTTATGAGCTGATGATGATGATCATCGTCCCCTCGGGGTTGCGTGGTTAAGTAAGGGCCGATCCTTTCTATAGCTTGCTGTGCGGAAAGACCGATATTACAGTTTAGAGCGTTTTAACTTATGATAATGATTGATGTAAAGATATCAAATCATAGTACCTACCCATAAAGTTAACTTCTTGTCTCACCGTTCAACCCGAAACACAGTTATGGGAGTTTAGACTTCTGATACTCCAGATTGTACTTTCTATAGCAAAAAATAAATATATTATATTTATATGAAGTCGACAATAGTCACTTACTGTCAGGTTTCCAGACTCTTTGGTTGTAAATTTATTACACTAACATTATGGGCACAGAGACAAAAAATAAGTGGGAATAGATGCCAGCATCCTTGGCCGCCTAATCAAGATCGTTAGCCGCTTCAGCAAATGGCAATCAATCATATACCACTTTATCTACCATTTATAATGGTTCCGCTTGGGGCCTATTAAGGCAAATAGGTTATTATTAAGATGTATTCGATAAGGAAATACCGTCACGTTTGTTACCTGCATTTGCATTGTCCCAAAAGGCATATCATAATCACTATAGGCTAACATGTCCACTGCTGAACCAAAGTCTATTCTGATGAATTCAACATGGACCGATCTTTAGGAGTCGACATCCATCAGCTCCCGCCGCTCCCGCCTTTCCCGGGAAAAGTTCCGCCATTTATTTGCTCGTAAAAGTCCATCGTGAGGAAACCTTCACGCCACCTGCGAAGAGATTCAAAGGCTGGGCGTGAAGTCGTCCAATCCGCTGGGCCCGCGTGGACGTCTAAGGCCTAATCACCCTATACGAGTAGGCTCGTGCCCCTCGGTGGGGACGTTTGATGAGCTAATGATGATGATGATGAAAAGGCCTATAAATAGTAACATGATAGATAGCCGGTCATTTTGTGCATTTTTTCCAATCGGGTAAGGACATTGCAGACTGAATTACCTGATTTAAAAGAAAGATGATTCCATGCTTTGGTGACCATGTTAAGTCATTTGTCCCAGTTACGATCTTATTATGCGCGTATCATCCACTTATCCACATTGTGCCTGCATGGTGAAGGCCTATACCCTGTAGTTTAGAGTTATAGGCTGATGTTCAGTGATGAATCAAACCTACAATTTTTATATATAATGCAGGTTCACTTTCATCTAGCTATTAAAGTTGTCAAGTGACTACTTACAATTTGAAGCAAGTACTCAAAATTTGTTAAGAAGGCTTTTGAAGATGGAGGTATTTGCCCTGTAATCATAAATCATACATTTATGTTTGAAATCTACTTTCACCATAGTCATAAAACATATATAATGGTCAGCATATGTGGTTGTCAGTTAAACATTAAAACACGAAGTATGCAAAATATTACGCGATTATGTGTTTGCTTTTATGGACACTAAAAAGTTGATGATCAAATAAAATGTGGAGTAAAACATGAAACACTTATGCGAATGTACGTATTTCTATGACAATATTTTTGAAAATCCTTTCATATTTCTTTTTCACTTATATACCTTTATATAATAATATATTCTTATTTTTTTTATGTTATAAGTATACATGACGGTCAGAACGCTTACCTGATGGTAAGTGATACGGCTAACCATGACAGAGGGGCATTGAAGAAAACAAACAACTGAGAGTTATTATCCTCCATCAATGCCGCATAGCGCCCGACACCCCAGACAACAGATGTTAGGTCTCTATAACCAGTAATTTCACTACTACCCTCATCCCGAAACACAAAAGTGCATATCACTCCTGTTTCATCGGACTGGCACTGTGGTGGTACCTACCTAGACGACTCAGTATCGAGTCTACCACCTATTAAAAGAGCCTGGTACAAAGTAAGTACCTCACTCAGTATAAGCATTGTGCATTGCTTACCTGAATGATGCTTTTTAACTGACTTCAAAAAAGGAGGTTCTCAGTTTGACCTGTTAGTATGTATGTTACTTCAAAATATAAGTACTACGTTCATATTAACAAGTGAATGATTATATTTTATCACTACCGTTCATACATGATTTTTCTTATTCGAAATTTAAATAGAGGTGATGTATATAATAGAAATTATTTTATTCTTTTCAGTTAATTTTTTGAAGAGAGATTTTTTTTCTCAAAGATCGTAATGTAAAGTTCATTATGTTATTCCATATTAAAAATGTGTGTGAAAGGAAATTGCGCTTGAATCGAAAGCAAGCGATAGTTCTGAGGTAGTGAAGATTATAAGGATGAATTTTATCTCGTGGTTACTAGTCCGATGATTTTTTTTTTCGAACTGACTACTGCTGTTGGCCGCAGATGGCCTTTACAGCTTCACCGGGCAAGAAGTCCGATGATGTTAGTCAGCAGCAGGTATAAGAATGACCAGTTCTTTGGAACATTCCCATCGCCAGGTCTTCTACCCTACCTTCCCCGCGGCATTCCATTAGCTTTCCGTCCCAACCGTTCGGTTCTCCGTACTGAGTGCCCTGTACAGTGCTATTTAAGGTTGCTAAACCTGTTGGCTACCACGGCGATATTTGTTTTCCTTCGGATATCTTTATTATATATTACATTATGTAAACCTTTACGCAAGCCATATCATTTCCTTTCTTGGTCCTTTCAAAATGGTGTTACATATTGTAAAAACTGTAATTGCTTATACTGTAATCATATAAAACTCTTGCCATCTTTTTTTTAACGAAACAATAATTTTAAGTTGACAGTAATCAAAGTTTACATCCACTTCATTGAACTAATAAAATGTTTTATTAGTTCAATGAAGCAGCAGGCATGTTTTTTTAAATTTATTCTGGCAGATAAACTTTTAACAAAATAAGCTATCAAGAACACAGCCTCCGTTAAAATAATGTGTTTTTAAATTCATTATTGGTACTTTTACTTACGAAGTTTTTAAGTATAATATTTTCACGAAAATTACTCTTCTGCTTATATTCGAGATGTTCGGCTATTATACGATTATAATCGAGAAACAATAAAATATTGATAAGTCTCATGTTGATATTTCAACAGATGAAAGTATATTGTATGCCATCAATTATTAATGCCTGTTTTTATTTGTTTACATATTGTCTTAACTGAGACTTCAACCTTATTTATCCCTCCATCCATTAATGAATAAGGTAAGGAGTCGGCTAGCTATTGAGTTCGGTTGACGATAGCATATGTAAAAAAAAGTATATATATAAGTAAGTTTATCAGATGTTTGATACTATGTAAGATAACTACAGGTTCTTCGCTTAATATGGGGCTAGATGGCGCTGTGGAGATTGCAAGTATATTATCAGTCTTTTTGGCATGAATGTCAGTGGATTTTTTTTTTTTTATTATTTATTTATTAAGAAACCAACGGCGTTACATAAAATACGTTATAATATAATTAATTTCAATAGTAAGGCTAATGAGAGGTTTCCTTGTATACACCAAAAGTATGCTCAAATGCATAAATACAAATGTTGTGTTGCTATAATAAAAAACGCAATGCATCCCATAACCACGCACACGCACAAATCAATTTTATCAGCGTCATAAACACAAAACATTAAAAATAAACAATAAAAGAGAAAGGAAACCGACATATAATGTTATTAATTATATCAGTTAAATCGATGTATCACCCTGGTGCCAAACCATGACGGTTCAAACTGTGATTTAATCTGTAAGTAAGCTTAAAGCTTACTTTTTGGATGCTGATTTTTTTTGCGGGCCAGGACATCGACTCTGAAATTCGAGAGAGCATTCAACTACATTATAAGGATATGAAGTTATTAGTATGAATAATAGGAAAAGTACGGTATATGTTAAAAAAAAAACGATATTTTATATTACTGATGCAGGTTACAAGTAGGTATTAATATTAATATACGGTGGAGACGTTCAGTTTAGCAAACATTTTTATAGAGTCCGTGAACAACATAGATTCTATCATGCACTTGTTGGCCCTATTAACACGCTAAACGTGTTAAAAGCTCGAACGTTTGCTGCCATTCTCTATTACTATGTATATGGTAAACTTACGTGCACTCAGTGCACGTGGGAGTAATACTAAATAGCTAGAATACATTGGACATCTCGTCCTTATAGCCTTGATCTAAATTGTCCGAGAGCTTTTTCATTGATACGATATACAGTTTTTTTTTTTTTTTTTTTTTTTTTTTTTTCGAACTGACTACTGCTGTTGGCCGCAGATGCCTTTACAGCTTCACCGGCAAGTGGCGAGCGCAGATGGCTCTCAGCCTAAATATTACAGTTGAATAATATACAGTTTACCTGATGTTAAGCGATCTCGTCACCCATGGACGCTCACATCCCCGAAAGAGCTTCAAAGTCTCACAATGAACTCATTCATCATCAGCTCATTATACGTCCCCACCGAAGGGCACAAACCTATCCGTAAATGGTGGGCCTAAGTCGTTCACGCGGGCCCAGTGCTGATTGGCCTATTTTACAACTTTTGAATCTCATCGCAGGTGTGCGCAGGTTTCCTCAAGATGTTTTCCTTCATCGTAAGAGGGTCAGATAACGTACTGTTACGAGCTGGCGGTTCAGGATAAATTATTGCCAAACACGAAGAATAATACGGTAACACACTTTATTAACTCACCACTATTAATTCCACACAACACTAATTACACTTACACACTCACTAAATTATTCAAGAATTCACGCACAATAATCCTTAATTAACACTGCACACTATAACATAACACTTGATGAGTCCTTATAATTTTCGCACACACACGTAATAATCACTCGTTAACTCTTCACACTCTTATATCACACTCGACGATCCCTTAGATATCGCTGTATCACTCGCTTCTTCCTTGTAGTCGCAGGTACTTCGCTCTTCGTTTGCTCTTGTGTAGAACACAAGACTCCCGGCGCACCCATCGGTCCGCCTTATAGACCTGTCCGCCCGCTAAGCTCGAAGCGTCGACGTCATTCTACATAGTTTGCGAAATATCTAGAACATACTAGACTCTTTGCTATTTGACAATTCGCATGTCATACTCTATGGTGGACTGACGTCACATATAAGCCGCCATATTTAATGTCATTTTAATTACGTCAATTCGTAACAGTACTATAAAATTTCGAAAATTTAAAAAACACAGTAGTATATGGCGGGTTTTAAACCTGCGCCATTCCAATCAGAAGGCAACAATCCACACCACTAAGCCACAGAGGCTCTAACTCATTGCTGACTATTCACACAGCGCCATCCACTAGCCCCATGTTAAGCGTGAAACTTGTATTACGTGTACGACACAACTGATAAATATACTTATATACTTTTTTCTAAATATATAAAAATTGTATAAACACCAATACAAATGCACACAAATGTTTGTTTTGCCCGGGGATAGAACCCGAAATCCTTGGCGAAGTAGCCGGCATCTGAGCCGTAACAACAACTGGGTTCACTGGTGGATTAGTGAGATCACTACCGGAACCAAAAACATTTGTAATACGCAGTTTTTGGCAGCAAATTTAGATTGTTAGGTGCCTTTGTCGAAGTGAAACAAGATACGAAAATATGAAAATGAGACCTATTATATCCCTTTAGGTTTAAATAAAGTTCAGTGGAACGAAAAACGATTCAAGTTAGTTATTACCCACCACAAAGCGTACTTCTTCGACCAAAGCAGAAATGTTGAACGCTATTTATGTCGTGTAAAATGGTGCTGAAATTCTATTTATAGGCAAAGACGCTTCGTCTCTGTGGTATTAACTCGTTTATGCTGCTGAACTGACTTGCTAATGGAGTATTCCTGTGGGATTCTTAGTACTAATCAACACCTAAAACCAGTATAGTATCTGACATAGGTCCCTTAGAATAGGATAGCGCGACACTTGTCACTCACCGGGTAAAATATACCCCACCAAAATCATTATGTAAAAAACCAGCCAAGTCTCGTTTGTTTATTTACTAAAACTAATGAAATTTAGACAAATTCGTGCAAGGTCTTAGGTTTCTTACGACGGTTTTTATATTATTACTGTTGATGTTGTGTGACTTGGCCGTTGAACATTCTTGAGTGAGTATCATAAATGCGAAACTTTGCTTTTGCTTTACTTCGGAAATAAATTACCTACAGACTTGAAACTCTGTATTTTAAATATGTGAAATGAAATGAAAAGTGTTTATTCAGTTTAGGTCCTTATAGAACACTTATGAAAGTCAAATGAAGCTACCACTGGTTCGGGAGGTAGTTTTCCACTGAGAAGAAACCAGCAAAAAACTCAGTAGTTACTTTTTTCAAAAAAATTGTGTTGAATACGAAATCATTTGTAATCAAAATAATTATATAAAGCAAATGATTGTGAAATGTGATTACTGTATACAAAAATTTCAGCGTTCTAGTCTAGTAAAAAAATCGGCCTGAAATCGTGGCGAAATGGACCTGGAATATGAATGAATAGTACGGCCAGTGTTTACTTCGCGCTTGACTCAGCAGGGGCACTGTCGTGCCCTCTGTGATAGCGCCGAATAGATTTGGAAAGTTAGTTCTAATGACCATTTTTGTTTTTAGGATCGATTTTTTTGTAATCTTATATTTTTTTCTATAATCTTCTAGAGTTATGCTGGTTGCGTCTTCTGCTGAGCAAAACTTACGCGCTTGCGATGATTGGTGACAGTTTTGGTCACTTATCCAATGAGAAAAAGTATTAAAATTTCCTTTTCCAAATTACCATGCAAGTGGGAGGACTCCAGAAAAAATAATGTACCAAAATCATATGAAGACTTTCCATCCGAGGGGTTAAGTACTTAAATTTTAAATACGTAAAGTTATGAGAATAGTACTGAAAGAATAGGTTATTCTATCTGGCTAGCAGCTGCAACAATGTCATCGTTTAAATGAAGTGTCCGTGCAGATAATTGTCAGGTATCAAGAGTGGTAATTAGCACACAGTACATGCTACTGTATCATTTCTGATTTTAGATTCGCCTATTGTTTTCGTATTGAAAGTGAGACTAAATTAAACGTACAAGCCGAACGACCGCAATTGAATGAAATATCAATACGTTTAAGATGTTTTGCATGAATTGTAACTCCATAATAATAAGTAGCTATTTGTTTTCATTACTGGGACAACAAAATAAATTACATTTGATTTGATGTTATGATCTAAGAGGTCGATACATCAAAGGTTCCAGGTTCAATTCCCGTACTGTAATTAAAATAAAAAATATAGCTATTGGAAAGTCCCTATAGCTATGTTGTGCGAAGGCCTGTGACCTGTAGTAGGACGTTATAGGCCAATGATGATGATGTTTTATAAAATGCATATAAACCCGTTGTTTATTTCCCATATTGTAGTCTAGTTGTTATGTGCGGACCCTGCTAGTTACATAGTAAAAATATTTAATGTAATTTAGATAAAACCTTCATAAACTAACCTCACCTGCAGGTGTATCCTACCAAATAGGGAACGAGACTCTGGAAATACTTTAACACGCACTAGAACAGCCCAATGGGTTACAAGTCTAAAGTCCTTCTTTGTTGAAACTCATAAAAGAAAGTGTAAATTGTACAGACGTTAAGATAGAATACTCAAAAACTAATACAACGTTTTTGTGACACAATGTTTTAATTTCTTGGGGATCTAATTAAGAATAATACCTACTTTGGGTTAGATTAAGGTAATTTGAAACGATCTCGACGTGAAACGCGACTTGTTTTAAATCTCAAGCCATTTATTGCGCAGTAAACTATGTAAATTGTCAATCGCTCCCAGGACATGACTGCATTGAATTACATCTGTGCGCGCGCACGTTTTCTTGACTACAAGTAGCCATGGCCTAGAATAAATGTACATATTTTGTATCGATTTGTAGCAATAGATTTTTCCAAAGAGCGAGTGTATTGGTATAAGGGTTCTATGTTCCTAGGTCCTTCCTATATGGATGGACCGACGAATAGCGCTGATCGCTGGTGGAGGCTGGATGTGGATATCGGAGAACGGGCGAGAATATTTTGCGCAAAATAGAGGCGACCTATGCATAATGAAGGCTGTTAACGAAGACCATCTGCCATTATTATCTTTTAGTTCATGTATTTATGTATTAATATGTATGTATCTACCCCCCAATTCGCACTAAGCGGTTCGCTTCTACAATTTATTTCGAGCACCTAGAGCACAGACATCTGAACCTAGAGAGTGGAATTATCTACCTGTCGCTTTGTTTTCTGATCATTATAACTAAGGCAGTTAATAAGTATTTTTACTCGACTGCCGCAGGTAGGTTATATTTTTCCAGTTGAGTATGCTCCATTTTCATTTATTTTCATTTGCCTTGTCACCTACCATCAAGGGAGATGACAGGTAAATGCTCAACTGTTAGCTATAAAAAAGAGGAAATAAATAGATAAATCGTGCTGTTTATGTTATATACGGTTAATATACCTATGCGATAATGTAGAGCATCGTCTGCTAGCAGCACTGATGTCGATTTAACGCGTTTTCGTTTACCATCGACCGCGTGGAGTAGCAATAAAAGACAATGTTATATTTCACTCAAATTTTATATGAAACATAAAATTCAGAAGCATCTGCATGTGAAAACACCATTATATTTTGTACGTTTAAATACCTCTGCATGTGAGAACACCATTATATTTTGTACCTTTTAAACGCGTCGATGGCGTCCGTCTCGAGGTTGTGCAGGAGTATATCTACCTGGGCCAAACCATCCAACTTGGCCGGCATAACTTCGGAGGGAGGCTAGTAGGATTCAGTTGGGCTGGGCGGCATTCGGCAAGCTACGTCATGTCCTAACGTCAACTATTCCGCAATGCTTAAAGACGAAAGTCTTTGAGCGAGCTATGCTTGGAGTCTCTCTTAGGGATAAGATTAGAAATGATTTAATTCGTAAGAGAACTAAAGTTACCGACATAGCCCACCGGGTCAGCAAGTTGAAGTGCAGTGAGCTGGTCACGTATGTCGCAGAACCGATGGCCGTTGGAGCAGACGAGTTCTGGAGTGGAGACCGCGTCTTGGCAAGCGTAGCGTAGGACGCCCTCCGGCCCGATGGACCGACGACTTGCGAAAGGTCGCTGGTGGAAGCTGGATGAGAAAGGTGGAGGACCGGGATGTCTGGCGCAAAATGGGGGAGACCTATGTCCAGCAGTGGACTGCAATAGGTTGAAAAGAGAGAGAGAGAAATACCTTTAAGCATATCATGTTGTAACTGTGCTATTTAATGGTGAAATTTTAATGACTATAGGTACATCTCACTTGGACCATTATTATAAAATCAACGTCATATGTCCACTGCTTAACAATGCCTCCCGTAATGTCTTATCCAGTTTTCTGTGAAGCCGTGGTATCGTTTTGTTCTCTCTAGCTCATTCGTGCAAACGCAGGGCTCTCCCAAATGTGTACTAAATGCTAACTTGCGAATTAAAGTTTCTAAGTCATAGTATCTTAAAATACTTGTCTTATTCTTCAGACTGAAACAAATTCATTCCAAAAGCATTATTGTTGGTAATGGCGGGAGAAAAAGATAAGAAAATTATATGCATTCATGTAACGTAAAAGTTGTTACCATTCTTAAAGATGCGGGGTGTCAGTCGCATGCTTTTGAGATAGCACAAACGTGTAAATATCTATAAAAAGTTTTACCTTGTGATTACCCTAGCAAAAATACAATGAAATTGAAGGACACTTTAAAGAAGTCTACAAAGAAAATTTGTCGTGAGACACGTTAAAAGCCTTTATTTAAAAAGTGTCCCGTCTCACTTCATTTACTTGTTAATTAAAAAGACAAAACACTTGTCTCCAGTGGAAATCAATGATTCAACGCGGAAAAAGGCGTCGTAGTTAACTAAAATTTGCGACTCGAGTAATACAACACAGAGTGTTCTGGAGAAAGTAGAGGAACCCTATGGGAACTAGATAAGGTTGCTATTAGGTTTGTTTCCGATAATTTTAGTTGTGAATTAACAAAGATCAAATAAATATTTAAACAATTCAAGGTATATTTTATGTTAGTTTGCTGCCATAAAGGAATTACAGATTTCAAGTGTAGTTCGTTAGTGATTATAATTGAAAATATATTATAGGTAAGTACTAGCTATTAGACCTCGGAGACATTATACTTTTAGATTTAATATATATTCCTCCAAAGATTTAGGCCCGTATTTTAGAACGATACTCAAGCATTAATCTTTACTTAAATAGAGTTAGTAAAAGATGCTGCTATTTATCGTATATCTATCCCTTTCTAAGTCAATTTAAGTAAATATCAAAATTGAGTCGCATTCTAAAATACAGGCTTTAGAGTATTATAAACATCCTGGATATTCTAATACTATTGCACTTTCGATGAATGACACAGCAAAATAAATAGCCAGGAGTGCTTTCGACACCAACATGGTATTTATAAATACAAGACTCCATGGCTTTCTTAGAATACGTTCGTATGTGCACTACTAAAAATAAATATAAGTGACATACATCTTTTGACAAGCTAAGTTTAGATGCACTATGGTGTTCCAAGGTCTATGTGAACAGATTACGCAATTCGGCCACAAAATTGTATGTCTTTGTTGTTTCTTTAAACAAATCCAGCTGTCTACACGAGGTAAGTAAATTTCCAGTTAAAAATATTTTACGACTGCATGAACCGGGACCTACATTTTTTTTAAACAAAAAGATGAGCAGAATGACTTGCTGTTACAGGTTGTTGCACTTTCATGTTAAAATAAATACTTGGTATTTCTGCGCATTCTGAATACGGTGTTCGAAATGTTCCCGCTTTTCGCTTTGAATTTCCCTAAAAACTATTTATCCGTTTAATTACATTGTTTGGGAGAGTTAGTGAGTTTCAGCGTTTCTTATTTAAATTGTTTTATCATTTAACGCTCAACCCACCCTTTATAACAATGTTACCACTATTATACGTTCATTTCTCCCCATTTAATTTGTTTTAACATCTACTTGGGTGTAGATTGAGCTTTTTGTGATGGTACTTTGGTTTTCAATTTTAATCACAAGTACTAAAGGTTCTATAATGAGCTCAGTTAAGATACATAAATACACTTCGTGATGCTTCGCAATGGGCCGGCTCGACTTCAGAGACGTCACAAAAACAGTCGAAACAACGCATTGAGTAGTTGAAGTTATAAGAGGCATGAAACCCTCCAATGTCTCCTTTTCTCTCTTCTTATAAGATAGCCAACACACTAGTTGCTCGTTCGTAGTACTGAGTGTTCAAAGGCGGTAATATCACTTAACATCAAGTGACCCTTCTGCTAGTAGCCTACTTTGAAATAAAAAATATATTATTAAAAACATGAGTACACATTATAACTAAGGTAAAAACAATTTTTATTACCGTATCAGGTCTGGATTGAAGTTACTATTTAAATGTTTGGATAAGGACAACAACAACAATCATAATCATCATCATTACTGCTTAATATTGGTTTTCTTACTACTGAACGACGGCCTTCCCTAATGACTTCCACACGGACTCTAGAGGTCATGTACGATGTAGGTGTAAACATGCGAACAAAGCCGACTTAGCTTTTACTTGTTCCTACTCTTAATCTTTGCCAAGAAAAAGGTTATTTGATAAAAGTTTATCGTGCAACTTTACCGTCACCGATATATGTATGTATTTGTTTCGCCATCTTGTGCTAATAAGCTTAGTTCCGGAGTGGCCGGGAAACGAAGTTTGCGCGTTTTGCAAAAACTTATGGATATACGAGACGTGAATAGCTTATTATAATTGTTTGGTTTTGTTTGAGTGGCAATAATTTTTGACTTATGTTTCTACTTTCTAGAGTTAATAGTAGTTTATTAGTTGATTTTCTCCATACACATCTTACGTATAAACAGGTTTATCTGCTCGATTAATTAGGAGGTAGATACTTCTGACGAAAATTAGATTTTCTATTGTAGTGCCTGTGATACAAAAGTACTACAAAACGGATACTTAATTATTAATAAGTAGGTAAAGTAACAACGTTTAAGTAGAATAGTACTTTTAGCATAGTATATATTATCTGTGCTTTAGCATAATATAAAAATATTTCAGTTAACATTTGTACAGTGTTCATACATAGTCTAGCCGTAGTATTTTTTTTGCTTCATGTGTTTTTCATGGTTTCTTCGATTAAACTAAGAGCAATCTGCGTCCGCTGCTCATATGGTTGAACTGTGTAGGCCATTAGCATAAAATCAGATAATCCATTTCACAAAATACTAGGTAAGTTGACGGTGATGTGCCTCCTAATTATTAAAATATAAAATCTTGACAGACAGAGATACGAACAATGTGATTGTGTAGTATAATAACTTATGTGCATGTATTTTGTGAGCGTCGGTGGCTCAATGGTGAGGTCTGTCGCCTTCCTACCGGGTGGGCTGAGGTTCAAATCCCGACACGTACCCATGTGTTTTCGAATATGTACGTTATCCGACGCTCTTACGGTGAAGGAAAACATCGTGAGGAAACCTTCATGCACGCCTGCGAAGAGATTCGAAGGTTGTGTGTGAAGTCGTCCAATCCGCACTGGGCCCGCGTGGACGACTAAGGCCTAATCACCCTATACGGTTAGGCTCGTGCCCCTCAGTGGGGACGTTTAATGAGCTGATGATGATGTATTTTTATTTATTTATTTATTTTCGGAAGACTAACAGCATACATATTTACAAAAATAAAACTTAAGTTTAATACAATGTTAAAAATAAGTCTCTACCTATAAATATAAATGCAGTGGCATGCACTCTATTTATGCAAATAAGCAGTGCATCTTCCCTGATACCCTGTATCTTCCGACAACCCGGATTATCGCCATCATAATAATATATAAAATATCCCTCTTTATGTACCATATAGTTTTGAAACTGTAGGCGATGTAACGCCAAATAGCAAACAAACCTAACCTAAATTCCACAACAATGTTCTAATTTAAATGTTTTTACGATTAGTGATAGTTTTGCATACCCTTCTCATGATCTCTTTGCACGCTACTGCATGTATGTCATTGGGAAGAAAGTAGATATGTTTATTCTGTGAAAGGAAACAATATTACCTTAATGATGCCTTTGTTAAGTTTTGAATTTTGTGATCGTAAAAGTGGCAGTTGACCAAATAAGATCCTTATTTGATTTTAACTATAGTTCTACTATCTAAATTCCCCCGCATTCACTATACTATGTTTCATCGATTCGTAGTGCTAATGAGCCAAGTTGCGAAGTTTGTACGGTTTGCAATAACGTGACCTTTTGCCTCTCTAGTTTAAGTAATGGGTATGCGTGACGTGAATGCAGATGGGAACTATGGAGCTGGACTACTATATACAGGGTTTGGGGTACTATACTCTTTACAACTTGTTGTTCTGAATATAGCCTATATGTGGTAGCGCTATCTAGCTAAGCATTAGCCTGTAATATGTATACTAAACAACGGATAAACAAATTTATTTCCTTTTTTTAATACATACATATTATACATAGAAAACACCAGGACCAATACAAACACAGACATGTTCATGCACACAAATGTTTCTACTCCCCGGGGATCGAACCTGGAACCCTCGGTGTAATAGCCGAAATCTCGAATTATTATAGCAGAGCGTCGTCAAAAATAGCAAGGGTAAACTGCCGCTGACTGGTATATCCAACAAAAAGATTAGATTTTCTATTGTGTCTGGAATCTTGGCGGTTAAAATGCTAACGTGCATGGACGCTAACCTTATAATTATATTACCATTTTATATTTAAAATTAATGATGTGGATTACACGGCGTAATGCTGGTGCCACACTAACGGATAATGTCTTACGCCCATTATCGCGATAATTATTGTCATAATTTTGAATACATTAAAACTGTCAAATAATCGCGTTAATATGAACACCTGAAATTAACGCTCATTGTCGCGATTTAATAATTAACGCTTTGACCGCCGGTATTCCAGACACAATGGAAAAGCGATTGTTTTTGACGCTTGAAGGCATCTTTGACGGCCAAAGAGCGTCGGTGGCTCAATGGAGTGGACTGTTACCTTCCGGTTGAGAAGGGGCAGGTTCAAATTCCGGCACGTACCGATGTATTTTCCAATTTTCGAAATTATATGTACGTTATCCGACACTCTTACGGTAAAGGAAAACACGAGCACCTGCGTAGTGATCCAAAGGTTGTGCGTAAAGTCGTCAGTACGCACTGGGCCCGCGTGGACTTAACAGGTAGGCTCGTGCCCCTCGGTGGAACGTGGCTTGATATGACGTTTAAGATGACAACTACTAAAGGTTCCAGTTTCGTTCCTTGTGCAAAACTAATAATTGTGTGCAAGCAAAATGTGTGGTTGTTCTTGGTGGACTACGTCAAATAATGTTGGTATTAGTCTGGGTATGATTTATGTATGTATTTACAAAACGTATATAACATCTTTTGCATTTATTTTAGTTCCAATTGTTCTATTTGCTACACCCTACCACGGTAATGTATCAGACCATTGTATTTGTGTGAAAGACATGCGGCATAAGTAAATAAGTTATTGACTGGTTAGCGATCTTTGTTTTTCTGAATATATTTCTTTATTATGCCCATAAATATCCTTCATTATGAAAATAATGCAGATGTATTGTAAAGCCGACATAACAGTTCAATTTATTTTAACTATATGAGGAATGTTATTTTGTTGTTCAATTAGTGGCAATGTTCTCTTCGATTGTAAATACATGATATACGTCATTGAAGTCATTGCAATGTCATACATACTTATATATACAAGTTAAGTATGCATACATATATTTGATTAATATTTCATTTTTATTACAAGTACACAATTTTACAATTCACGTCAGTAAGTTCATAAGTATAGATTGTTGTATATTGACTTGTTGATTCTACAGAATTGAACCGCTTTGGATTTGTTTTTGTTAAGACCTTATCTAAAGAAACCATAACCTATAGATTTATTATCTGTGTATTCTGAAAGGTGGGAAACCGTTACTTAATACCTACACATGAATAATTTGATATCGTAGCCGTATTACAAGTGATAGTAGTTTCTTACTTAGATAATATAATACATGATAACACAAGAAAATAAAACAAATACGTACGTTCATTATATAAACATTGATTTATGGATTAAAATTTGAAAAATATGTTTTTTTAATATTATTATTAGTACTGGGTTTCGAAGGCCTTACCCTAGATTCGTTAGCCTTAGTGGCCGTTTTCAATAACTCGTAGAATTTTAGTACACCAATAGACATAAAAACAATAAAGTTATTGGTGTTCTTACACAAAAAAAGAATCTTTAAAGATTAAGTTTCCTGCAAGAAATTTAATCATTTTTTTATAATCAAACTTTGAATGGGTACACCCTGAAAGATTGTTACATATATTAGGGAAACTCCAAAGAAAACCAATCTCAGCGAGCCATCTAAATGCGACTTTCCAAAATTGCATCTCGCATCGGGTTCTCCCCGGAAGAATCGCATTCCAAAATGAAATATTCACGGATTCCCAAATCCAATTATCTTTGGCCTCCACACCGACTCCCGGTGTGAAGCTCACGATAGGCGTTAAATAATCATCCGCTAATTTGATTTCATATTTTTCACTTGAACTTTTTCTTATTTTCGAAAATTAACCATTTAACTGCTTATTCTAGACACATAAGAATACTATTCTATCTCTTGGATACTCGTCTGCAGCAGTCAAAGGGAACAATCAGGTCCAAAATATAAACACACTAACATTTTGGCCAATCCGATATTCTGTTTTTAATATGATATTTCTTTAATTAACTTGTTTCATTACAGAAATGGTGATTAGGAAAGTAATGAGCATAGACATATTATGAGGTAGACAGACTGTATATTGAAAGGCGGTGTCTAATTTTTGTTAGTGTGCAGTTACAGATTTGTATTAGTGTGCGTCACTAGGGATGTGACCTTGGTATCGAACATATTGCTAGAATTAAGCCGGGCGTCGTCGTCGCACCTGCAGAATTAGATGATTATAAATTGTGTTAAAAATAACATGGAGTCAGTCATTAATTTTATCTACAACAAAAATTAAAAATAAAGCGTTACCATAATAAATTTTATACGCAAATATTTTAAAGTTTGGTCTTCCTGGGTTAAAAATTAGATGATGTTGGAACAAATAAAACAAAATATTATTGGTAAGTATTAAATAAAGCGTTACCATAATAACACTCACAAACTCAAACTTAAAAATTATTTTATTTAAAAAATATCTCTAGGTGAAAGAAAATGTTACGTAACGTAAGGTTTATAGTGATTTCAACCCAGTTATTACAAAAGTAAATGCTGATATTAACAATCGCAAAAATTTGACCAATGGAAAACAAAAATGCGAGTCACAACTGTAGCACATGACTATGAATAACACTTTCATCACATTTAAATTAAGGAATTTGTAAAAATTAACTTTAGTCACTCAGTAGTTTGATGTAAAGGAACTTTATTTGTATGCCTTTAAACAACATACTTCATTATCGGTACGCTTTTTATTGTCATGCTATTCCAATTTAAACTTTAAAATATATAGTATAGAAACAGATTTATTTCTATCTAAAGAAAACAAAAAGCTTACTTTCTCTAACCAGTTATACAGAAAAGACTCGCATAAAAGGGTCTAAATAGTAAAAATAACTAACAGGTTGATAATATCCAGGATATCCTTCAAAAATGGTTGGTACTGCATCGGATTTCAGTTTTTTTATTGATAAGCCTACGATGAAACAGGATTGCTCAAAATGTTTTGAGCAAAGCCTGGTTCTTCGTAGGCTCCCAGTTTTCACGCCTTACACTTTTAACCCATTCTTCTCTGATTTGTGGACATTTCGGGAACCTAAAAATTCAATAATTGTATAAAAGAAACTGTTAAAGAAATACTATCGATGGAATTAAATTCTATGTTGAGTACATCACTATGTAACATCCTTAAATTTTCATGCATAATATTAATTGTTTTAGACGTAATTTCTACAATTAATACAAGCTAATGTATGTCTAACATTATTTAAAGTCTAACTACTACATGTTTTTTATCCATAAGTCTCATTACAACTACGTAATATGAATGAAAATGTCGTCAAATATTTACTTATGAAATGATAATTCCGGGTCTTTTACTCCTCCTTTGGTGGTTCTTGAAGAACAATTTACAGCAGAACACGACATTTTTCTAAGTTTACTTATTCTTTGCAAAATATTTATTAAAATTATGACACTTTGTGAAAAATTTGCACGACAGCTCGTAATGTTTTGGCCTCTTTGGAGGCCACAAAATGACACGACGTCAGAGTTGTCAAACGTCTATCAACCGTCTCTTCTACTCGTAACTAGGATTCGTGTGATAGACAAAGATACATGACGTGTATTGCATTACAATGATATAAGAGCGGCAACGTCTTATGACTACATCTAGTACATGCTTAATCTAAGGTAATGAGTATTCTGTTATGATGTTATGTCATTATATTAGAACGTGACAATTGACTTTCAAGATTTTAGATTCACAGATTATAAAGACATCAGATACTTATGTTGAGCCACATAGAATAGCAATATTATTGGTATTTCATCATAAACTTTAATGAGATTTTATCTTCATTATCTGACGGCCTAAAATCACCTTAAATCATGCAAAATAAGTTTGCAAACTTATACCCTGACGACAGGTATCTGCATATTTAAGACTTGAGACGTATAATAACGTAATTAAACGTTCTTGTTGCAGATAACATCTGAGTTAATAATTCTGATAGAAACCATTTAATTAAAGCTATTTAGTCATTCGTTGCACTGTAAAGTAAAAGAATATTAAAATAGTCCCTTTTTATACCGCTTTATATAAAATATATTCTAACCTTTTGAATTTCTAATTCGAAGAATCAAAACGGATGTATCCTCTTCATTAAAATGGATAAACAGCTCATCGCTTATCTGGGATAAGTACTTCCGTGTTCCTAAAGGTCCGGGTGGAGTTGACCCTGCAACAAGCTACTCGTAGGAACCTATGTAAATTAAGTAAGAACATTTCGCACAAGAATTTCCTGACTTTTTGATAATTCTATCAAATACGCCTTTGCAAATCATTACGAAGCAAGATTGTAAGACATTTTACATCACCATTTTAAAGGTTGTTTAGACAAGTTAAAGGTTTTTTCTAAAAAATATTAATATTTGTAGATGTTGACTGGAAGATTTATTTCTGAAGTTAGTAATTTTTTTAACAATCAACATAGGCAAGTACCTACTCGAATATAAATTCGTATAAAGCGAGTAAATGTTGCTTTAAATCGTGTTATTTTTATCTCTTAACTAAACAATAGGAAATTATTGAACCGAGGTATAGGTATTCTAAATTATTATTTAATATTTTTTCAAAAGAAATTGCTAGCATTTTGTTACATTTGATTTGAACAATTTATTATTATCAATAAGTAAATAAAATATGAACAGGTTCGGCGTTACAAATATGTACAAAATTATGGTCTGCTGTTGCATAGTAATATACTTGAATTGAACATCAGTGAATTTTTGAAAAAATTATTACTCTACAAATTCTAAGAACGTTTTTAACTGTAATAAAACATGTACGATGCTTTCCCTGAGGTGTTACCGTTCTAAAGATGAAATGCTTTCTACTTATAAGATTTGACTGACGGAAGTTTCAGTGGTCCTTTAAATAAATTTTACCCATAACCACCATGATATTGAAGTGAAAGTTCAAATTTATAATCAATCAGAATAAACTTGTTCTTTTGTGATAATGATAACTGTCACATTGTTGTTGTATAAAATCGTGACTGTAATGCTTGTATCTTGGAGGAATTCCTCCGAGTGGTTGTCTATAAAAGCTTTAAGCCTATTTGCAACAAACCATGCGACTAATCGTGATAGCAAGTCACGTACTTACCTTTATTGTTCTAAACTATATTTTCAAATGAATCATTCAGTTTATGGTTATAATAACCGGACGAAAAGAGATATAAGTACAGTTTCAATGCCCGTCAGCCGAGACAATAGATGTTAGGTCTCATATACCCGGTAATTTCACTAGCTACAGTGCCCTCATAGAAGTCCAAAACACTACTATTTCATGGGAAGATATCTGGCACTCTGGTAAGTACTAGTATTTTAAGTAGGCACTTAAAAGAAAATTGCATATGTATAATAAGACAAGGTTTTAAATTATTCATGACGTCTTTGGTATTTATAGTAATGACATCGTGTAAACGGCTTTGACCTCTGTTTGTCAAATTATGTACAATTGCGTTGCGTCATATTTTATTTATTTTCATTTTACCAATGATATTATGTAGTAATAAAGGTAGATACGCTATCAGTGCCTCAAAATCGAACTGCCAAAGAGAATACAGTTGTAGGCTCTTTGTTTAGGTACGCTCATTCAAAATATGTGTATGTGTGCTTTCGCTGCATTCGGAACACATTTTTCGATTGTTTTGTGAGCATATAAAGAATATTTACTTTTCGTATCATTGGGTTTTCCTGTAAAACCAGCGCCATGCCAAAAATTGCGTAGGAATTAGCCGAGAGGTAACTGTTGTAACATAAAAAATAAATTGTTGTTTTTAACGACCACTTAGTATCAAATATTACAAAATATTTTTTATTATATTCAATTCGTAAAGAAAAAAGGAAGTACCTATTATTGAGTCAAACGCATTTTTTTATCAAATCGTGACTTCCTTTAGAAAATATCTGGTTTAGCTATAAATTTATAGTTTTCAATGGGCAACAAAGAAAAAAACATTTATAATGTAATATTTAATACCTACAAGGTGTACCTGTCAAAACTGTCTTAGTATTAGCTGAGTGGCCACCATTTTGGTAGCATTATTATAATTTTTGTAATATTATTTTGAGGACGAACATGTAATAATTTGAATTGCACCAAATTTTTTTTCTTTCTTTCTTTACCTCAAGGCATTTTTACTGCACCTTTTATTCAAATTAAGGCAAATTTTCATAGGCTAGATTACATTGATGTAACCCTTAAGCAAACGAAGCCCTTACTGGCCCCGGTCGCTCTAATGGCGGCTCTAATGAAACACTAATATTTATGCAAGTCTTCAGCCAAGTTTGGCAATCAAAGTGGTTAGTCGTGTACTCTCAAAACAAACTTATAATAATAGTTTGTACTCCTATTATGTAATAAAAAGTAGCGGCAAGTTTTAATTTGCTATATACGTATATACTGACTGACTTATAATTAAAACTGTCAGACAATGGCGATTATTGAACTCACCCGAGATATTGCTGTACTGAGAGTGTCAATGGCTCATTAATGTGGACTATTATTTTTTATTTATTTTTTTCATCCTTTATAGGCAGACATTTGACCGCCATCTCACCTGATGGTAAGTGATGATGTGGCCGAAGATGGATCATGCCTGCCTAGAAACAGCCATTTCACTCTTGCCTTGAAGACGGCCAGGTTGTAATGATCGGGGAACACATAAGGAGGCAAAGAATTCCATTACCCTCCGATCTGGAGGATGCAGGTTCAAATCCTGCCACGCACCAATGTGTTTTGAATATGTATGTTTATTCGACGCTCTCACGATGGAGGAAGACATCGTGAGGCAACATGCGCACGCCTACGAAGAAATTCAAAGGTTGAGCGTGAAGTTGGACAATCCGCACTGGGCCCGCGTGGACGACTAAGTCCTATACACCCTATACGGGTAGGCTCGTGTCTCTCGTGGGACGTATAATGAGTTGATGATGATGATGATTGTTTCACCGACTACCACAGCTACTGAATGAACGTACATTTATCAGAAAGAGGTCGAACTTACCAGTGCGCTGCTGGTCCGAACCTTTTTTATTAATCCTGCCAAAAATCGAACGGTAATATTTTGAAACTTCATCAAATTCCATAACGTGTTTATTTCGTTAAAAAAAGCAAAAACATTCATCCATACATTCTTACTAACTATCGCGTTTAAAATGAACTAGTATGATAAATTTCGTTATGTTTTCATTATTAAATGAGTGAGAGGGATGTTTTCCTTATAATAATAAAAAAAACATGTTATTTTAGCATAGCATAAAATTGTTGTGGTTCATATGATTTAATAGTTCATCATATCCAATCATACATCGCGCTTTTCGGGTTTATAAATAAACTGATTACAACACCGCGATCTGAAACTACACATTATTTTATAAGTTATTACGAATCCATTTTTAGGCCATGGACAGGTTTTGAACAGGAATTTGTTATTGTTAACGAATAAAACAACAAATAACTAAAATTCAATCAGCATGATTAATTTTTAATCACAAAAATTATTCCGTTCTAATACTGTTGAGAAGAAAATTTACCATCGTTCCGCTGCAATCATACTTAACCATTATTAGGCCGTAAGAGGTTAGAACTCTTACCAGGTCTCGTCAGATTGCTCATTTAATCATTGTATAAACTCGATATAATTTCAACAATTCCAACCGAACAAAATGAAATTAATTTACGAATACAACATAAGTGGACGCATGATAAAAAAAAAAGAATGTGCGCATCGCCACGCACTGTCAAATTATGGCGAAAACCCCAATAAGTAAAACCCAGAAAGCTTGCAAGGAACTCGTACATTAGATTATTGGTAGAATTGTGATTCAGTAGTGTATGTATGCCTCGAAAATAGAACGATAGAAATCCCATACATTCCATTTTCAAAGTGGTGAATCTGGGGGCACGGCAGTGCCCCCGCCAAGTCAAGCGCGAAGCAGTAAACACTGCCGTACCATCCTTTACAGGATCCATTTCGCCGCATTTTCAGGCCCCAATTTGAGAACCTTTGGATAATACCAGAGCGCTGAAATTTTCGTCATCTAGTAAAATATAATAACATACTTTGAATCCAAAATTTCAAGTCTGTAGGTCATTTAGTTCCGACGTTAAGCGAAAGCAAAGTTTCGCATTTTCGACAGATAGACACTCACTCACTCACACATGATCATCAAAATAGAACTAGTACTTCCCGTTAACTCAGAGAGTTGAAATTTGGTACAAAGTTAGGGTTTAATGGTTACATAAAGGAAAAACTATAAAAACATGGATAATCGAAGATCTGGAGTACCTGGTGAACCTGCTTAGATAACAAAAGAGCCCAGTCATCGACATACCGCCTTTAGTCAATATATATTCAACATGGTGGGCCGCTTCATCCGATGTCAAAAATCGGGGGGCACGGTAGTGCCCCCGCCAAGTCGTGCGCGCTAGACCAATACAAACAGACATGTTCATGCACACAAATATTTGTAGGTACTGCCCGGGGATCGAACCCGGAACCCTTGGTGTAGTAGCCTACGTCACAACCATTACACCCAATGGGTCGTCCAATATTCCTTTCAAGTTTCTACAAAAAGAAGTGAAATCCCACCAAAAACATTCTGTAAAAAATGTAGCCAAGTCTAGATGGAGCTGCTTGATTATCTCTAAAAAGTAATGAAATAAGACAAAGACGTGCCAAGTCTAAGGTTCCTTACTGCAATTACTTTATTATTATGGTTAATGTTGTGTGACTTGGCCGTTGAACATTCTTTTTACGTTAGTGGCTCTATCAAGCCTACAATCGACGGGTTATTGAATCTCCGTTTTCCAAGTGGCAAATTTGTATCGTCAATGGGTAGCGGTTCTGGCGACAGAATAGTGCAATGGTGTCATGGAGCACCTCGTTTTGTATCCTTGTATACTCTTCAACGGCCAAGTCACACAACATTAACCATAATAATAAAGTAATCGCAGTAAGGAACCTTAGACTTGGCACGTCTTTGTTTTGATTTCATTACTTTTAAGAGATAATCAAGCAGCTCCATCGAGACTTGGCTAAATTTTTTACAGAATGTTTTTGGTGGGATAATACTTACTGTTTAATCTTATTTGTGAATTCCCAGTGTACAGGTGGCGGCGTTAAATGCTACGACGTTCAACACAAAGTTCTATCACATTTATACGTGTACGAATCTTGCAGCATACAAGCGAAATTGGCGTTATTGACCAATGCTATACAGTTCAGAAGCGTTTGCAGGGAATTGGCAATTTTAAAGGCAACGCTTTGGGTTCAACACGGCTAATTTGTATTTATTGTTTAGCACCATCGCAAAGTAACTGCCGCACAAATAGGACCGTTAGAAAACTATTAGATATCTTTTTCACTGTTAAATAGTTTCATTGCATGCTTTGGTCCTAGTAGTGCGATGAAAGTGAACGTTGGTCGAGCGAATAATGCTAAAATTAATTAAGATATTTTTCGGTTTAAAGATAAACAGAAATCGACATTGTTGCTACATGATAAGGGTATGAATTGCAGCGTCAAGATTCTAATTGCATTGAAGAGCATTAAGCTCGACTGCAGCGTAATATTACAGAAAAATGTGTTTTTTTTTTAAATTACGTATAACTTTAATTTGACTAACGACTGCTTAATGAGTAAACAAATAACTCCCTCAATGATTCATTATTTATCCCCTTGAACCCCAATGACACATAAAGGCGTTTTTCTGTTGTGTTTGGATTATTGGCAAGGAGAGGGTTCACGGATTCGAACCACATTTCATCGGCCTTTTTATAAATTCCTGTAGGAGGATGGATAATCGACTACTATTTAGTATAATGGATGCAAGCAGGCAAAGTTGATATGATTCATATCAACATTGCTGCTGCCAAAAGTAATTTATTGAAAGCACAAGTACAATGCAATGAGTTTAAAAGCGCGCAGGACTCAAGAGTGCGTCCCGGAATCTAAACGGAAAATTAAAAAGAAAAAAAGGGAGAGAGAAAGCTGGTTTTAGACTTTCCTAATAACCTGATTAAGCGAAATAAAATACAAAGCTTGGGTACATCATGTCGAGCCTGCCTATTTGTGCTGAATCATTAATCTCGCTATACTTATCATATTTATTTTTTATTCCATTCCTATATATTAGTACTCACTGCACGTGTGACATGGAAAAATATGTACATCCTTACAAAAATATACTTACGTCTTCGATCTTTTCTTTTCTATGAAATGTTTACGTAATTATGGGTATCGAATTCTGTCTTCGGTTTCTATTGAAAGGAATTTGTATGTGCCCACTCAGTGTATTCATTTCTCATAAAAGTGACTATATGCTTTTTTAATTTAATTGATTCTCAATCATTTCATCGATTTCGTCTTATTTTTTTTCGAACTGACTACTGCTGTTGGCCGCAGTTGGCCTTTACAGCTTCACCGGGCAATAGAATCGATTTGGTCGTCAAACGGTGCTTGTAAATAAAGGCTTCTTAATACTTACTTCATCATCAGTTCATAAACGTCCCCACCGAGGGGCACGAGCCTACCTGTAACGGGTGAGTAGGCTAGGCCTGTGTCGTCCACGCGAGCCCAGTGCGGATTAAACGACTTCACCCACAACTCTTGCATCACTTCGTAGGCGTGCGTAAGTTTCCTCACGATGTTTTCCTTCACCGTAAGAGTCGGATAAATACTTACTTACTTGATGTTTAATAGTGACGCACATGCAGGTGGATGGTAGGTACACAGATTAGTGCACTTTACCTCAGATTTCTAATTAAGCGAGGCTGCAGCACATATTCGGTTACTGTAGTGCTACGAAGATAGTATTTCCTGGATTAGGCAGCATCTTAATTGTATTACGTTTGAGCTCCGGCTCACATTTTGACGTGGTTCTCGAATTGCATGGCATTTCTCGACAATATTTGCAGTTGAAAATATCAAGTTAAATATTAGAAGAAAGACTGATTTATCATCAAAATTAACTCAAGTGATATACAAAACACGTGAAGAACACTTTATTTAAAAATCAATATTAAAGAGGAAATATGTGCAAACATTATTTAGTTTCCAAAGTACGAGTATTTACTTATGCCAAGTTTAGAAGGCTTACAATATTTAGAATACTCTGAGGATATTTTTTTATTTTTACTTATTTAATTTTAATAATTTTACGAACTAGCTTTACTTGACACCCAGGCGAACATAAGCATCAGGGACAACTTGTAAAACGTCACATAGAAAGTACGTATTTTGAGGAAATTATCCTTGTATTCTTGGGTACCCTAAAGCAATAGTTCCATAAAGGTGTTGTTTACAAATAACGTTTTCCATTATCGGGAGCGGTGTAAGGAAAAGAAGCAAGGGAAAAAGGTAACATGATTACCATAAGAATTAGGTCAGAAGGGTGGTAGCGGAGATACATTCCAATGAATAATGTAATATGCATATGATATCATATATTGTAACTATATTTTTATAAATTAATGTATCTTCATGATCAATAATTATGTGCACAACATTCATGTGTAAGAATTCAACTGCCTTCGTGGTCTAGTCTAGTCTAGGTCTGAGCGTTCAGTTAAGCTGGCTGTGATCAGAAGGTCGTGGGTTTGAATCATTGGGGAGCCGCATAGTGAATTCACATATTATATATAGAAAACACTCAGACCAATACAAACAGACATGTTCATGGACACAAACATATGAAATGCCTGGGGATCAAACGACGTCTCAACTTTTAGACCAGATGGTCGTCTAATACTGAAGTCTTTCATGTATCTTAATGATTTCCTTCTGCACTGCACTGGTGATGGCGCAGTTTTCATTGTCAGTAGCAACTTTAATGTCACGACAATATGAAAGACTTTAATTACCCAAAAATATTGATAGCTCGTACACCTGTATGTCGTGTAGTTTCAAGTTTCTGACTTTTGGGATACACAAAAGTAACTCCACAAAAACTCTTGGAAATTACCAAAATTGATTCCCAAGTTTGTTATACATCTTAGGTACTATACTTTTAAAAATGTGTTATTATCTCCAAATTTCATCGCTTAAAATTTAACCAATAAACTAACAGTGCATATTCGAGCTGTTAATAAAAGTCCATTTTCGGAGCTTAGAGAAGGCTGCATACAGAAGAGCCAAGTTCGCACCCCCTTTCGGATTAAAAAGTGAATACAAATGAAACCGTCCATTCCGCTGCGTCCGGAATTCCTGAATTCAAATTCCGCAAATACGATCGCAGTTAATTTAAGAATAGTCAATAGGCGGTGCTTTATGAGCACTCCGCCCCTGCGTTATTCCAACTCCGGCCTTTAGATTTCGAGTTCCATCTAATATTTAAACCGGAACGCAGGTGTGGTTTTGTCAAAGAATATATGTTACAGATGGAAGTTAAGTATTATTTTAAGATAATAAGTTATTTTTAAGTAAGGATGAGAACAAGTACGCAATCTTAACGTCACTGGTGGTTCTCGGCTCCAGATTAATTCAGAGAATCCTTAAGTATCAGTAACTAACTTGTGATTTCTAGATAATCATAGTTCTTCACGATTCATCATAACCAGTCTGTTTAATCTTACACAAATTATAGCCGATATTTTTAGGTAGGCACCGAAAGAGCACATGTTTTATAGTTGCGTCGAATAAACATTATGAAGACTAAATTAACTATATATTTAAAAAAATATATACCCGCTGTAAATATATTAACACATAAAAAAATTTTTTGAGTCGCTTCTCTTAAGTAATTTTTTTATTGTGGATTTTTTCCCTTAAGCAAATCGAAGATTTGCCGCTTAAATGTTAACATTACCGTTCAATATACACTTGAGAAATTGCTCAAATCGCTGTCTAGGGGAGACAGCGATATTCGCAGAAACAATACTTGTATTCGTAATGTAATTTCCTCGTTAGGATCGGCATGCGTCTGTTTACTGTAGTAATGTAAGCTAATGACGTGATTTTAGTCGTTGTCCTGACAAGCCACTGAGCTCTCATGTAGTTAGAATGGAAATGATGTTTGTGCGAATAAATTCACTACTAAGTTCGACATTAGATACAATGAAATATTATTCAGACGTAGTATTTTTTGACATTTTGGTTCAGGGGGCGACTGCTATATCTTAAAACTATATACTATAAAATTACTTTATTTTAAAAATACCTGGCAATGGATCTCAGCAAAAAGCTGGGCTAGCTCAGCGCTGATTTTCAGTTTGGCCCCTGGGATAGTTCTAATTATTTTAATTTGGAGGCATTGTGTGAAGCAAATTTAGTGTGTGTGTTATTATACCTTAGTGCAAGTATGTAAAAGTAATAATGTGTGCGTCCAGTCTCGAACAGTTTGATGTAAGTGTCATGTAGGTATAAGTGAGTGTATAGTGAGCTACGAGGAAATGAAAAAATGTTACAATCAAAAAGGCCGGCAACGCATTTCTTTGCCCTCTGGTATTGCAAGTGTACATGGGCGACGGCGTATTTACCATCAGATGAGCCGCCTGCTCGTTTGCCCGCTATAACATAAAAAAAAATACAATCATCATCAATTTATTTCACCAATTTATTTCCATTTTTAGATACTGGTTAGTATGGTAGTCGTTAAACACCACCAATCTGCGTGTTAATGACTGTTCGGTGACAGCCCAGTATGATGATGGTGATACATATATTTAACCGATTATTTTACTGGAAATTTCTTGGTTTCATGTGTATTCAGAATCTGTATTTGATGTTCATAAGAACCTCGGACCTCAATTGAATAATGGTTAAGAATTTGCAGCGGCTTTAGCCCCAGATGGCGCTTTAGAAATACTAATTGAACTATGGGTACCAAACAATCATAGACTACTCTCTTAATGCAAATACATAGATATATAATAAAGTCAAAGTCAAAATTCATTTATTCAGATTAGGCTTACAAAAAGCACTTATAATTATATATAAAGGGATCAGCTTTAAAGGCAGGAAACTAGAGTGTAGTAGCATTTAAAGCAACTTCAACTCTGGTGTTGTTCCCTAGTGGATAACGGCATTCAAGAGCTCAATTAATGCCCTAAGGACGGATTGACCACCGGCTTTTAGGAGCTCTGTTGTAATACCGTCATCACCTAGGGAACATTCGGAATGGGAGACCATTCCGAAGTTGTTACAGTGCTGTATTAACCTCTTATATCGACAATAAAAATATTATGTTAAATTGACAATTCCAATATAAGTGATATTATTAGAAATGAAAGTGCCAATGATTTCAGTTTAAGGTCAAGACCCTAATCCACCTCTCCGGTCTAGTTGCGGTTAGCAGTCGTATTTACAGCTACATCACGAGTAGGTGAGTTTGACTGGAGTCCCAAAGTATGATTATTCCTTAACCTTTAACTTCCTATGCTGGACAATACTCGTGATATCGTCGATTTATAGCGCTTTATGTTAATAAATACGCGTATGCACTGACATTCACACTTCACACGTGCCATCTAGCTTCAATGGAAGCAATGAGTTTGTAATATAAATACAAAATAACGGATGAACATACTTATCAATTTTATTGTAAATATACTCAGAACAATACGACAGACATGTTAATGCAGACAAATACTTGTCTGCCCGGGGATCGAACCAGAACCCTTGGTGTAATAGCTGACGTCCCAACTACGAGTATTACACAAAATGGCTTCGTCGTAAAATATTTTCAATATCTCGTTTTCTCTTTAACCAATCGAGATCTTTGCTATTAGCCTTTCCCATTTTGCGACACATATCAAAACATGATGAAACCCACAGTTATACACTAAATTAGTGTCTAAATATGTGATGAAACCCCTGACGTCTGCAATAGCTTATCTTACCTGCCTATCAGGCCTTTTTCGGATGGCTTTTCGCTAGTTGTCCTTTACAGCTATTTACTGGGAAGTATCATTATAGTCTTACGGTGAAGGAAAACATCGTGAGGAAACCTTCATGCACACCTGCGAAGAGATTCGAAGGTTGTGTGTGAAGTCGTCTAATCCGCACTGGGCCCGCGTGGACGACTAAGGCCTAATCACCCTATACGGGTAGGCTCGTGCCCCTCGGTGGGGACGTTTAATGAGCTGATGATGATGATCATTATAGGTACAAACAGCCTTCCCCGTTCTTTCTTTCTATACATACATAAAAACTTTGGGCTTAAAATTACGCTGGTCACGTCGTGTAATCAACGTCGGTATAATGCGTGTTTTTATTTTCGTCTAATGCCAGAAAAAACGACGGCTTAAATATATTCGATAAACGCCCGTTTCAATTACAAAAATAAATTAATCATTGAACTCTGTCAGTGTTGATTGATTGGTTCGTTAAATCAGTTTATTTAATCGTCGTCGCGTTTTTAGTCGAAGGTGGGTAAGCAATGCTAATGATATTATAAAAATAAAATACGCTCTTTCCTAATGACAGGTGCCAATATAAAATATGTCTTGTAATGTCAGTTTGTCAGTACAATTAATGTCAAATCGCTGCAATTTTATGTGGAGCTCATTGTCTTACGGACTTATCTTTCCATCTAGTCAAACTCAATGATGTAAAAAGTATAGATTCGTAATATGCTCATAAAACCATCGAAAAAAGTGTCCGAATGCAGTGACAGCACACATACACATATTTCGAATTTCGAACACATTTACCTAAACAAAAGAGTACAAAGTGTACTCTCTCTCTCTCTCTCTCTCTCTCTCTCTATATATATATATAATATACACACATAAAGGTAGATACGCCATCCGTGCCACTTTGTACTCTTTTGTTAGGTAAATACTTTATATATATATATATATATATATATATTATATATATATATATATATATATATATATATATATTATTATTATTATATATATATATATATCATTGGTCAAACTACAACTAACTTAATTAATCAAGTTTTTAATAAACCATGAGGCCTCTTTTTAACCCCCGACGCAAAAAGAGGGGTGTTATAAGTTTGACGTGTTTGTCTGTGTGTCTGTCTGTGGCACCATAACTCCCGAACGAGTGGACCGATTTTGATTTAGTTTTTTTATTTGAAAGGTCATTTAATCGAGCGTGTTCTTAGCTATGTTTTATTAAAATCGGTTAAGCCGTTTATAAGATATAGGGGATGAAAGTGGGAATGAAAAACCGATTGTTTACAAATATGCCCGAGTTGGGTATCAAATGAAAGGAAATGATTCGTACATTACAATAGTAAGTAAGTAAAAACAGGGATGTTATAAGTTTGACGTGTCTGTCTATATACTAAAATCTAACTTAACCTAACCTACCTATAAAAAGTATGAAATAAAATTAAATTAAATATTTAAAAAACCCCCGACACAAGAACTTAAGTAATTTCCCTTTAAAAAGTAAAAAATAATAAAAGAAACTTAATGTTAAAGTACCTAAGAATCTATTAATAATTCTAAAAAAAAAACCTCGCGTTGGGGGACCGCTCTTAAACTAACAATTCAAATACAAATAGTCTAATTAAGTAACAGAGATGAACATAAAAACAAAATTAAGAGAATAATTCAAAAACTTTCATGAAATTCCTTCAAAAAGTCTTGGGTAAAAGCCTAAAGAGGTAACCATCTTATGAAAAATATCGTAGATAAGAAAGAATAATTAGGAGCGGTCCCCCAACGCGAGGTTTTTTTTAGAATTATTAATAGATTCTTAGGTACTTTAACATTAAGTTTCTTTTATTATTTTTTACTTTTTAAAGGGAAATTACTTAAGTTCTTGTGTCGGGGGTTTTTTAAATTTTTAATTTAATTTTTCAAAAAGTATATTTTTAAATCATCATGTTTTATAATTATAATTTTGCTTATAATCGATCAATTAAAGCGAATCGAGATGCAAAAGAACATTTATTGTCTTCTGGAGATTCCGTAATAGAAAAAGCATTTGAATAAATATGTTTTAGAATGTGTGGGTGTAGTTTTCTAATATTAGCAAGTTGCCCAAAAAGGTTGTATGTTTACCAAGGGTTTATTCGCGGTAGTAACCTTTTGTACCGAGATATTATTTCACATTTATAATTCACTTACCCTTCTATTTGATTAAACACACCGTTTTATGCGTGGGCTAACTTTAGCCTATAACCTTTAGGGTTAAAAATCAGGCTGTAGTCGCTTCAGAACGAAACAATTAAAATAATTAGCGGTACTTTTTAACCATTATAAAAAGGAGAACTTTACATAACTTGATTTATTACATTATTTTGTGCAAATAAAATGAAAACAACCGTATTGAGTATTATTATCAATGTTTAAATTATAAGGGAATTTTATAGATTTGTTTGGTCATTTCTATTGAAAAGACTCCAAAAATTCTGGAAACTCGGATGTCATAGGCTATAATATTTTAAAAAAGGTAGATCAGATCACTAGTTTAAATAATTCGCTCTCTAAGAACGAAAATTATCTACTTAACTCATTATAGTGATTTAGATATGACTTCAACTAAGAAACTTAAAGCACGTTTTGAAACATTTGTTAAGAAAGACCTCTGAATATGAGATATGTGAAAAATTAACTGGTTTCTCCAACCTATTGCGGTCGTCAGCTAGACATAAGTCTTTCTAATTTTGAGAAAAATGCCGTTATGGTATTGTTACAAAAGCTGCGTTTAAAATGGAAGAGAAATAAAAATAATATTTTTTAAAACAAAACATGTAAGTAGTATTCTTTGATATTCATAGTTTCCTTAAGGGCTTAACGTAATTTTAGTAATCAGAGTTATTGTGAGAATATATTTACGGTATAATCTAAATAAAACGGAAATCGGCCGAAACATGTTTAGCGTTTTGACACTAACGAGAATCCAAAGCATTCTTTTTATTGTGTTTCATTACCTTTTAAATATTTTCTTACATTAGCCAATGCACAGTGCATTATAATATGTACTTTAAATCCTCTATGCTACGATAAGTATTCAAGGGAGGGGATTACTCACTAGACCGAAGGTTTGCCGGCATCAAATAAATTATGCATTGAACATTAAGCCACGTTGTTATATGCTATATCTAGACGGGATTTCGAAGATATTTTGCTGACGTCATATCTCTCGGTAAAGTTATTTCATATAATAGGGTCTTTTCATGTTCTTATAGTTCTGATATGACCTCGAGGTATCATTATGCACTATTTGGGATTAAAAGAAAGTGACGGTGCCCCCTTTCCCCCCACATTTCTAGCGGAAGTAGAACCTCAGAGCTTCTCTTGATGTGTTATTTTATGTGTTTACATAAAATAATGTATTCGACTATCCTTACCCTCCGTATCATTATCAGCTCATTATACGTTCCCACCGAGGGGCGCGAGCCTACTCGTAAAGGGTGAATAGGACTCACCTATATGATGTCTTCTAATTTCCATCTATTGAACAGCGATTGCCATTTGAAGTGCAATTAATGCTACTTATGGATCGTGTTAATGAGATTCAACACCGTGATAGTACTGTCCTCATGTAGTGTTTGATGTAAGCTGTCACACACCTGAAATGTTTGTTATGAAGGGCAGGTTATAATATTTATTGGTCTACTGGGCTGTTATGAAAGCTAGATCCTCATCAGCTCGTTATTTGTCCCCACCGAGGGGCAAAAGCCTTACTGTAAAAGTAGAAGACCGAATATAGGTCGCTGCATATTCACAGTTTTTTATTTTTTTTTAAATTAAAAATTTGAGAGCGTGGCACTCAATGCTATCTCAACAGATGGAAGTTACGATGCAGCCTAAGGCGTTCACGCAAACTCAAAAAAAGGCTTTTACAACTTCTTTGAAAACCCCCTACCAGTTTGAATCCCATGGGGGAACACATGTGGTAGTGTAAGTTTTGCTTTGTCCAGTTTGAAAGAATTTAACAGATAAAAACACTTAATCTAAGAAAAAAAGTTTCCTCTCGATGTTTTCCTTCACCTTATAGCGACGATAAACGTACTTTTATAATTTCAGAAATCCAGGATTGGTGATTCAAAAATATTGTCTCTGCTCTGTACATGCTTGGTACGCATGTCAAGTCGTATTCCCATTCTATATAACTTACCTTCACTACGCTACTAATAGCGGTAACAGTGGAATATTAACTAATTTAGTGGTGGGTTAAAACCGGCCCAATACAGCCTTGCTGTGTAGGAAGGTCTGAGCTCCCATAACTGTTCTGCATGGTCTCATAAGTTAGGATGGGACTTCATACATACTTAAGAAATATCTTCAGTAGACAAAACAAAACATTGAAGTCCCTCAAACAATGAGATTAGTTCAATAAAAAAAATATAAATACCTACTCCAGACTTTGTTCAGACGGTACAAGGCTCTTCTGATAATCTTATTAGTGTATTAGTTCCAAAGCCATTACCGGCAAGTCAAACGGTCGTTAGTAGATATAGCATTACATTATATTTACAAATGAATTCCTATTGTGTATATCCATATCGTAATCTTCACGCTTGCCAAATAATAAAAAAGAAATATCAAGCCGGTCAGTATCGATTCTTTCTTAAATTGGTACATTTTTTGCTTTGCTCCATAGTTTTTGTGACTGCGCTTCTTTATTTTAAAAAAGTTCAACGCCCTGCAGTGAGCGTTATTTTTCACTGACAGTTTAAAAGGGGTCACGGTCGCTTTATGTTCAAGTCTTCCGTTAATACATCGATTATTAGGCACGTTCTTATATTGAAAAAACAAAAAAAGTCTTATATTCCTAGCTGTGTCGAAATTTATAAAAAAAAAACCTTTTTACAGTTAGTCAATTTTGCTGAACCCGGCAAACATTATTAGACAATACGTTCTTCCCATGTTGCGACACTAACTGTATCGTGCTAAAGCGCATTGCAAAGCATTTAACGTATATGGAATGCTAAACATAGAGTCATGCATAAAATAGTTTAGAACCGATTTCAGAGAAATTTTCATCATGCGCCCTGGTAAGCGTAGCGTAGGACGTCCTCCTGCTCGATAGATGGACGACACGCAAAAGGTCACTGGTGGAGTCTGGATGAGGAGAGCAGAGGACCGAGATATCTGATGCAGATTTGGAGAGACCTACGCCCAACAGTGGAATTAGGCACCACCAGCAAATCTTAACAGAAGTTGCAGTGTATAGTGTTCTTGTAGCTATTGTATAAATTTTAACGCAGCCAAGAATTTTATAACTTACAGTTCGTAATTCTTTTTTTTTTTAATACTTGTTGGTTCTAGCAAATATCGAATAGTACTCCTTTGTTATTGCGATGTTATCGACAATGACATTGATGAGTTAGACAGGAAAAGATTTAGATAAGATAGTCCGTTTCGATTACACAAATGAACGCTTTCTTACTGGATCATTTTTTTTTGACGTAAATAGGTACATTACTACTAAATTTAACTAAGCAAAAAAACTATTCTCCTATTTGGTTTAATCATGTTGTTTAAAAACTTTTGAATAACGTTATTTTTTCATTTATTGTTGCTTCTTAATGAGACAACTAAAAGTATCAATTCGTACAAAAGTTACAAAGTGAAAATCACCTGTGAATTCCACAACAATAAACCCCAGTGCACCGTGATGAACAGGCTAATTTGATCTATAACAACCTAGACACTGGGTGCATTTGAGATTGTTTACAATAAAAACACATCCACCAGTCCTGTTTACACGCCTCGCTGTTAGTGAATGTGCGATCTGTCCCGATAAATACACCCGAGTTGCGGAATGTTTACGTGAATTTTGCAATAAAATCTAAAAAGATAACTTACACTCACGGATAGAAATTCATGGTGTCGATATATCGAGTGAGTTTTTTTTGGAAGGTAAGGATAAGGTAGACTCTAGGAACCTTTCTGTTGATGTCTCCCTCAAGGGATGTCTTTCGTTATAGAGACTTATTTCTGCGGCTCAGTTTCATCACAGTCTTTATCCGCTTTATCCTAAATTTCATCTTTACCTGCTACCTGGTCAGCAGGATGATTAAACGTCTTCGTCATTCTGATGTTGTCGGCATGTTCTAATACAAAACTGTGAAACTTGGTGTAGAAATATCGAGTGGATTCTGCGGTCATTTGGAAGTACCGGCAACGTTAGCCTTTGGGAAGCGTGCTTTTGCTGTCTCCTGTATCAAGGGAAGTTTTTCGTTGTTTAGGCTTGTTTCTGCAGCTGTGTTTCCTCACAATACATCTCCATGAAATTCTAAATTTTATCCTCGCCTGCTGGATTACGAGTAATTTTCGATAGTGCAAGTTTGATAAGAAAGAATAACTGACGCAAAATGGGAGAGACCTATGTCCAGTAGTGGACTGCGCTAGGTTGAATATATAGATAGATAGTTCATTTTAGATGCATTTGTTAAACATTTGTTTACATACAAAGAAGTAGAATCATCTGAAAAATGTCTTGACTACAATAAAGTTTTTAACATCATGCCTCCTTACACGTGTTTCGGTAACTAAATTAAGTAAGCAATCTTATAACATAAATCACCCCGGCCAGTGTGATTGAAAGTATTTATTTTTGTATTTTATTAATTTAATTAGCTATCCATAATAAATTTTATTTTATGATCCCTTTGAAATATTTTCACAGCGAAATAACTTTGAAAGGAATGGCGTAGAGTTTTTATGTTAATAATAAAAGTAATCTCGTCGAGATTCCATGTTTTTCTTGGTATTCACCAAATAACGGAACTTTTGGGTATTTTTGTAGTTACTCAAAACAGAAACGTTTGACAATCACTCACCAAAATTGACCCGATTAGAAATCATACACACATTCAGCCCCATAAAAAGTGTCTACTCAAGTTGTATCTGTCCTTTTTTGTTATAGCATTAATTAATTTTGTGTAGGATATGGGAAATCTTTCACCAGCAAGGAAAGTATAAAAACCGTTTTTTTTTACATATTCGCTGACTCATACACACAGCACCAGATACTGTTCAATTTCGTTGTTATGCTAAGATCTTTTGATATAAAATAAAAAGACTTATCTGTACAAGGTTTTATTAACATCCTTCTGGTGAACATGACAAATAGTACCGATGTCATTGACCTCAATATTGTACAATATAAATAATGTAACTATTCATGTGTATGTATAATTAATTGTCACTGATTAAATAAGCTAGTTGTAGATCGGCACGAGTAGTGTGGATAGAAATGGCTAATGAATTATGAGTGGATATTTATTTTAATATGTCAATTGCAGTAACCCGAAAAACTGGATTAGAGTTCGTAGGTAGGTACTACTAATCGTTTGAGCTTTAAGTAAGTTTTTGATAACTAAACATATTAGGAGGATTCAGTTGGGCTGGGCGGCATTCGGTAAGCTACGTCATGTCCTAACGTCAACTATTCCGCAATGCTTAAAGACGAAAGTCTTTGAGCAATGCGTCCTACCCGTACTAACATACGCAGCTGAGACATGGACACTGACTGCGGGATTGGTTCACAAGTTCAAAGTCACTCAACGCGCAATGGAGCGAGCTATGCTTGGAGTCTCTCTTAGGGATAAGATTAGAAATGATTTAATTCATAAGAGAACTAAAGTTACCGACGTAGCCCGCCGGATCAGCAAGTTGAAGTGGCAGTGGGCTGGTCACGTATGTCGCAGAACCGATGGCCGTTGGAGCAGACGAGTTCTGGAGTGGAGACCGCGTCTTGGCAAGCGTAGCGTAGGACGCCCTCCGGCCCGATGGACCGACGACTTGCGAAAGGTCGCTGGTGGAAGCTGGATGAGAAAGGCGGAGGACCGGGATGTCTGGCGCAAAATGGGGGAGACCTATGTCCAGCAGTGGACTGCAATAGGTTGAAGAGAGAGAGAGAGAGAGAAACATATTTGATTGTAGATGATAATTTGATGATAATTTGTAGGCAATTCTAGGCTTCTTTAGATTTTACTTAGTTTGCTAGTTACTTACTTTTAAAGCACGTTGCAATCCACTGCTGGAATTAGGAATTCTTCTACCATAGTGTTCGGAACACGGCTTTACCGTAATCCTCACGCATGGTAGACAGGTTAGTAGATATAAGTACTTTTAAACAGTTAAGTATAATGAGAGCTGGCTGCTAACCGTTCTCTGCTGAAGGTATTAACCCTAAATCTCTTCAGAGGCGTACGCCTAGGCCTACGCCTCGCGGTCCAAGGAGCCTCGCCCCTCCCAGGCCCGCCAACGCAAAGCTGGATATATTAACTCATTTAATTTATAAATAATAAAAAAAACAGCTAGCTAGTATCAGGCAATACTAACCAACCACATTTGGTTTTTAAAGAAAATAATTCCAATGAGAAGTTTACGTATGAAAGAATTATTATTTATCTCGCAATAAAATTCGTGATTTTACGTCATCCATCAAGGGGCTGCTTAAAATATATTTTGTCCGCATTGAATTTAGGATTTGTCCCGCTTCTGTACCTGTTAAATTAACTGTGAGAAAAGTCTTCACTTCCAGTGAAGATTATCGTATTCTTAATCTTATTCTGTCGTCATTACATGAGATATTCGTTTACTAAGATTTCGCTGGTTATTTAATTATTAATCGGATAAATCAGCTGGAGTTCTCTCTAGCCAACCTAAAGTTCTACAGAGTGTGTCAGCTAACTAAGTTATCGAGAGAGTTTGTCACAATATTATAATGACATTTTGCAAGTAATTGGGTTCGTCGTATAGCAGTGTGGTCATTCATTCTGTATATCATCTTTGTTAAATTAAAATGTTGTTACAAATGACCCAGTAAAGATGACTATCTATTTTTATATGAAACTCTCAATTCATAATTTCAAATATCTAAATTAATATGCATAAATATATTGTTTTTAAAGAATATTTTCGCAGTAAAAGCAGTTCTAGGATAATTTTACGCGCACACTTTCAATGTTAAATCAGGCTATATACTGGTATCTATATGTATTTTCGACTCCTCTTCTAAGCTTTGGGAGAAAATAATATAGTATTTAATATGATGGATCGTTCAGAAATGTTTCATATTGTACAGGCAGCTTAATATTAGATATTTACTAAACCAGAAAGTCTTATTTTTCTCGTGAAAAGAATATATAGAATTATAATTCTAGACGATCATCTCTATTGTAATCGAAAGATTTTGCGGAATATAAAGCACGGATTGTATAGTTTCTAGCTTGGGGCTAGATGGCGCTGTGGGAATGTCAGTGGACATTTACACTTATTATTTTATTCATAGGCTCAATGAATACCCGAAAATGAACAAAGCTTGAACGAAACAATCAGAAACGACACCAAACATATTTTTTGGAGCATAGTTATAAATACTGACCAATAAATGGTATAACAACAAATTATATCTTCATCAAGCCATTGTTTAGATATAACATTGTATGAAACGATGCTAGCTTACTTAAATTTGCTATATCATATATCTCCAACTGATACGTTGCAGGAAGTCCATAATGACCGCAAGAAAAATCCTACTTGGAACGATTCGCTTCATTATTACGTAAGCAATTAACCTCGTACCGACGCTGCCATAGATAACTCCGTAATTATTTCAGACGAGGTACAAAAAACGAGGATGATAAAGGTAAAGAACCCTTACTACTTCTCGTTTTGAACCGCGTTGGTGCAATTTACTCAAAGCGTAGGTTTAAATGTACATTTTGCAACCCCCTTTTTAAATTGTAGGTTGGTATTGGTATCTACTATTTTAAAAGCGGCTTTCAATCAGCTCTATCCATTCCATATTACAATACATTACATCCAAATGAGTTGTTGCACCTTGCGATAAGCTTGTTTTGCTTATTTTTGTGTTTGTGATGAGAAAATAAACTTGAAAAATGCAAAGGAATGGAACTCTTTGCCTCCTTATGTGTTTGCCGATCATAACAACCTGGCCGTCTTCAAAGCAAGAGTGAATAGGATGTTTCTAGGCAGGCATGATCCGTCCTCGGCCGCATCATCACTTACCATCAGGTGAGATGGCGGTCAAATGTCTGCCTATAAAGGATAAAAAATATATGATTTTATTTTTATTTTATTCAATAATAGGAACAGATAATGTTTAAAATAGTATATAATTCATAATAAAATATAATGAAATCCACAGACATATTCAGCGTAGTATGGGTACTAAACAACGGATGAACATACTTATATTTTTTTGTAAATACATACATTTGACACCCAGACTAATACAAACAGACGTGTTCATGCACACAATTTTTTGTACTGCCTGGGGACCGAACCCAGAGCTCTTGGTGTAGTAGCCGACGTCACCCTCATGGGTCGTCGCAAATAACAAAAAATAATAAGGTTTGATGTAGTTACCTAATGTAGTTACATAAAAGCTGGGTGCCTAGTTTTTTTTGTTCTTTTTTATTTTAATTAGGCTTTAAAATTTACTTTCAGAAAACTGATTGATACTAGGAGCTGCAAAAGTACATGGCTTTATAGAGCCCGATGTGATGGCCTCATCCAGGATCTAATTTCGCAGGGAAATATCTATAGAACATTGGGTCACCCTGAGCCTATTAAAAAGGCCCTCAGTAAGCGAATACATTTCATTCACGAGTACATAAGTCGTGAGATTAACAAGTAACACATACTGATCAAAGACCATGAATGTCCATCTTCTCTTCAACATATAGCAGTCCACTGCTGTACATAGTTCTCCCCCATTTTGTGCCAGATGTAAAGGTCCTCCACTTTTCTCATTCAACCCCACCAACCTTTCGTAAATCGTTGGTCCATCAAGCCGGAGGGCGTCCAAGACGCGTTATCCACTCCAAAACTCGTCTGCTCCAACGGCCATCGGTTCTGCGACATATGTGACCAATGCCATCAATGTTATGATAATGAATCAATAGGAATAAAATATCTAATTAATAAAAAATGTAAAGCTTCCATACTTTTAGAAACAATTTATATTCCTAGCAGATGTTCTAGAAATACATACTCTCGAAAATAAAAAAAATACATTAACTACTAAACTGCGAAACTTAAACTTCGACTTTTGACGTGGGTTTAAAAAAGTACAGCAGCGAACAGCTTCGTTTCCTTTGGTCAGTCAATTAAGCGGCAGTTTTTGCGCCTTCAACGACAAGAACTTGCCTCTAGCCACCATTTTAGTTCGCCTGAGTATTGGACTCGGCGATAGTTTTAATGGATCACGTCACAAACTTTCAAACAACTCTCAAGCTCCAGGAATAAAAAATACTTTATTATTGAATTAAGATATGCTGTAAGGTGGTGACGTTCTTGCATAAAAGAAATTGAAATCTTGTTTCTGACTTTGATCACCGTCACAACGCAATGTGGTTTACGTTGATTACCTTAAAAATGTATGCAACGAGACTGAAGGCATCCTAGAGTTTAAATCGAACCGATTGATTATGAAAAGATGACGAAATTAATTATGAAGTTCCTTGTCTGGCAGATGGTAATGAAGTCTATTTGCAATTGCACCAACAAGTATTGCTTCTGTTTAATATGAAAGCTCTTTATAAAACAGGACAATTGTTTGAGTTAACTCAAAATAAACTTTATTTTTTGGTTAAGAAGGCCTTATTTTCTGGAAGGGTTTAAATGATGTACTTCTTCTACCTAAGTATAAACGTTTAAGTGATGGCTGAAACCGTTTTACAATCTTCTAAATTTGAAATTGAATTAAATGGATTAAAGGCTGTAGTAGCCAGGATAAAATAAAATTTATGTTCATAATAACTTGAAAATTGCCAATAAAGTGCTTCATATAATTTAGTCCTTTTAACACACAGTCTAAATATGACTATTCAGAAACAAATAATGTTTTGTTTAATGTGAAAGATTATTAGGGAAGGCTTTCGTTCAGCAGTGGAACGTTTTAGGCTGTACTAATATGATAATAGGGACTTCCAACACAACGAAATTACCGTGCCAGATTTCAAATATCACTCTGCCATAACAGCAAATCGTTACCGGCGAACATATCCGTAAAATGCATCGGCAAGCAAACACGCAGTGTAACCGTTTACCGGGTGAATATAAACACACCGGAAATTAATTATCGGATTCTGACAGTGATTAAACCTGTGGCTCCTGGGAATTAAATAAATCTCTTTGGTAGATAATATTCGTATACATTCAGTAAAGTGTCTTAGTAGTTTTTAACTACAGGGTCTAATGCTTTTGGTGTTTTTTTTAGATTGTATGACTATGACTGATGTACGGTTTTGTGTGCGCTAGTTTAGATATGGCGAAATGTATCTATATACATGTTAATGAAATTGAGTGTCTGTTTTTAATGTTGAAATTACCAATTTTTCTTTAATATTGACATGTAAAAGATTTGATGACATCAGAAGCCATTCTTTATTGTCGGTAAAAGACTCGTGAAGAATAAGATGCTAATTCTTTACACAATTCTTTGAAATTTAATCTTTGAAAAGAATTTTGTTACAGTTAGGTATAAATCTAAGAGTAATTCCGCAGAAGCAGTGTGAAATTTGGAGGCAACAACTCTTTGACAAATGTGTGTACCTAGGTGGCCTTTATGGATTGTCAATGTTTAGTGATTATAGTTTCAGAATTACATAAAACTTTGATGCCGCGCCACTTCTTAATTATGCTCTAATTTTTTATTTATTTCAGTATGTTTCAAAATATTTTTTATGCCCCCTTGATTTCTATAAGAACAAAACTAAAGAGTTAATTAACAAATGCACATCAAATTTACACTTAAAGTCATGATTAACAGAGCTGATTGTTGAATGAACAAACGGGTGCATGGATGTGCTCGTGGCTACCATAGGTTTTAATCACGCGGTTCTTGTATAATTGGATACTGGTTGGGTTTAATGTGCGACTATTTTAAATGTAGTCGACAGTTTGTGGGACATTTTATAAACACCTATATGTCCTATAAGTTAATAACGGTTAACAAACTAAAATTTTATGTATTCTTTTATTTTTCAACATGTATAAATTAAATTATTTATTATCTACTTATATGTAAATTTATGTATCTAAATAATTCCTGTGTTTATATTTAATTGTAATCTGTAGTATTTGCAAATAGTTATATGTTGAATGTATATATACTTTAATTTATTTTAAAGTACACACTCGCATGGAAGAAATTTCATCATGTATTTCATGCTGCAACTGTGCCTTTGAACTAAATTTTTCCATTTGTATTGTTTTTGTATATGTTTGTGTGTACATAAATAATTCAATAAAAATTTATGTAGTGAAATGGTTTTGGGGAAATGATTCACGAATGTTTTAGTAATGTTGCTTTTATCAAAATTTTAAATTTTATTTTTTAAATGTAGAATTTGTTGAAATTTATGAGTTAGGCTGTGTAGATTCAGAACCTTGGCTCTACTTGAGATTTGATATCTTTTCACAGGGCAAGCCTTATATGGTGTCTTGGCAAACAATTTAATGATATGTTTTCGGTATGATTTCCTTTTTTACAATGCAAATGTCAGTAAAAATTAAGCAAAGTAACCAATATTATAGATATTCCACGAGCGCAGCGCTAATGACAATTTGCTACCAACAATTCGAATAAACGTCCCATTAAACTCAAAATGCAAAACCTTCACACACACATCAAATTAATCTGTGCTATCATTTACATTTTATCGCTGTCCTGATAAATGTTTTGTTTTGTATATTTAATTCATGTATTCCAATTTAGGATATTTGTGAACGGACTCTATATATGATGACTGAGAAGGAAAAATGCTTACTGCATGGCAGTCGTTGGATATTTGTTTAATTTTAATTGTGCTAACAATAATCATGAAATAATACTATGTACTTCAAACTTATGTAATGGGACTTACATGGGACTTAAAAGATTTCATGAAACTTAATTTACTGTTTGACATAATTAAATTACGATCTAACTCGCGATCGATAGACTTGTGTGTATAAAGAGGTCTACAAATCGAAGAAGAAAGAATATATTTATTTATAGAACCACCGATTGTACGGTTCAAAAGATTTTAATCGTGACATATTTTTTCAGAAAGGATTAAGATCGTTCATCATAATATTGTGGATGTAGATCGTTTAATAATGGTCGAAAAGAGAAATAATATATTTAATTCCGGAAAATGGATGAACCCCGTCAAAAGCATTTTAACCCGTTAGTGCCTTTTACATTTAACCGAGTGTCCAATATATTTTTAAATTTTAGTATAGAGTATACCTTATGCATATGCAATAAAGTAACTTTCATATTTTAGGCCATAATGTGAAATTCGCTGTAATTATTTTAGAATTACCTCATCATCATCAGCCTGCCTTAAATATCTTAGTGCGTAAGAAAAGTTACATATCTTGTATTTCAATGTGGCAGATTTGTAATCAACGCGTTCAATGTAATGAATAAAAAAATTAAGCGCTAGGGAAATATGCTTGCCCGCGGTATTGCATAAATATTTTGTCGAATATATATTGAGTTAAGTTTTTTTAAAGGCTTTATACTCAAGGTTTTATGCTCGAGTTCCAGCTTGTTATAAGTTAATATTTTGCATAAAAAGCTAAGTCATAACAAGACTCCTATTCTTTTCTTGTCTTTCATAGAATAGGGATGATGAAAATTGGATGTTTTTTTTTTGTACTATTGGTACTGATGCACCTCTTAATAATAGAAACATTGGTAAATACTGACTCCATTAATAAATTCGCAGAGGTATCACACTTCCAAAATAACATTAATTAATGGACTTTCCCAAAACGCTTCATCCAAACGACCGTCCACAAAATTATGACGTCACGCTTTTGTTGTTAGTATGCATAGCTTATAGAACTGCTTGTACAAACTATAATAAATGTTGCGTTTATAAAAATGGTTTCAAAGTAAAAGTTGCTATCAGATGTTCTTTAAAATGAACTTCCCATCTAACTTTGAGGACACATCACATAGATATTTTTGACCCATTTTGTAATTATAGCTTTAAAATTATTTTCGATTATAGGACCTAGTTCATCAATGCCTATTATTAAATTGATTCTTCACGTAGCAAGGTTAGAATGTTTAACTAAGCTGTTAGTAACAAACCTCTGCTTGGGTTAGTGTGCCGGCGAGCTCATAACGTGTAAGTGTGAGAACGGAACACGATTCCTTAGGAATTATTACTTGCGTGGTTTGAATTAATATACAATATTATTATTACGATGTAAAATAAAATATGATATAGGAGAACAAAATACGTGCATTTAAGACACTTGAAATATTAAACAAGAAATGGGAAAAAATGCTAAAAAAATCTAAAAGTATTTTTTTTTAGTAATATTAGCAGTCATAATCTTTCCGACAAACTATAGATTTGCATTGTTTTCCTTGCGATTATATTCCAACGGTTTACCTGATACTCTGATCAAATTATATAACATACCTACTTTGTATTGTTGTTTGGTAATTGGTTTGACACGGGCCATTTCCCATAATTCGAATAATCCATAAAAATACTATAATAGAACCCATGCTTAAAGTGCCTGTGGGGTTTTAATATCATCGATTCTATATACAAATATTGTATATAGTCTGGTATTCTTAAATAGGGGTAAATTTTGAGTTTGTAAATATAGAGTTTTAGACTCAAACCTAATCATTAATGAAAAATAACTGTTCGAAAAACAGGTTGTAAAAATAAATCTTCGAAAGGTTGTATCTACCGTATCAAACGTTTACGCGAAAATCACAAACTGGGACACAACGTCTAGTTAAAAACTTATTACTCCAAGATGATTGTCAACGTTTACCGTGACCAATTTCTGAAGTTGTAAGAAACGAAAACTTCAGGGATCAATTGATATTACTTTGCACAATAAATATTTACTTTTTTGTTGCGTTTGTTTTGTTGTACTTGGTATCACTTATCACCAGATGAACTTTCTTCTCGTTTACCTATGAAATGAAAGATTAACTTTCAACAGTACTTGTAGGTGCTCGACATTTCAAGAACAACACAAATTTTAAATTAAATATCTGTGATATTTTGGGCTTGTATGTCATGGTCAGGCGCATTAGTTACCGCTTGGTGGTAAGTGAGACGCCTGACCATGCTAGACGAAGTGTTAGTCGAAATTGTTAACAATATCTGTTTTTAATTTCCGGCAACACTGCCCTGCACCCAGCACCCGAGACGACAGATGTTGGGTATATTATACCTGGTAATTTTACCTAGATCCCGAAACACAAAAGTGCAAAACACTTATTTTACGAGACAATATCTGACACTGCGGTAGTACCTACTAAAACGACGCAGTACCGAGTCTACAACCTAGTTAGTGGTCTTAAAGTATGTATATTTTATATAGGAAGAATACACACTCAGTTATAAAACAAATTTAGCATAGTGAACTGCAGAAAACAATAGTTCAGATTGGCTGCTGAAGAGGCGCGGTGAGTGCTTACATGCTCCTTCACCGTAAATATTATGCGGGCACACTTGGCAATGTCCCAAGGCTGAACAGTGTCAAGACGTCGCAAAATACTCGGATATACTCCCGGTTTGCGGTTTTGTTTAATATGATTTAATAAACGAACAAACACGCTATACTGTTGGTCACTAATACAATGCAGAACTAATTGGGATAATAGGACAAGTAGATGATAAACTAACCTTCGTGGTTCCTCATGAAGTTTAGTTTTGTACACCTTAAGGCTCCCCACCACGGTAGAGCTCTCAAGGCAGAAGTACTGTCAAAACAAAACAACAAAACTGTTAAACTCGTAGCTTTGCTGAACCAGGAATTGACAGTGATTTAACCATTCAGTCAGCCAGGTCTACGATAATTGAAGCAGAGATAATATTGTGTTATGTGGACTTTGGTATTTTTTTAAGTTTTCAGTAAAGGATTAAAAACTTATCCTTAACTTTTGGAAAGTGTGCTCAACGTCTTCTCGACCATGCCCTCTGCATTGTACACGAAATAAGTCATCGGTCATCCTCTGTTCTTTAATACCTACTATTACCTACCTACGTAGGTACTTTTAAAGCCCAGTAACAACTGATATTTATTTTGAACGTTATTTTATTTGCAGTTGAATATATTATATTTTCTGAAATTTACAGTTAGTCCGGATATTAATATTGCTATGTGCATTAAACAGCCGCTTTTATTTAAGCAAACAATTAAGATATTTTTCTGTTGTTAGTGGCCAACAAGCCTCAAACGATGTGTCATACCTATATTTAGCATCCATTATTGCCATACTTTTAGCTAGCAGGAATGTAATAGTACCCCTAACATAGGATATATTAGGAACACTAAAACTGGTGCATTGTAACAATTTCGAGGCCTGCGAAGAGTTAATGCGACCGCAACGCGAGTATTGGTTTGGCTATAATGTACCTAACTGGGTTATAATTTACAACTAGTTTATAACTAGAGTCATAGGTGGAATTTATAGGTATGTTTATCAAATGATTAGTTACTCAATTTGAAATATTTATTCACTCCTTTAAACCCAAATATAGATTTTTCTGCTGTTTTGCTTTCATGTTTTGGAATTCGTATTTAATTATTTTGTCATTTGTTACAATAAGGGACAAGGATAATGTGCTAGCAAAATTATATTGGAAGGTACATTTGCAAGGACATTTCTTTGTTTAATTATTTAATATTACGTTTCTTAGATCTTGGTCTAATTATTCTTTCTATTGCTTGAATGTCGACATAATCGTCTTTATAATTTGCATTACTAGCAAAATTACGATTAATTAAAAATACACCTATTTCTGCTGCGCACTTTTTTATCTATATTTGTTGGCCATATTAGTTATGTTTTTCATTAAGCCCGATATACCCACTAAGGGTATATCGGGCTGAATGATAAGATCGGTAGTGAAATAACTAGGTAGTTAATCTGATCTTTATGTCACAAGTTAGCAAAATCACTGTCCCTTTTTCAGGATCTCTGTTATATTTTAGGCGACAGGTGCAACTGACAATCAAATATGCCATCTCTTAAATTAGCTATAAAAATAAAGGAATAATCAAATTTGATGGAAATAGGTAGGTAGGTTTTGTGATTAGTACAACGTGGGATTGGATTTACTGAAACTGTCTTTTGTTAGTTAAGGTAGCTATAATAATAATATCCATACTAATATTAATAATGTATAAGTATGTTGTTTGTCCGTCTTTCACGGCAAAACGGAAAGAAGATAGGAAGTGTTTTTTAAGTGGAGATAGTTGAAAGGATGAAAAGTATCAAAAGCTTTTTGTCTAATCCTTACCCTCACATTTCTAAAATGGGGGTGAAAGTTTGTATGAAGCATTCCGCAGAATTAAGGTAGACAGCTAAAAAATGGTATGCGGTCTATTTGTCACTAACAAAAATATCTTGCACAATATTATTTGGCAATCGGTCCCCAAAGCTTTTAAAGAAGGGATGAAATTCGATATGTGTCTTTTCGCAGTTTTCAAAGTAGATGGATTAAAAATAAATAAATTCACACACCGGTAGCTAGTCACAACTTAAGCAAGGAGCAATTACTAAATAACGGATACAGCATACATATAAGTTTCAAGAGAACATATAAATATTTGATAATATTTAAACACCCAGTCCAATAAAAAATATTCGTACATCATGGAGATCGGGAATCGAACCAACCCTTGATGTAATAGCTGACATCTCGTCATCAACGGTATTTTTTGCTAACATTATAAATGATTCTTAAACTGACTTAATTGTATAAAATAAGAACTAATTAGGCATAAATACCATTACCAGTAAAGCTATTTTGAAAACGCTTACATTACTCGCATTACAAGCAGATTCTGTAATAGATATTATCGGCCCATTTAGTGTAAACTGGCATTAATGCCTTCTAAATGTTCACTTTATAAATAACATTGGGTGAATGAACGTTGCATTCATGTGATTGCCATGCGAAAAGATGCGTTATCTTTATTATATTAAGTATAGTGTTTGTTGCTGCTCTATAGTCTATATCGATAGACCATCGATAGTTGTGAAAAGTACGACAGACTTATGGATAGATAGATATATAAATTATTTTCAAAGCCAATTATCGATAGTCAAACTATGGATAGTCCAACAACACTGGCGTATTGGAGTTTCTGCTTATTTACGAATAGACCTTTACTTTTGCCCTGGCCTAATTCAGGGCATCACTCTTCAGATTCCAGGGGATAATGGTAGCAAATACATTTTTTGAGTAAAATATTTTTTTAACTATTATATTAATATTGGTAGGTACTATAACAGAAAAAAAACCTATTTATATCCTTATGGCGTAGAAAGCAAACATTATGGGTTTGGAATGCATACATTGGTTAAATACAATAATCATCAGCCTGTTATGAATGACCTATTACAGGCACGGGACTTAGCAATATAGCTGTTGGGAAGATTGGGTCATAACCCACCACGCGGTCCCTATGCGGATTGGTGGTGTTAAGGACTTCCATACTATGGCAGTAGTCGGGACCGATAGCTTAACGTAAACCATCTCATATAATGACTTTTAATTTGATGTGCCTACTTGGGATTCGAACCCACGACCCCCGGATCATGATTTTGTCAAACTTAATGTTCAGACGACTACACCAGTGTGGCAGTTCCAAACCCGACAACAAGAAATATCATATACCTACTTATGTACAACTAAAAAAAGTCACATTGTTGTTGTTTTCTAATACTATCCACACATATGGAACCATAGCCGTAAAATTAAATCACGCCTTTCTATTTTGGCAAGACAAAATCCCGTGCGTAATCTCTGACAGAGGACGCATAAAAAACGTGTTGACGCGCGTTTCCGTGACGTATGAACGCCGCAAACGTTACAAACCAGCGTGTACGGTTCGCGTTTATTTCGCTTTGTTGGCAGCACCGGCGCAGGTTGCCATGCAAAAAAAAGTAAACTCAAAAAGGTGTATTAAATTAAAAAGTGTTGAATTTGTTGACCCTTTCCGGTTGAATTTTATGACACTGCAGTTTCGTCTGTCAGATATAAACTTTGTTGAAATAGAAATAAATTAATAAAATTGTATATAAAGTACATCTTTACATTAACCTGGGAAATGCCACTTGCAGGGAAATAAACTACTAAGTTATTTTTACACCTAAAATAACTTGCAATAGTAAATAAATAAATTTTGGCAAATTTGACGTGGTTATCTATCTATGCCTAATATAGTGCTAGTACTCGTCTACATGTTGGAACAATGTCGGATTTAATGATATTACTCCATCTTGTTTTTAGTTTTGAGTAAAACAATCCATTAAGAATTCACATTTGATAAAATATTTTACTGGCCAAGAGACAACAGTGAATATATTTTATATGTAGATAATCATTAATAGTTGATTTGTTTTTAAAGATACAATATATTTTAAGATATCATTCTCACTTGCTCATTCATTATAATACATCATTATTTAATGAAATCTTTCACAGAAACCGTCCCCAAAAGATATGATACAGAGTATGACGCAGGTCACCAAACACTGTACACTCTACCAAATAGACGCACAAAACACAACACTGTTTCAAAATTCCTTAACAAAAGCCACGCTCGTTTTGATTTCCAATAGTTAGTTAACAATATTTATTTGCTAGGTGATATAATGGTAGACCGTAACAAAATTGAATTTTAATTAATCACACCACAGAACTGGCAGCCCTCGCCGCAACCAGCTAATGGCCGCTCGTGTTTCGCGAGCCGGTTAATTTGCATAACGTTAAAAATTCACGCTCGGAACGTATTTCATTGATACAGAAGTGAATTATTTTGTAATGAGTCGTTATGGCGGTTATGTTCACTGAAATACCCTGTGATTATCTCTGGTGTGGTCACAATCGAATTTCATTAATTTGTACATGCCTTAATATTTGTAAACAGTGTTATCGGATCATGAAGCAAACATTGGCAGCAATGACATTTTCTAGCTAGCAACACCAGTTGTGACTGCAAGGATTTGTTTTGTAATAACAAATGTTTCTACGGGTTCGATATGATTTGCAAAAAGTTCGATGAGGTTGGCGAGATTAACGATATCTGGCGCTAAGTAATGGTATCACATGGGTTCATAAATGGACTTTCATAGGTTAAATCGAGAGATATAAAACAATCATTATTCTCTATGGTAGGGATTTCTTACCGGTACGTATTTATTCGATGTATGTAAAATAAAAAATAGTCCCTTTATATAGTATATTGAAAGACTAATATTATGTTCACCTAGCACGTGGGGGCACTTATTTGATTAGATTTGAATTTTTCTAATTTTTAATTTGAATTTTGGTCCACCCTAGCTGCAGCTGCACCTCAAAGCTATTTCATTCGTGCAAGTCGAACTGTGCAATATTGCAGTGGACGATCGCATGCAAAACTATTTTGCAGCGGATCTGTAAAAAGTAAAAAAATATATCTCCAAACGCTGGCAATACGCAGGGGCAATCGAATTTGTGTTACATATCAGGGCATATGTTTGGGTTGAGTCGTATTTTTGAGCTTTCCACAAAACTGAGTTCAAAGTTGCGTGTTGTAAATGCAACACGCAACTTTCAACTCAGTTTTTCAATAATCAATTCGTTATAAAGCAGTTATTTTATGCTTTTATCTAAACGGGATGACTAGTTCGATGACCTGACGGAAATGACCGATGCAGTGTTAAAGTCAAAGACAACAACAAAGGCAACATAAATTTGACGACCCATTTGGTGTTGCGGTTGAGACGTCGACTGCAACACCAAGGGTTCCGGGTTAGATCCCCGGGCAGTACAAACATTTATGTGCATGAACTGTCTGTTTGTAATGTTTTCGGAGTTTTCTATGTATACTATGTATGTATTTACAAAAAAATGTATATATGTATGTTTATCCGTTGTTTAGTACCCATAATACAGGCTTCACGCTTAACTTGGGGCTAGATGGCGCCGTGTGAATGTCAGTGGATATTTATTTATAATATGTCCTTCGTATGTCAACGCGGAAAAAACAAAGAAAATACGAGTATTTTGTTTGTAGGGAAGTGTTTGCTCGTCGGTTAATGCAGTAGTTTCACTATCTACAGTGCATGCTTAGAAAAGTAAAAGAATTTATTAAAAACCGTGTTCAAAAAGCTGCCACCGGTAAAATTCATGATCGTATTATCAGATTTAATTCAAGTAAACAGCTGAAGTAACTAGATTAAATTTACAATTTCTAAAACATTCACCAAATTCTGGATTCTATCCTATTTATCCGAACATGCGTCATGATAATGTTCGTCGTACAAAGATTTCTGTATCAGTGTGAAATGCCAGATGTAAACTAAATTGCAGCGCAATTTGCGCATCTGCAGTGTTGTGTTATCTCGTTGATAATTCGAGTGTAACGCTAATTCCATACATTTTAAAATGCGCTAATAGGCTAGTTCAATAACTACAATAGATACAATTATCTCAATAGAATTTTTGTCATAAGTGAACGGGATGGTCAGTGCACTCACTTGGTAGTGAGTGATACCTGACCATCACAGAAGCAGTGTTGAAAATGAAAAGTGTTTAGTTAAGGTCCTTACAGAACACTTATGAATGTCAAATGAAGCTACCACTGGTTCGGGAGGTAGTTTTCCACTGAGAAGAAACCAGCAAGAAACTCTGTAGTTACTCTTTAAAAAAAAATGTTTAGTACAGAATCATTTGTAATCAAAATAATTACTTATATAAAGGAAATTATATTCACAATTTTTATCATATCAAGTATTGGTAAAAATATAATAATCTACAAAAGGATGATAACAAAAAAAATACAAAAGTAGTGCAGGCGTTGAGATCAACATGTCCATGAGTTTTTAAAAGGAAAGGAAATAATAACAGTAGGTAGTCACTTTTTTCCGTTAACTCTACTATGCGCCCGTGACCCGAGACGACAGGTGCTAGGTCTCTTATACCAAGTAATTTAACTAGCTACAGTGCCCTCATCCTGAAGCAAAAATGTGCAAAACTCTTCAATTTCACGAGACGATATCTGGCACCGCGGTAGTACCTAGACGACTCAGTACCGACTCTACCTCCTAGTAAACTCATTTTAGTTTGCACTCATCCGTTTTGTTATAAGGTATATTTTAATTGATAACACCTTTAGACCATTCATCCTACTATACAACTACCATTTGAAACCATTAACATTAAAGTTGTAACGGAATACCAAAATCAGTTGGAATGTAAAGCGCCGTAATCTATTACATATGAATATCATTGGAGTGTTTATTTGTAATATTGAAATAACAATTTTTCTTTGTTCATATGAATTCATTTACGGTACACATGCCTCAATATATTTTTTATTTTTATTATTTCTGTCTTTCTGTGTGTTTGTTTTGGGTAATATCCGAAACGGCTGGATGGGTTTGGACGGGACTTTTTTTGGCAGGTAGCTGATGTAATATGGAAAAACATAGACTACTTTTATTCCAGATAATACTTTTAATTTTGGTAAACTAAAGCAACGTTTAGCAAATAAAGTTAAGATTTTATCGGCGTATTTTAGATATTAATAAAATTATGATTTTATTAATATCTAAAATAGGTCGATTACGTCACTTACACACGAATTATGTTTGACTACTTCCTGAAGTGCTAGGAAGCTGAAATTTTGTGTGTAATCTGAGTTTAGTATACAACCAACAAAAATCTATTAGAGTTATTCCATTGAGACTTTATATGTTGAATAAGCCTATTAATAACATCATATGCTGAGAGTATGAATTATCTGGTACATCGGAAATAATTCTATGAGAGTTCAAAACTACGACGAAACACTTTGAGAAAAGGTAGGTAGTGTACTTACGCTTCGATTGGCTCGTCTTGGCGGGAACATTACCATGCCCCCAGATAAACAAAAATCCAATTATTAAAAAGCTTTTCCAAACCCTTGTCACAGTAGAACACATGTTCATAATTTGCCCACTAATCCATGATACAGCGGCGGCGTAATGTAAATACTAAAAATAAATGTAAATTATTTACGTAATACGCACATAATAAATGCTCTTAATGTGACACGTGTGCGTAGTTATCGCCAGCTAAATGCACGATGCAGTGTTGACTCTCCATTTCTATTTCCATTGCACCAGTTTCACGTTTGCGACTGATTGAAAATGATATGGGCCCGGTGGCAACCACGCCGTATATAGGTGTGTACAAAACATTATGTCACTACATCGAAGCATTACATGTGTCGTTATAGCGACGAGTATTGCATTCACCAATGACAAAATAATACTATTTCTTGTTTAATACTATTTCTTGTTCACTGTCATTTGTTTGATATAATATGTAATGTAAGAACTTAGAGTATTACAGATTATGGTGATGTTTAGAACTATCTCAATCTAAAATGAACAATTTATGATTTAAGATTTGAACTAATAAATACGTGAAAATTATTTTGTTGTATATCGTATTACTACCGACATATGGTCAGGAAATACCTACCACTATCAGCAGAGGTATTTCCTGATAGATACGACAAAGGAACCTTACGAAAAGAGCATATTCCTTCCCAAAAGGCTAGCAACGCATCGGTGGAACTTCGGGTATCACTGTTGTCACTGGGCTGAGGTGAGCACTTGCCATAAGGTCTTTCTCTTCTCGTTTGCTCCTAAAACATTAAGTAATTTTTTCATCATCAGCTCATTAAACGTCCCCACCGAGGGGCACGAGCCTACTCGTATAGGGTGATTAGGCCTTAATCGTCCACGCGGGCCCAGTGTGGATTGGACGACTTCACACACGACCTCTGAATCTCTTCGCAGGCGTGCGAAGTGGTACGTGGCGGGATTTGAACCTCAGCCCTTCCGGTATGAGGGCAACAGTCCACACCATTGAGCCACCAATAGAATATTGGTAGCAATTTAAAATTTGAAATGGTATTTCCGAGTATACTTACGGAAGTATCATTTCAAAGTCCAGAACAAGTTTGCTTTGTAATATAACCGTTTCAATACACATATGACAATATATAATTATTTCTTAATGAGTCGCCCACATTGAGCCTACGCAAGTTAAGTATGCTATTAATTGAATGTACCTACACATAAAGTTACATCAAATAGCTGTCACGTGCTTGTGGATATTAGATTAATATCTCAATCGAGGTAAGCTGTACGTCGATCTTCGAAACTGCGTTTTCTGCTCCAATAACATTTTAGTCGAAGCTAAAAATGCATCGACAAAAGATTCGACAATCTATGCCAATGCAAACGCACTAAATTTGTGCTATGAACAGTTCAAAGATACGCACAAATGTTTGCTCGACATGGATATAATCTAGAACCTAATACAAAACAAAAAAAATGGTGGATATTTATAAAAAAGTAAAATAAAATACAAATATTTCGATTCATTAAATGTATCAGTTCAAATTTGTATGTTTGTCAGTTGTTTAGTAATCTGAATATAAGCTTCACACTTAACTAGCGTTGTGTGAATGTCAGTGGATATTTATTTATTAAATATTTTCCTAAAGTCCTTTCGATTTTCAGCGATTGAAAACAAACAGTAGTGTGACGTGTAGACCCATAAGAAAATGTATATTTTTTACGGTCGTGGAACTTGCGATAAATCCTTGCGCAAACATAACCGAAAGAAATTATATGCCCCGTTTTCTTATTGGAAAACGGGGGGCCAATTAGCTTTCGGCAATGAAATAATGCTCAGCATAAAACATAGCTCGTGTGGAAAAAGCTATAAGAGAAGATCGCCGAATCACATATCGTCAATTAGAAGAACTCTTAAATATTCCTGTATGCTCTTTGCACAACATAGTGAAGAATCATTTAAGTGTGAAAAAAATTGTACATTGTGGGTAACCTACTCTTAGTGACTTCCAAAAACAACAACGGGTTGAATGGGCGCAATCTATGCTGAAACGATTTGACAATGGCCAATCAAAAAATGTGAATTCAGTTATCACTGGTGACGAAACGTGGATTTACTACTACGATGTGCCAACTAAATCACAAAGCAAGATATGGGTCTTCGAAGACGAAGAGCAACCAATTCAAGTGCGAAATCTAAATCAGTAAAGAAAAAGAATGATGGCCTTTTTTTTAACAAACAAGGCTTAATAAAATCAGTAATGCTAAGTGGACAGAAGACCGTTACTAGTCAATGGTACACTGAGATTTGCCTGCCTCAAGTGTTCGAAGAACTCCAAAATCGACGACCGAATTCGGGACTCCGCTTAGGTTTCCTACATGACGATAATGCACCAGCTCATAGAGCTGGCGCTACTTCGCAATTTCTGAGAGTATCTGGTATAAAAGTACTTGACTTCGGTTTATTTCCATTCGTGAAAAACCGCATGAAAGGGCGAAAGTTTTCTACTGAAGAAGATTTGGTTCGAGCTTTTCATGAAGAATTAGATTTAATTCATAAAAAAGTGGGAGGACTGGATAAATGAGTGGTTTGTGCGTATGACTAAATGCATTAATTGTAACGGGGCTTATTTTGAAAAAGTATAGATATATGTAATTATACGACAGTATTTATTGAACACCCTACGTACTGGTAGGCTCGTGCCCCTTGGTGGGGACGTTTCATGAGCTGATGATGAATGAAATAATACGGCAACATATCAAAGGTAATCTTGACATGTAGTCCTGTATATGATTCAACAGACAACTCATTTTGAATTCTGTATAACAATTTTAAAAGACGCCCTTAAAACTTTGGAAAGAAAGATTTCAGTTTTACGCGGTCCCTCAGGTAAAAACAGTTATAATTTATGGTACATCAGGTTTTACTGAAACAAAACAAAAAGTAATTGCATTTAAAATTGAAGTTTACATGCAAACCAAGATGCTAACGAATTGAAATCGATGCTTTATTATTTAACATATCTGATTATTTCAAATGATTTGATCTTGGTACACAAAGAAAATATATTACATATACCTAATTCCCAGGATAAAAGTTTATTGATGTATAAAGGCTGTGGTCATAGACTATACGGCGTGTCAGTTTGATTGACAAGTTAAAATAATGTTATTTTCCATGAAAAATACCTTCAAATTTAATCCCATAAGGAAATAAGCAACTCAAAATCAACAAGGAAGGAAGCAAAATATTTACGACTGTCTTGTATAAGTACGCAAAGATCCCTCCTTACCAAGGGATTTGTAATGATTGATGAATATTCTAAGCATCGAATCATCGTTTAGAGTAACCCTAAGGGACTGGTTTTAACAGAAATTTCTTGAAGGAAAATATTGGACGAGTAATTGGTAGAATTATAAATAAAATCAATGATGAATTTGAATTTCTAGTCAACCAATATTGTTTTGAAATTTAACTTTACTGATATAGATTTTGACCTATATATTGTAACAATAATTTACAATAAATAAAAGAGTTATTAATAACATGATCGTATTTTATTTATTCAGTAACCAAAATTTTAAGGGTTGGGGAGCGTACGTGACTTCTACCATTGAATACTAATTAACTTGTACAAACAAGACTTTCGGTTTACATAATAGGTTATCATTGTTATTAAGAATAAAAGACAAATTGTTTATCATAGAATAATTTACCATTGGATTAAAATAATAACATCAGAAGCTATTTCAAAAACCAACCAACCAGGTTTTACTGCGTCTCAGATCTAAAACCCGATTATAAAAAATATCTGGAATAGCGTAATATTCATGCCAAAAACAACAGAATTCGCAAAAATACTGTTTGCTCACTTTGTTTACTCATTTCGTAATAAAACTGTTCTGTTTTATTAGAAACTGTCCGTAGTCATTTATAGAGTAGGTCTACTAACCAACAATTCAAAAATGTGTTAGAGTATCTTCACTGTCGTGGGAAAACTATACCAAATCTATTATTTGCTGGGAATTCTTGGCCGTTAATCGATTGATCGGTTAAACTCGTACATGCTGTACGTTAAGATAAGATAATAATGTGCAAAAACATATGTGCTGGAACTACTGGCTGGACGTACAAAATTCACGCATACAGCGATAACAGTGGATACGAGAAGTAAACTTATCCTATTTCTGGGGCCTTTAAGATCTTCAGTTCTAGATCAGAAATATATCAAACACTCAAAGAAAATAGGGCTCAAATTTTCAAAGCAGAACTATTGTAAAACGATACGATATATTTTTGTTTGATATTATGTTATGATGCTCAAATTTTTTTTCATTGAAGCCCCATCTTTATCATAGGATGTCTTGAACGGTAGCAATTTGCATACATTTAAATACTTCTACATGAAATATTCATGAAATTAATTCTGTGCTTAGCTCTATAAATATCTTTATTTTCGAAGGAATATTGAGGGAAAGTCGTAAAAATATTTTCCATTCCATTATCATCCTTCTTAGAAAATTGAGGGATCAATGGCGTACGCGTGCGCATTTGATGGTCGATCGTGAAAGTGGAGAAACTATGTGGCCGATTATCGGATGAGTTACCGTGATCTCAAAGCAAGTGAAACCATTACAATTAGGCATTAGATCTAGGTAGATTATGGCAAAATGCTTCAACATCGTGGAATAGCCGTTACGCTTAAGCAGTGGACTATGACGGAAAGTTAAAAACTTAGTATGGCTAAACTATTTTTTTTTCGTAAGCTCGTGTGATATGGTATAGCTTAATCTTATCACAAATAAGCAGTGGAAATAGGCCCGTGCTCTGAAATGAGACGTTATAGGCTGGCAAACGATTTATGTGAAGTTTTTAAAAGCTTGCGGGGTCCATTGATCGTAATCTAGAGGTTGTCTTGTTCTAATTGAGTATACTATTACGCCCAACAAGGCCCTTTAATTACAACACCTTAACAGCTCCTCAAACAACCATGTGTATATTGAGATATATGCAAGCGTAATATGCAAATTTCTTCAAGCACAATGTTATGAATGTAATCCATTACTTGTACACTGATGTTTACGGCGTTAGCTCAGTATACGTATTACTCACCAAGAACATTACCCAGGGACATAAATACTACAACCAAAAATGAACGTTTATGAAATGGAAACAGATGTCATTATTGCTTAACACTAACGCATCGCGGGGTTCCTTGGTCGTTGATGGCGAAATTTGCGTAATAGGATCTCATTAAGGTATCTATGATCACTACAATGGTACCTACCTAGAGGACTTAGTACCGAGTCAAGGATCTATTGATACCCGTAGTATGGGGCTTCTTGCTTAAATTGTCAAGATGTGCTTATGTCAGTGGATATTTATTTATTTGCTTCAATCGATTTTATCTAAATTATTATAAAGTCACAAGACAGAAAAAGATTAAGATTCCTAATCAACTCTGTTTTAAACTAATTAAAACGGGCCCGATTTCTTAATGCCTTTACCGGAGAAACGTTCCTCTAATTTCAGGTGATTACAGAATTTTAATTTGTTTCTTAACAGCTCTTCAAAAGCCAGGGGTCACTTTAAATTATTTATCCCGTCAGATTAAAGAGGGTTGCCAATTAAAGCCAAATTATAATATTTTATTATAGTGAAATATTTCTTATGGAAAGATTTAGTCATTTCACTCATCACTCGGTTTGCTTTGAGTCATTGCTGCAAATACTGGCAGCAGTCTTGGGAAGTGCACTTTACCTATTGTCTGCTGGTATTCAAGTCATAGCGGAAATCCCGTTGTGTCTGTGTTTATATAAGGCTGCGGTGGATAAAGGTTAAAGCACAATGTACAGTCTATTTTTTTTCAGTAAATCAACTTCGGAGGTTATTTCTATCTCTTCTTTTATGCGATCGCGTTTACTATAGAAGTTTCTTGGCTCAGAGAAAGATTAAATAATGTATTTCTAGTCACATAGTATTGCATTGGTATTACATTAATAAAGCCGTAGATACATTAATCATGTGACACCCTGCAAGGGCACTGCAAAAAATTGCAATGTTCGTAGCTTTTGAAATGTTGCATATTGCCCTTTCAAAATAATATTTTTCGTTTTGAGGTATTTGGGAATCGACTGCTCTAAGCGAAATTATCAGAAGATATTGTAATTTTCATATACTTTACAACTAGATTTTAACGATCATAAATTAAAACAACTACAAAATATCGTATTATACCTAAAGCACAAGGGCGCTAGAAATAGATTTTTATTTAAAGAAAGATTGTCTTTGTTGTTCACGAATATTAATTTGTGTCGGATAAAATATACAACATATTACACATAACATGAAAACGACACAATAAATGAACGGTAATGTGGGATATTTTTCCGATGCAATGAGTTTGTTTAGGATGATGTAATCCTAAACAAACTCATTGTATCGGAGAGACGAAGCCAAAAAGAGGCCCACTCCCCTGGTCCATCCACCTCAACATCTGCACCTTAAAGAAGTGCATCGGTGGTGGCCACATGGATTTCGCTAAATGTATTAATTTTAATTTCTAATTGTAATAATGAAGAGTAAGATTAAAATAATGAAGAGTTATTGCTACTATTATTATAAAAATATAAAACAGAGAGAGAGAGAGAGAGAGTATTTATGATGTTATTTATTCCCTTTATTTTATATTATTCACCCCCCTACTTTACCTAATGTAAATATTTAGTTATTTTAATTCTGACTGTTATCCCATTCCCCCCTTTAACCAATTCTTTTGCCCCATGCGCGGAGCACTAACATAATATTATAATAATTAAATTACAAAATAATCTTAAACTAAAAAGAGTACGGACCATGAGTCTGTAGATGTAATTTTATTAAAAAAAAAAAGTATATAGTTATTACAATAATATATTTGGTTTAATGAACATCATTTAAAATCAGATTTATAACGAGATATATGAATCTGATTAAAGTGTTTGTGAGAGAAAAATAAATAAAGTTTATTATGAAGATTTTCATTTTATTATGGAAATTTGATAACTTTTCAGTAAATTGTGTAAAGTTTCATAGTTTACTGAAAAGTATTATGTTTTGATTTTTTTACCACAATTTGATTAACTTTACAAAGTAAAAAATAATGCTTAATAAATACATTTAAGCATTATTTTTAAACATATGATTAGAAGAAGAAACATATTTTTCTAATTTGAATATCAGGTATTGATGAATAGTTTTAATTTCAACAAACACTTAGGTCCGTATACCAGAACGAGATTCGAGCGTTGTACTTTACTTGAATAGAGTTAGAAAAAGATAGTGCTCTATACGATTAATAGCGCCATTGCTTTCTTACTCAATTTAAGTAAAGATCAACGTTGGGTCTCATTCGAGTCATGTTAGCAAGCAAACAATCGCGCCTTCACGCAAACTTTCAAACGTAGACGTCCCCGGGACGTACTCGACGATCCAGACGATCCGATCACTGTCGCCATTGCGGCAGACTAAGCGCGTAAAGCATCCGAGCAGAACACACGCAACACTTCAAGACCGAGATTTCGTCCCCGCCGGCGACGTCGTCGCGAGTCCCTGTAGGTTCTAGCAGTCCCTATTCGCGCTACCGGCACGTACCCGGTCGCTTTTCTCCCCAAATATATACTAGGTTCCTAGCCCTGCCCCCTGCAACGCCCTAAGCCGAGGTTCGCATCCCACTCTGGGACACCCTTAGGCCCGTTGCATAAATTGCTGGGCTGAGAGCCATCTGCGCTCGCCAATTGTCCGGTAAAGCTGTGAAGGTCACCCACGGCCAAAAGCATTATGTCATTCCAAAAAAAAATCGATCTCATTCTAGACAACGGGCCTTAAACTACTCTTTTTTTATCAGTTTATAAAGTATTCGCTTTGTAATTGTCAACGAACGGTGTAAGCTGTTGAAAGAAACGCGCTATTAAGATAAATGCCACACGAAATTTTGAACTGTTCCAGGTTATTTATAAAAATTTCTTAATGAGGTAACCAAGAGGGAACGAGTGTATTTTTCAACTTTGAATTCCATAGTAACAGGTGCTATGAGGTGTACTCAATATTGTATTATATACCATGAAAATGGATTTATAAAAATGAAATATATAATTGCTATAAGGTTTTGCATGTACCTATGCATTTTTTCTATACATTAAAATCGGCATAACAGAAAGCCATCGAATATATGGTATGTTAACAATTAAGGGGTTTAAAGAGGGTAAAAATACGAAATTGCGATGGGTTTACATTTTTGAGGTAGTTTGGTATTTATGGTAAAAAATTATGGTACAAAAAAGGGAAAACTATGTAATATGTACTTACTTTAATGCAGTGAGTATTTTTGTTGATTTCGCATTAAGTGGCCTATTTATGAAAATTTGCAACATTTCAGCGTGACAAGATAAACTACACTGTACCTATTTCTGACTAAAAATGCACGTTTAGTAATGGGGATGTATTTCTGTTTCGTATTAATAACATTTTGGCTCGGAACACGGCCGTCGGCCCCGTTTTACAACCTATATCCCAAACATTAAAACAACTTTGTTACAGAAGCATACGATTCAAAATTAAACGAGCATGAGAAGTGTAAAGTTCAAACGTCGCGGATTGTGACACTACGATGCAATTAGTGGTGTTATATTATTTTTCATGACATGACGTGATTTCACTTTTGCATTTTATAAATAAAGTCTTTTCATTTAAAATATTTTGGGACCGGTAGTTTTGGAATATACCTATTTGTAGTATTAGACAACAAGGAAATATTACAAAAACTATGTAGTATTGGAATTATCTACGTATTTTGAATACGATGTTATTTAAATTTTCTGCAAAAAAATAACTTTTAATCGATTTCATTAATTTTCATTTTATCTTGTACAGTAATAATTGTATTTTTTATACTAATAGTGTTCATTATATATACGATAATAAATCGGATCCTGGGGCATAATTTCGTTAAATATTGTGTTTTACTTTACAAGTGCGTTAGACTTCGTCGTAGCAAGGAAAAACGACGAAAAAGTAGTTTTTTAACTGTTTTACATTCTGCGGCGGAAAATATTCTTGTAATAATTTTAATAATAACGGTGAAATTATAACATGGTAAATTAAACATAGCTAATTTAAATGTTTAACAAAATACAAGTTAGTAGTGAAATATTATTCGCTCTGGGAAATAGAGATAGGTCGTTAGCGCTAAGTAAACAAATGATTATAGCACAGACATGGTATGAAGTATTAATTAGCAAGGATGAACGATCTAGTTTATTGTTATCATAACAATAATTGAGATTAATGGATATCCCTCTGTAACTGCCTTCAACTCGAAGGTTCCTACATTAGTTACTTGGCTAGTTTTTGGAACTAATACATCATCATACGTCTTAAAATACATGGATTTCATTGACTATGTATTATTATATCGATATACTTAGAGTAACAATAGTATTGAAAGAACTATTTCCAATGGGAACAAGTTTAACGTTAATGGAAATATTGAAGTGATTGATGTCGGCCGTAATTTATTGAAAGAAAACAATTACACATTGAAAACATTTATTGACTAATGGTATTACACATGAACATGAACAGAAACCGAGACAGAAACATATTACGCGAATAATCATTTGTGAAAAATATAATTAAAATTAAAATTGTACCTTATAAATCTTATAATACATAACATAAAATAAGTATTAAAACAACATGTAACTAGATCAAAAGAGGGCAATACTGTATTAGTCAAATGGACACTGCCTCCGCATAATTATTGAACCGCATAATAATTGAACGTGTGTTCAGCACAAAGCCGAAACACACACACACATATATTTAAACTTTATATATATATATATATATATAATATATATATATATATTATATATATAATATATATATATATATATATATATATATATATATATATACTTAACTGTGTAACCTAAAAATAACTTTAATAAAAACAGTCGACTGATTTTCGACTGTTTTCCGGAACATTTATGGACTTTATATTCACTAAATTTTAACTATTTTATTAATTTTCTATACCATAGCATTAGTCCATGGTAATAAAAGACTATAAATAGAGTAATACTTTCAATTTTCTTTAAAGTAAGTCAATCACATCGCCTTGGAAAAGACAATGCCCTTTACTTATCTGAGAAACTAGGTGTATAAACTTCTTTATAAGATTTAATTACGCCTTTTTCATAATATAAGTGTATGATTGATTATTTATTTTTGTAAGTGGTATGCTTATTATATTAGTACTAGCTGTTTCCAGCGGCTTCGCTCCCGTTAAGAAGTATTATAATTTAGTCCCTATTTATCCTCTGTGGGGTGGAATTTATCAAAATTCATTCTTAGGAAATGCTTACGTCAAAGTAGCTATATGCACGCAAAGTCTCAGCCATTCGGTTTTTAATTGACTCAGTATCATTAAAATTTTCATCCCCTATTTTATCATCTTGAGGGTAGAATTAATAAAAAATCTTACTTAGTGTATGCCTTCGTCGTAACACCTACATGCGTTACAAATTTCAGTGATTTGGGCTGTGCGTTGATAGATCACTATGTCAGTCAGTCACGTTTGAGTTATATTTGTTTAGATGTAGCTATTTTTCTTCTTAACAATCAGATGAATACATAAAGCGCGTATTAAGTAGAATAAACAGAATTCAACAACAATATAGGAAAATTGTTCTACTAATTTAACTACTTAATGTACTCAATTAGTTCCAGTCTAAAATCCTAGTGTATAAAGATAACAGAGGTCTTGAATGTTTTGAACTGATTGCATAAAGTCTAGTCAAAATTTTGTGAAACAAGCTGTACGACGTTTACCTACTTCGTACACAATATCTTACCTTCGTCCATTCAGTTACGGTCTCGGTAACCTGATGGGACAACGGTCCACAGGGAATGAAAGTTCCATAAGTTAGCCACGACCCGGGATAGCGTCGGAACTTTTGCTCGATAGGCCCGCGACGCGTTGAAATTTTCCTTAACTAGCTAAGATTTTAAGGACAAAATATACGCCAATTTGCTAAAGTTTTCTCGCAAAAGAATTGATATTACGATAAAGTGACCAAGTTTGAGTTTAAGTACGAGTATATTTTTTGTTCGGCGTGTGCTGGTGCCCCGCGGTTACCTGCGGTATAAGATATTCTTCTGTAGTAAAACATAGCCTATCCAGGTCTCAGTTAACTCATCATCATCAGCTCATTAAACGTCCTACCCGACGAGGTCGAGGACGAGGAGGACGAGGGGCACGAGCCTACCCGTATAGGGTGTTTAGGCCTTAGTCGTCCACGCGGGCCCAGTGCGGGTTGGACGACTTCACGCACAACCTTTGAATCTCTTTGTAGGCGTGCGCAGGTTTCCTCACGATGTTTCCTTTACCGTTAGAGCGTCGCATAACGTACACATATCTTCGAAAATTCGAAAACACATTGGCACGTGGCGGTTTTTCACCACTTTCCACCGTCATTAATGACTATTCTTGCATCCACGGACTGTGGGGTGCCATTAGATATGTATGTCCAAAAAAATTGTCGCCAATCAAGTCCCCATGTTGCTCTATAAGAAATGGTTAATTTGGAAACATTGTGTTTGTTTTGACCTTACTTTATTTAAGGTCTTAACAAATTTGTTTTTGCCACCCTCTGTTGGGTGAATAAACAATTTTTGCGGTGATGGGCCAAAGGTCGGACACAATGGTTAGGGTTGGGTCAAGCTAAAGCATGTAATTATGAGAGATCTCGCGACACTCAAACCATTTTGGGCGAAATGACTCAGGACCGTGTTGCGTATAATTAACATCCATTCTGCAGATGCTTAAGGATTTATATTGTCCAAAACTAAACAGAAATTAAGCGAAACAGACTAGTAAGGAGGGACTATCAGACACAATAAACAAATGTTTTTTATATATTTTGTGATGGACTCAATCTATCTATGAATTTCTGGGTAATAGAATATGTACTGTTTTTAAATAGTTCAGTGATGTTCATGTTCATCCCAAAAAGAGGAAACACTACACAACTTTCTTTACGATTTCAGTATAAAAACAAGTTTATTGTTGATTGGCTTAAATACAAATATTAAACAAATTCATGTTACGACTTATTGACATCTATTCCACAGATGCTTCTGGATCCTAATTACGATTCATAGATTTATTACAGTCTCCAAAAGGTCGCGACAATGACTTCACTAGGTGGTAGACTCTATACTGCGTCGTCTAGGTAGGTACCACCGCAGTGCCAGATATCATCCCGTGAAACAGAAGTGTTATGCACTTTTGTGTTTCGGGGTGAGGGCACTGTAGCTAGTGGAATTACCGGGTATAAGAGACCTAACATCTGTTGTCTCGGGTGACGAGCGCAGTGCGGCATCGATGGAGGATAACAACTGTCTATCAGTTGTTGGTCTCCTTTAATGCCGCTCTGTCATGGTCTGGCGTATCACTTACCATCAGGTGAACGTCCAGACCGTCCTGTACACTTATAACATAAAAAACAATTGCAAATAGAGTAAAGTTAAAAAATATATTGTCCCAAAAATGCGCGTCACGCTTTTGCCTAATCACGGTATAGATGGTAACCAAGTTCCGAAGTCACTACTATAAATGAATCAAATCTGCAAGAGAATTTTGTATCAAGATTATGGCGATTATGTAGCGAAAAATACCATTATAATATTCCATTTATCCAACTTCATTGCATAATATCTACATTTATAGCCTGATTTGAAGTGGAATGGTGATGTTTGAATGTTTTTGGATATTTTTTTATTTCAAGGAACTTTGATGAACAGAGGTACAAGAATTGGTGCGGTATTTACGAATTACATTTTCTCAATAACTTCATGGTCATTCTCCACGTTTAATAACGATATCTCTATTGAACATAGAGATATCGTTATTAAAAATTGTAATTGAAAAGGATTTTAAAAGGAGTTCCTTGCTATTATATGGTTCTTTTAATTAGAGCCGATTTTTCTTTCAGTCCATTTAATACACTTCCTTAATAATTTTGGCCGTTTTATTGCTTTGATGTTACTGTAATGCTATATTTCTATAAATATAATAACATAGAATATTCTTTTCATTTCATCCAATACAAGGAAACATCGTGTCTCGATCCATAATTTTCCACGAACGTTGGTAGTAATTTTTGATTATACAGGTAAACTCAAATATCTTATTGATTCCGTATCATATTCATCGTACCTACTATATATAATGGACCGTCCTTTTTATAATGATAGAGAGTATCTTTACTGTTCCTTCCCAATCTGATTTGAGTCAAGTTGGAAAAACGTTATTTTTTCTTTTTTTATTCGATATTTTTAATGATAAATTTGTACTCATTATCACATTTCAAAAACTGGTAACAACCCCAAAATGCTTCAGCTAATAGTGACGATCCATCTGATATAATGGTTGAGACACATATATCCGAATTCAGATATCTCAGACGTCTGCTATTACACTAATTCGGGTTCGATCCGGTGCAGTACAAACTTTTGTGTGCATAAACATGTATTTGTATTGTTGGTGGTGTTTCTTTGTATAATATGTATGTATTTACAAAAAATAGTTACAGAGGTTCAGTATCCATATACAGGCCAATTTAGTTTGGGGCGAGATGGCGCTATGTGTTCATCTCATCACATCAGCTCATTATACGTCCCCACCGAGGGGCACGAGTCTACTCGTATAGAGTGATTAGGCCTTAGTCGTCCACGCGGGCCCAGTGCGGATTGGACGACTTCACATACAACCTTCGAATCTCTTCGCAGGCGAGCATGAAGGTTTCCTCACGATGTTTTCCTTCACCGTAAGAGCGTCGGATAACGTACACATATTTCGAAAATTCGAAAACACATTGGTACGGCGGTTTTTGAACCTCAGGCCTCCTGGTAGGAAGGCGACAGTCCACACCACTGAGCCACCGACGCTCTATGTATGGCGACGCTATGTGTATGGCAATAGATATTTATTAATATACTTAATAGCCATTTGAAAGCGAATGCATATCGCTTTTTTTAGATACAAGTATATTAGTGGTAGATAATTGCGCTAATTTTATCATAAAAGGATACAAAAAAAGCAATTCGAACCTACGGATCCTAGACCACGCAGCGATCTAAACGATACATGCAACCCACTATACTATGGATGCACATATATCAAAATAAAAATGTATTTATTCAATTTAGGTCCATATAGAACACTTATGAATGTCAAATGAAGCTACCACTGGTTCGCACTGTCGTTATCTACTGAGTAGAATCCAGCAAGAAACTCAGTAGTTACTCTTTCAAAAAACATTGTGAAAGAAATAATATACTGCTGTACTAACAGCATGATATTATTACTTATCAAAATAGTTTATATAAATCAAATCTTATTGGAAATTATAGATTTTGTATTAATTTTATAATATCAAATGCTTTGCCAGTCCAAATCACCATTCAAATAGTTCCTACAAACAAAAAACTAAAATCGCTGCGCACGGAGTCGAGAGAGTTCAGAAAAGTTTTCCTCAAACCTGACCAGTTATCGAATCAGTGGCGCATAGTGCGAATTCCATTGTGCTAAAACTTGCATAATACCTACCTCCAGCCACTTCATATATGACTTGAACTCTTAACCGCTGCTTGGGCTTCCGTGAACATTCTTCTATGGGCTCGCCCGCTTCCAAGTATTTTAATTACGAAAGCATTTTCTTTCACGGCTCACCATTCCGCATAATTTTATGAGATTCGTGAGAATGTGAGGTTTAATAAAAGGTAGGGTCTGCAACGTTGATTTTTTAACTTTAACTCATATTCGACTTAATGTATTTGAAAAGAGTAACTACTGAGTTTCTTTCTACAAGTATGTAGGAATGAAAAAGAGTTGTTACCGTGTTAAGTTATAAGGGCGCTTAGATCTTAGTTCTTTACGAGTATAATTCAGGACGAACCTCTAAGGAAATCTTTAAGGCACATCTCTACACAGTTACACAAGTTTCCAAGTACCTTAAGACGTATTCCCTTTACGTAAAAAAGACTTTAATGCAAAAAGTAACGCGTTTGCAATGCGAATGAATGTAAAAAGGAATATTGTTTCGCTGCCGATGCTCAACGTTTTGCTTTCAATTTGCGAGGCGGCTCCCTGTTGGGATTTGAATCTGCTAACGAGGTAGCTCTTCACTTCCACTCTTTGAGCGTAAACAAGCGGTTTACGGTTCACAATTTGGTTTAAATAGATTTCCGTTGAGGGACGTTCGTTTTTCGATGTTTTGACGGACGCTGTTTTTTTAATTCTAAATTGTATGCTTGGAGAACACGGCCAGTTCAAAAGACATTAGTAAAATTACCGGGTATAAGAGATCTAACATCTGTTGTCGGCTCGGGCGCAGTGTGGCTTTGATGGAGAATAATAACTGTCACAATCAGTTGTTGGTCTTCTTCAATGCCGCTCTGTCACGGGCAGGCGTATCACTTACCATCAGGAGAGCGTCTTGACCGTACATGACAACATAAAAAACATATTAAAAAAAAAATTAAAGGTTATTTGAAATCACTTGATTTGTAATTTTTTCAATAATCTTATTGTTATTTAACAATATTTTTAATTGAATATGGTAAACAGCAATGTATTTTCGAAAAATATATGTACGTTATCCGACGCTGTTACGGTTAAGGAAAACATCCTGAGGAAACCTGGGCACGCCTGCGAAGAGACTCAAAGGTTGTGCGTGAAGTCGTCCAACCCGCACTGGGCCCGCGTGGACGACTAAGGCCTAATCACCCTATACGGGTAGGCTCGTGCCCCTCGGTGGGGACCTTTAATGAGCTGATGATGATGATGATGGTGGTGTACGCCGCATGTGAGGGTAAAATTCTTTTGCAATTTAAAGGTTCACATAGAATTAAAACATATCCATAGATATTCACCCCGCGTCACCTGTTGCAGATTTAAATAACCTACCCTTAACTTAACAATGAAAGTTATTTACTTAGGTATTTTCGAAATTTATTCATAACAGCTTTTATTTGTACCTTTACAATTTATGACATACGAGTATATATTTTATGCAGGAGAAATACAAGCACAGAGATTTGTTGTGTAATTCATACACATCCTAAATACTTTAAGTTCTAATAAAGATTATGAAGGATGTTAATCCAAATTAACTTTATGTTCTTAGTAAAACAAATAACTCCGACGCTTTTAAACTGAATGTTCGGCTTAGCCTCCGCATTAAGAAATACCTGAACTGGTTCCGTATTTAGGTCTAGGTAGGCGTCTAAGCTCATATCGTTAGGATATGTATTCGTAAGGGCAATTATGACACTTGGAGGCTAAGTAATACAGTATATTTTTAAATAAAAACTATATTTAACTAATGCAATGAAATAAAGCTAAGTTGGTATATATTATATTATCTGTAGTAGTACCTTAGGATGTAAGCGATTCTATCATTAGACTTTGGGTCAAAGTTTACGTTATCTGCCTCCAAGGTTCTAATAGTAAACCTTGATTAAGATTACTACGTGGATCCGGAGTTCGCGGGTTCAAATCTCACGGCAAAACCGCATAGTAAAGTGTGGGGGAACATGGCGGGATTTGAACCTTTACCCTCCAGATCGGAAGGCAATGGTCCACACCAATGACGCTCATTGTCGTCATCACTTATCATTAGGTAAATCAAATCGCTACTGGCTGCCCTTCCTGTGAAATAAAGAACAGAACATAACTCACTGTTACTTCACATATATGAATATATCGTTACAATAAAATCGTGATGAGCGTCGGTGGCTCATTGGTGTAGACTGTTGTCTTCATCTGGAGGGTTCAAATCCTGCCATGTACCAAAGTATTTTCAAGTTTTCGAAAATAATATGTACGTTTATCCGACGTGCTTACGGTGAACAAAAACATCGCGAGGAAACACGCACGCTTACGAAGAAATTCAAAGGTTGGGCGTGAAGTCTGCCAATCCGCACAAGGCCCGCGGGGGCGACTAAGGCCTATACATCCTATACGTGTAGGCCCGTGCCCCTCGGTGGGAACGTTTCATGAGCTGATGATGATCAAAATCGTTTAGTTCAATGAAAACTGCCTTATAAAACAGACTACTAAGCTCTGCGAAACAGAACGGTAAATGAATAATTTGAACAGTTTTAAAAAGAACAATATTCACGTGTCGCATCAAAAACAGCAGTGGCCGTAAAACCGCACCGATCCGGGCCAATCAAGTTCTATCTGGAATAATCTGGATCCAGTGACAGTCGGTACGGTTCAGGGTTGCCAACCCTGGAACGAAAATCCTCGTACTTAAGCAGCTAAAAATCTCGTACTTTCACTTACAAACCTCGTACATCTAAAAAAATGCTTTTATCATTGAAAAAAAATAAAAATGTTCTAGGTTCCAATAAAAAAAAAACATCACTCTGTGATTGAGACGAGGAATGCAACAAAATGTTTTAATAATCGGGATTTTCCCGGTTGACATAACTCTACTACAGTCGCAGACAATGATCGCTTAAATGCTACCAATGGATTTGTGCAAAAGTTCAAGTTCTGATAGATGTCACTAGTTTTTCATATGTGCATGGCACATATTGCATATATTACAAAATTCGTACAATTATGTACGGGGTTGATAGTGCCCTCGTACTTCGAACGGAATACCACAAATCTCGTACTTGTACGAGGAACCTCTTACGTTTGGCAACCCCGGTACGGTTTACGGCGATCTCGGGCTTCTGCGGGCTTAATTGCCATGTCTTTCAAATAAGTACAAAAAGTATGGACTTTTGTTACTTGGATTTTTGCCGTGAAGTGACAAGTATGTGATTTTTTTAAGTGACGACCAGTTTGGTGTAATGGTTGAACCGTAGTTACTACGGCAAGCGTTCCGGGTTCGATCCCCGGGCATTACAAACATTTGTGTGCATTAAAGTGGCTGTTTGTATTGATCTTGGTGATTTATATGTATAATATGTATGAATTTACAAAAGAAGTATGTTTACCCGTTGTTTAGTACCCACGCTAAAGGCTTCACGCTTAACTTTGGGCTAGATGGCGCTGTCTGAAAGGATATTTATATATTTGTTATTTATTTTTTAAGTGGAAAACAAACAAACTTGTTTTCCATCCACCATCAATTGTATATGAATTTTGCCATATACTGATCTACCTACATGTACCGGTAAATCAATCACTTTTTCCGAGGTAGTCCATTCAAAGGTAATCAATATTCGATACTTTTCCACTAAAACCAGCGATTTCGCGAATTTCATGTCCCCACTTACAGAACATTTTTTTACGACTGCACGGTGAGCTTTTTCCCAACCTTTTTTCTTTTATGTAGCACTTTATTTTCACAACCGCCGGTATTTTATGTCTTTTAAATATGAAAAGGTGGATATTTATGAAATTACGAATACCTTGCAGGTTAGAGGTAATAAATTGAATAATAAAAGGAATCGATTTCAATTTAATCTTGCGGTGGCGATTCTTTTTAAGTCCACTGTCCAATGTTTTATTTCTGTGTTATTTAAAAAATCATCCAAGAAAAAAGTTCAGATTTCATTGAAAAAGTTCGAAATTTTATTAAAAAAACGATAAAATTTCTAATTCATATCTCATTTATATACTGTGTGGCTCCTTTTAGATTTTTATTATGATTTTTACTGTTCTTCGACGAAACAATTTCCTTAGTAAAGTTTAGGTTGAAATAATACTCTTTTACCATAAGTTTGTATTATTATTTATTTTCCCCCTCGGCTCAAATCTGAGAAAAATACGTAATGTTTACCCATGCGATGACCGATCATTGTAACAGCTTCAAACTTCATTTTTATCCGATCCGAATAAGTATGTCGCAAAGCGATTAAATACTGACTGGATTGGGTGGGTCCACCCATTCATTTTTTGGGAAAATCTTTTAGCTGCTGGCCGCACGTGCCAAATTACCTTCACGGCTTTACCCGACAGGTGGCTAGCACAAACGGCGTTCAACCTTATCACTTTACCATAGTCAACAGTAGCTTGTCATATGGTCAAAATTGTGTCTCGGATGTTATTTGTGTGAGATTGTGCATGAAGTTGGTGTATTGTTTATGTTATAATGCGTGCGATGGTGTTGTGTGGTGCAAGCGCAGGCGGTGCACGCGTCCCT
>PQWD01003222.1:140193-143971 GCA_019425675.1 Leucinodes orbonalis
CCCGCGTGGACGACTAAGGCCTAATCACCCTATACGGGTAGGCTCGTGCCCCTCGGTGGGGACGTTTAATGAGCTGATGATACTCATTATTTTCAGGAAATTCAGAAACGCCGTTTGGCTCCTTTTTATTATATTTATATTTTTTCCATTCTCCGGCTCCGATTCTGGATGAGGAAAGCCGGGATATGTGGTGCAGAATGGGTAATCTATGTCTAGCAGTGTATTGCGATAGATTTAAAAGAATTTTTTTTAAAGAATATACAGTGGTCATCGTAATATGACTTCAGTCCTTCCGTATCGTCATTGTAACAAAATGTTTTCTTCAAAACAAACATTTATTGAAAAAAAAAAAACTAGTTTCAGCACTTCACTAAAACTAGTAAAGAACACCTGCTTGATGCGATAACACTAAATATTAAAACTTCGCCAGCGGGTATTCGTGATATAGTTACACATATTATATATTATAAAGGCTGTTTAGAACCGGCTCCCTTAATGAGAATGCGGAAAAACTTCAACCGTGCATTTTCTTGGAAAATACTAAAATTATATGCTGTGAGACAATAAGGCTGAACCACATACCCGTGACAGTCAGGGCTGTCGCAAATTGTATGTTTGGTACTGACAATGGATGATGAAGGAGTCGTATTTATTTATTAGATCAGAATAACAAATCTTTGATCCAAACATATATCTTCAGAGTAAGGATCCCTCAGTTTCTAGGACATTCTCGATGGGGGCTTGGTACATAAAATTTTAGAATTACTCTGTGTTGTATCCGATTCACTGTTCTCCCATGGTCCATTTGCAGTCCATTAGGTAGGCTGTAATTTCCAAAAATCCTTTATATTAACCTCAATCGCGTATATGCGTTTAAGTTTACAATTATCTTAATTTAAAAGTTTACTATTATCCTAAGTTACAAGTTTAATATTATCTTAATTTAAGAGTTTACTTTTATCTAAATGTTTACTTTTATCCTAATTTAAAAGTTTACTATTATTTCTGGATTTCTTTAAATTATTAACATTCGTACAGAAGCATGATCATAAAATACTATATAATAAAAATGAATATCCACAGACATACACCCAGCGCCATCTACCCCCCGGTTAAGCGTGAAGCCTGTACTATGGGTACTAAGCAACGGATAAACATACTTGTATATATATTTTTTGTAAATACATACATATTATACATAGAAAACACCCAGACCATTACAAACAGACATGTTCATGCACACAAATGTTTGTACTGCCTGGGGATCGAACCCGGAACCCTTGGTATTGCAGCCGACGTCTCAACCGCAATTCTTTCGTTTTGGATTTTAAAGGCAAATACAATCTTTCAGTACAGTAAGCAAGGTGTCAGCCCTATGAAGAACGCATCGTAATGAGCAGTCTGCCTACCATCCGAGGCTGACTCTACTGTTTCAAGTTCATTCATGAATGTCGTTATGTCTCCTCTTCATACATTGTCTATTCTCCACAGAGAAATTTTAATTATAATATGTACAAGTCTCCCTAGATGGGTTGTATTGTAAAGAACCAAACGCATGGAAGTCATTTTTATGAAAAAAGCAAGTCAAATTCTATTTATTCAATTTAGACTCACGATAAGCACTTATGATAAGCAGAACTTTATAAACAACTACCTATGCTATTCCTTATTCATTATTTTATTTCCTCTTCACATCATTTATAAAGAAAATATCTTTGCTGTAGTCGCAAGCTAGGATATATCTACAGCCTAAACTATGGATTTTGTAGTTTTCCAAGCTATTACCACAGTTTTAAAAGTTATTTAAAATAACACAAAAAAAGTAAAAAAAAACCTGTATTGCCATTGCCATACAATTGCCATTGCCAAGGACTTTATATGCGTACCGCCTCAATAGATTATTTTTTATTATCAAGAAATCAAAAGGAGACGTGTCTTCTGATAAATACAAATATCAAATTAGGCATTGAGTTTCCAAGAAGATTTTCAAAAGAAGGTAATCATAAAAGTTGAAATATAGTAATGTGGGTACTTAATAATATATTAACAACCATTTTTGCGAATTCCACTTGCTTTCACAGATAAGACGAATCAAGAACATTGATCAGGCTGCCCGTTGACCGTTGCCCGTTGACAAGCACAAATCGTCCGCCATCTTTCATATTTCGTGTTAAAACTTTTGGCGATCCGTGAGAACTAACAAGAGTAAATTGTTGCCAATTATATAAAAAGCATCTTCTACAACCACTGTTTTTGATTAACAAATTGATAATTATGTTTAATTTGGGTTTTTACAGTGCACTGTTTTCAAAACACTGAAATCGTTGTGCTTCTTGATTGTAATAAAATATAAAGACAACGTGGCAATCATTTGGTTTAGGCTGTCATCATTTCCGTAATTGGCCAGCACGCTGGACAAATATATGAATTTCTCAATCATGGCAGTCGCTCGAGGCTTTTGTTCAGCAGTGGAAGTAGCTGTTTAAAGAAAACATCGAGTCAACAGATGAACTAAGACGCCCTCCGGCCCGCTGGACCGACGACTTGTGAAAGGTCGCTAGTGGTGGCTGGATGAGGGAAGCGGAGGACCGGTATATCTGGCTCAAAATGGGGAACACCTATGTCCAGCAATGGACTGCGATAAATTGAAGAGAGAGAACTAGGATGAATAAAACTACGTAAATATTGTAGAAACTAGGTACGGATCCAATTGCAACTTATTTGTTTCACCGCTTGTCCCCCCAAAAGTAGTTATTCACAGCGTTTTTATTACGGCGCATGCCGGGACGTCTCCTGTCCATTAATATTGGGAGAGCAGAAGGCTTCGGGCTGGGACAAATTGTCCTCATTCGGCACGCGACACCTCATTATTTTCAATGAAGACGTACAATTTACGTTTCTCTTGGAGATCTTTTTCGTGCCATTAGTAATTTGCTGATGCAGCAGTGTTTGATTGTGCATTCTTTGGCGTTGGTAAAATTCGAGTAAAAACTAGTAGATTATTTCGAGTTTATTGTTTTATAATAAGCAATGTCTTATTGCCACCAGGTTGCTTAAACCGTGAGCATTATAAAGCAAGTTGTAGATGTGGTTGAGCATGATAACGAGTAAGTGAGGTTAAATTGCCAAAAAAATTAAGTAGGTAAATGAATTGGTGATTAGTATTTAATTCAATCGGATATTCAGTATACCTAAATATAGATGCTTTTGAGACCACGTTGATTGTTCAACTAAGTTACAAGAACACGACACGCATACAATCTTAAAATTATTCAAATTGCTGGACGTCCAGGTCAACGATGATGTTTTCTACAAATTTCAAATATCACCTCATTAAAATTCTTTAACAACACAAGAGAACATTTTTACGAAGGGATACACAATACTCTGTTACTAATAAATCTAAGGCTGCATGAAAAAGTGAGCCTAATGCACAAGTTATAAAATAGGCCTCTCCCACAATGAAATTCTCGGTAGTGCGCCCTCTGACGTCCCACTCTTCATTAGTCACCGTTGCGCAGCTTTGTTCTGCCCTCGACCGGGAAAGTCGGGTCTAGACGCTCGGTTTCAATCGGTTAATACCTAACAAAATGAAAACGCATCGCTATGTTCGAAGCCGAACGAAATGAAAATGTTTCACCCTATGCCGTGCGTCAATCAAACGATGCGACACCGATTTCTTTTCTAGTTTCAGTTTTGATCTAGCTTATTAGTGGTGGACAATATCGCGGTTCAAAATTTGATAGTTTATGGATTGTGTGTATTAGGAATTACGATC
>PQWD01003223.1:0-56667 GCA_019425675.1 Leucinodes orbonalis
GCACTCTTATTTGGCAGGACGATATCTGGCACAGCGGTGGTCCTACCTAGACGACTCAGTATAAGTCTCCACCAAGTGAAAATTTATTGTTGCATAATGCACATGGTATTGATACGGTAAGCCAAAAAACTGTTTTTCTACATACCTGCAATATATTACCCTTCAATAAATGGAATAAGCAGTCAATTGGCATAGCTTTGACAACTGCAGATAAACATACAATCAGAGTAAATAGCTTAGCTGTATCACAAATAGACATTATGATGGTTATCTGTTAGACATGATACGACCTACATATGTAGGTCATATATTTGGTATGTGCTGTACATAGGTAAACATTCATATGAATGTTTACCTATGTACAGCACATACCAAAGAAATATTATGTTTTAATGTGTTTGTTTGTTCCGGCTAACCTTCAACAGCTGAACCGATTTTCACGGGACATATAGGATAAAGTTCCTCGAGAGTCTGACTCCATGCAAAAAAGTCAAAGACACTGCAAATTTTTGGTAAAAGGAAATATATATAAAGGTATCATTGATAAACTAAATTTTTGTCTTGTCATAATTACTTCTTACATTGTTATCTTATTGGAAACAACTAAAAGGTATAAAACGTGATATCGTTCATCATTTGAATAAATTCAGGAAAATACAGATTTTTTTTTTTAATACTATGGAAAATTGTTAATTTCTTTAGTATTTTCCTTCGTGGTCATTAACGCACTTTTCAACGTTTAGATATCTACGACATACGGGGGTTATGGGTTTACACAGTAAAAGTCACTTAGTGCGATTTTTTCCAGTTTGGATAGGACATTGCAAACTTGATCACCTGATTGTCTTAAAACAAAGATGAATACGTGCTTCGGAAGACGTTAAGCCGTCTGTTCCGGCTACTAGGATAATAGTTGCCAACACCCACCAATTCGCACTGGGCCCGCAATGTGAGAAAATGCACAATTTATGCTAAGGAGGAAAAATGGGAAGACTCTCTGTCTCTTTTCAACCTATCGCAGTTCACTACTGGACATAGGTCTCCCTCATTTCGCGCCAGATATCCTGGTCTCCCGCTTTTTTAATCTAGCCTCCACCAACGACCTTTCGCAAGTCGTCAGTCCATCGGACCAGAGGGCGTGCTACACTACACTTGCCAAGGCACGGTCTCCACTCCAGAACTCGTCTGCTCCAACCGAACTCGGTCCTACGAACTTGCTGGAAGGCTATTCCCTAGTTATAGACTGATAATGAATGCATGATACGATGTAAGGGTTTCCGCAATAAATATTTTGGACCCCCTCCTTAACTCTTTAAGCTATCACACTCCACTGACTTAGGTCTCCCACAACTGGGCCTAACCTAACCAAACCCCATTATTCGTGGCGCATCCTTTGGATATCGAGAGTTTATGGCCAACTTTCACTGGATCAATGTATTCAGGTTATGGTCCGTAGATCCTAAGAAATAAATCCCATTATGAAAGGTGGGTGTCGATGATGGGCGTAATTAATAAAGAATGGACAAAAATATGACAATTATTTTATAAATTAAATATACGTCGGTGGCTTATTGGTTTGGACTATTGCCTTCGATCTGGAGAGTGCAGGTGCAAATCCCGCCACGTACTCATGTATTTTCGAATTTCCATGTATGTTTCGACCTCTTACGGTGAAGTAAACCTGCGCACGCCTACGAAAAAGATTCAAGGGTTGTGAAGTCGGCAATCTGCACTGGGCCTGCGTGACGTTCAGGCCTGATGACCTGTACGGGTAGACTCGTGCCCCTCGCTTTATGATTATGATCTCAGTAATGTACGTTTCCCAGGTATCCCATGTATCCCAGGACGTTTATGATCTCAGTAATATACTTGCACATTAGATGAAAAACACACAGACAATACCATGCTAGGTCAGATCGCAGAGTTCCACCAAATGTCATTGTCTTGCTTAACGTGAGGAAAGATGACTGATTTTTGTTCTCGAACTGACTACTGCTGTTGGCCGCAGATGACCTTTACAGCTTCACCAGGCAATTGGCGAGCGCAGATAGATGGCTGTCAGCCTTAACCAAAACAACAACAAAATGTTAGTATTTGTAAATAAAAAAAAATGCTTATATAGTGAATATCTCCTTCTTTACCAATTAACAATATTTTTTATACTTTTGTACCTATTTCCAATTATTTTCATCCACTTTTATGTCGTACCATATATGGGCTCATATGCAGCACGACAAAAATATGTTTAGACATATATGGTATCATATGCATTCAGACCGAATTATGCGAGAGATGAAAAGGTGCCAAAGAGCCTCGAAAAACGCCAGCTGCTAAGATGGAGTGGAAACCCAAACATCTGGATCCAAACAATCTTGACAACTTACCTTCACACGTGATATTGAGCTTAATTCATGCACTATGGAGCTGAGTACAAAGATAAATTCTTTGAATTTCTTTTTACTAATGATTTCATATTAATGGTCGTAGAGCAATCAAATTTGAAAATTCGTTCATAATAAAGTGAATCTGTGACCGTCTTATATTGCAAACTAAGAATTAGAACAATTCATAGCTGCAGCTAGAATGTAAAAAAACAATATAATATTTTTGGAGTGAGTGGGAACGTAGAAGCCAGATTATCAGATACTGTCCCGATTGACATTAAAACCACTAGATCTTTTTGACAACTAGTACAATACTCATAAATAACGAGTTTAATAGGCTAAAAATGGTATTCTTCTGTTGAGATCACTGTAGATGAATCGTGTGCCTAATGCTTAAATATCTAGTGAAGAGAACCAAAACAACAGTGTCGTAATTTGATGATTGAGAAAACTACTGAAACTTCATAAACTGAATCACCACCAAGCAGTCGTCAAGGAGGTCCTCCCTTATCCAATCCTGGTACCCCAGTATCTTCTAAAAGATGAAAAAACATTACTTTGAACAGTGTCAGAACAGACAATATTGGACATTGGCTTACGTGGTAGAAATAACGAGAAAATTTCATAGATTGTTCTAGGAAGACATGAAATGCAAAGTTCTTCTATGCTACAATAATAAAAGAAACTGTCTTTTTACATTCCATGACTTATAATAATTAATATTACTTTTGTTTACCTCAGATGATGTTCCTTTTCTACATTTATATTTTTTTGTTTGACTGCATATGATACCATATATGTCCAACCGAGTTTTTGTCTCAGTGCATACGAGCCCATTCATGGTATCGTAGTTTTTTCTACATTAAACAACTTATTTACGTTTTATCGATTTATTTATCTTAATCATGCTAAAATAAAGCAATATCCATAAAGAATTTTTTTTTGTTCTCTTTAATAATTCATGCAGTAGAGGGTTAACAAGAAAAGTAGAACCAACAAAAACTGGACGGAATCATATAATCATCTATCTTATTGAAATATTTTTTGTCATGGGATTTTACTTTTAATGAGATTTTTATCAAATATTTCGGTAATCGCATATTATCGCGTGAAATTGATATTGTTAATAAAGGCACGGTTCTAGAAATCTATCGATGGTTCCATATAATTGATAAAAATATATGACGTTATATATAAAGATGAGTCAAAGAATACTGTTTTATGTCATTATTATACATATCTGTAGAATGTACCATATTATGTTTTACTAAAAGTTGTTGTTATGGCTTGCATATTGTATTTGAAATAGGTACCACGGAATATAAATAAAAGAATATCTTTTCAAATCAACGTACGGATTTAAGTCAAACTTTAGACTCTATAAACGAAACCCAATTTCTATTGTGTCTGACGCCTTAAGACGTCATTGGCGGCAAAGGGTTAATCATTGTTGATGTATTTTTTAACTGTATAATCTTTTTACCCATTTATTGATTTTCAAAAACTGCACAGTCCTTTTTCAAAAACATAACAAGAATAAGTGGGAGAGAACCCTAAAATATCGGAGCACATTATCTGTTCAGAATCAACATATAAATTTGGCGTAATCAATAAATTACTTCACTCGTTATCGAGTAGAGGAAAGATGAAGGTGTTTTTGTTTATTTTAGGAGCCCTTGCTGCCGTACAGGCACAGGGTAACTCATCCAAGTTGGTGAACATTGCCCAAGGACCGGTGAGAGGATATAAGATGCCGGGACTGGATGTCTTTGCCTTCTACTCCATCCCTTATGCGAAGGCACCTTCAGGCCGTGACAAATATAAGGTAAGGATACCTTTTAGATCAAGAAGCTACAAAGCCCGCCCATATCACGTTTCTATACTCATTATGTTAGTAAATGTTAACATTTGAAACTATTCAACTAGGTACATTATACTTTGTACTTACGAGATGTGTATTGACACAACGGTAGCAAATCTTGTGGAGCAGTGTCCCACAAAGAGACAGTCTAGCCTACTCGCTATGACAGCCAGGATGCTGATGAAACTGCCTCGTAACTCTTACGCACCAGAGACGCGTAATGCTTTCGCAATGTTGCGTAGAAACAGCTTACTTCATTAAACCCAAGCAAGCCCATCAGTGCCATTAACAATTTTGAAAGACAATCATGTTTATGTTACATCTTCATGTTTCCTATCGTATTTATTTATAGTACAATAGTAAAGTTTATAATTTGTACATTATATTATAAGGTTTAGCCTATTAACCAAATACGGTCCATGATGATAAGTGTAATTTATAACTATTAGAACACATTATAAAGACATTATTATATTAGACACAGTATTCCTTATTCTTTCTAACGCTTGGTATCTTTATGCTATCAAAACAAACAAGAGCACTATATGACCTTGTTCAGTAAAATGTGTCAAGCCCTATTTAAGTAGTACCATACTTATATTATTTGTAGTATCTATGAAATCAATAGTTTCCAAAAGTATGTCATCCACCAAGTAATCATCAAAAATGTTATGAAACTTCAAACTGCTATCTATGTTTGATTTATAAAATATCTGATAAATTTAGCAATTATATGTCGATCGATATTTAAAAATAGTCTTTTATCACTTCCAGCCCCCTTTGCCAGCACCAACTTGGACAACGCCTTTTGAAGCTACGGAAAAGAATGTACTATGTCACCAATTTAATATATTCCCACCAGGGATGTTTGAATACGTAGAGGACTGCCTTGTTGTCAGTGTGTATACTCCAGATACAAATGCCACGAACTACCTGTAGTTGTCGTAATCCATGGAGGTGGCTTCCAATCTGATTTTGGTAACTATGAATCACCTAGCCAGCTGGTGGATCAAGGGAAAAACATTATTGGTGTTACACTTAACTATCGCTTAGGACCAATCGGGTTCCTCTGCTTGGGAACACCCGATGTACCTGGTAACGCCGGTATGAGAGATCAACTTGCAGCCCTGAAGTGGGTACAACAAAACATTGCTGCTTTTGGAGGAAACCCTAATGACGTCACTATAGCTGGCTGCAGTGCAGGTGGTGCTTCAGTTGATTTACACATGTTATCGAAAGCAAGCAGAGGTCTCTTTCACAAAATAATTGGACAAAGTGGTGGTAATATTGGAGCATTTGCTGTCCAGGTTGATCCGACTGCAAGTGCAAGGAAGCACGCCAGAGACATTGGTTATACTGGCCCCGATACTCTTGAAGGAGTGGAAGAATTCTACAAATCCATACCATACGAACAATTATTATCTAAGGATCTGCATGAAAACAAGGATGTGTCTATAGTCATGGCGCCTTGTGTTGAGCGTGACATAGGCATAGAACGCTTTTTGGAAGAAACACCAATAAGTATTATAAAGAAAGGAGATTACATCCGCTATCCTGTTTTGTACGGATGGGCCGCTATGGAAGGTATTTTCAGGCTTGAATATTTTGAAAACTGGAAGAAAGAAATGAATGAGGATTTACAAATTTCATGCCTACGGATCTACAGTTTAATAATGAAGAACACAAACGCCAGGTGTCTGACAAAGTAAAACAGTTCTACTTTGGCGGCAATGTAACTAATGATAACATTATTCTTTTTGTGGACTAAACTCGGACGTCATGTTCAATGTGGCTATGCAGCGTGCTGTTACAATGCAAGTGGAGAATGGGCATAATGCTATGTACATCAGCGTGTATTCCTTCACGGATAATAATACGGCGGTAATACCTCACACAAATGTGCGAGGAGCAAATCATTGTGATCAAACGGTTGCAGTTTTAGATCTGGATCTAAATTCGAATTTCACACCAGAATTCATAGAAATGAGAAGATCATGGAGAGCTGTATGGCTAAACTTTATTCATACTGGGTAAGATGTATATTTAATAACAGATTTCCATTGGTTTCTCTTTCCTATTTTATAAATGGTATAATTAGAGAGTTTTTACGTGTGTTATATTCTAATCTATTCTATACGTTAAAGTCGCCACGATTGAAAGCCGGGACTAAGTTACTGCTAAGAAAAGCTCTTTGGAGCTTGAAACAGTACATCTTCTTTGTACATTCAGATTATTTAGCTTGATTACATAGGTAACATTCAGTATCCTACACTTGGAATTATAATCCGTAGCACCAAAATAAATAATAATCTAAACTCAAAACAATGAAGATCCTTAAACTCTGAAAATGGTTTTCATTCAAGAAAATAATTGAACGTATGGTGTCGGATCGTAAACAAATGTAAAAAGCAGACAAGCATTGAGGATAATAATCTAAAAATTACGTCAGTATTTTAATTATAAAATGTTTTAAAAATATTTTCTGTACTAAGATAAACGTCAGACTGCGACACATCGTATAAAGCACGACACCTGGCTATATGCCGGGGATTTTATATCATGGAAACCTTATGAGCTGAAAGTCATAGCAATATCATTTCATATTTACATTCTACCATTATTGTATTCATTCTGAAATAATATAACATCTCATCTATTATTTTCTTACTTTAATTTATACGTTCAATTGGATAGAGTAATACCCAGTCTGGATCTATTTAAAATTGACAAGATATCATAATCATCATCATCAGAATTGATTATATGTATGTGCCTTATGTCCTCTGCAAAAGGCATAAGGTCTCCATCGCTATGGAGAGATGTGTACAGTAATAATTATGGCAACATTGAGTTTATTTTGTCTGTCGGATGAAATATCAGAAAATAAAAATTATTTGTAGATTTAAAAAGTGCTGTGTTAATTTCAATTCGAAATATATTTCTTTTGCAGAAATCCCACTCCAGACGGAAATATTCCACCGTTATTTCCAAAATGGGAAGCGGCGAGCGCAAACAGGACGCCTTGCATGGACATCGGTAACCCAATCCGAATTTATCCAGGACCCTTTGACCTGGAGCGTCAAAAGTTTTGGGATGAGATCTACGACCAGTATAAAAAGGAACCAGTGCCTCCATATGACTTCAATGGTGCAGGACAAACTTTGTTTAGGGGCATATTTTTAAGTGTAGTAATATCTGTGATCACAACTTACTTTTTTTAAGATCAATGTTAGTATAGTAAATACTGTAAGCAAGACTATTTAAGTAAGAAAGACGAAGAATAAGTTAAGAATAAACTTGTATGTAATGTTGAGCTGGTAGAACTGAAAATAAATATGTATATGGATAATTAAGCTTTTCCGTAAGAATATAAACTACATTTTATAACTATAAACAAATCATGTCAACACACTTTTAAAATGTCTTGGAGAATGGTATTGTAATGGAAAAAGCTAATAAAAATTTTATTAAACACATACCAATGTACATAAGTAAATTTGAAGCATATATGGATCGTCGTTGGCTCATTGGTGTGGACCACAGATTTCCCAATACAGGAGATGGGGCAAGCCGCGTTTAAAGTGCGACAACTGTAAGCTCAACGATCATACACTGGCTACCAGTTTACGCTCTGTGAGACGAGTCAAGACGCACGAATATTAAGGAAATTACCGTTTTTTTCCAAAATGCCATCCTGTGCAATTGTAACATGCCATCATCGCAATGAATCAGTAAATTTACCAAGAAATATAATAACTTTTCACAGGTAAGAACCGAAAAGAAATTGCGACACTGGGACTGCCTATAAACTTGGCGGCTTGTCCAGTCTAATGTATATTCTGATGTCTGTGGTGTGGACTGTTGCCTTCCGATTTGGAGGGTGCAGGATCCCGCAACGTGCCAATGACTTTAGAATTTCCGAAATTATATGTTCATTTATCTGTAGAGATTCAAATGTTGTGCCTGAAATCGGAGAATCTGCACTAGACCTTAGGCTTTTACACCTTTTACAGGTAGGCTCTTGCCCCTTGTCGGGAGCGTTTAATGAGCCAATGACGATGATGAAGTAAAGTAAATTGTATAACAGTATCTATTTTAACGAAAATTTCATTGTAAAACAAGATACTTATACTCTAGATATTGTAGCTATTAAATAATTGTAAGTTATGAACCGAAATTTCTTTTTGATAATTGCGTTTTGTTTTATTACCCTCAAATATTTTACAACAATTATATTTTTGGATTTAGTCATAATGTTCAAGTCTTCTCTTATGCTTCATTTCACACTGAAAGATGAGACAACCATACAATTACTTGTGATGATGCTAGTGGCTATAAAAAAATCCACATACCATTTGCCGTTTTGCCTAGTGAGTTACTAACATTTTGGAAAAAAGAGTTAACTAAATCCTTACCAAAATTCTCTCGTAAGCTAGAGCCAAAAAAAGTTAATAAATCACAGGCATTTTAAATTATAGGATACAAGTAACATACAACAAAAAAAAAGTTTTTTGAAAACCTTAATACAAATCTGAAAAACAACAAATCAAACACAGACATGTGCATGGTTTTACCACTAAAAAAGTGGTTTGAAAATTAGCTTTGAAATTTCAACCACCAATCACCACAGTCAAAAATCAATTAAAATTGGAGAACCGGAATATCTGGCGCAGAATGAGGAAACCTACATCCAGCAGTATGTTAAAATCAAACACAGCCAGTTAGATAAAAAATAGCAAAGTTGACTGTACGATAATTTGCTATCTGGTAATTTTGTAAAATGCTCTTGTAAGCGTTAAAAATCTTGAACTTGATTTTCTTGAATTGTTATCACTTGTTGATTACTATTAACTGGTCTTTTCTTGTGCCATGCATGGTCTTATACGCCTCCTCAAGTCAATCGGTGAGCCCCGCTTGTTGGAGGCCGATGAGCCGATTTGCAACCAAACGAGATAAAACGAAAAACTACGCGAAGCTCGAAGGACCAAAAAGATGAACGAGATCTTGCTATCTGATAATATTTGACTTGTCTTTGTGAAAACAGGAAACATTCTCTTTCATTCCTAATTTATAATTTAAGAATGTGTGTATACATTTTATGGCAAAAGCTGTTTTACGGAATTTGACAAAAACAATGACTGAAAGGCAACAAGATATAACAAAAAATGTTAAAACTAAGCATATTCAAATAGAATTCAAAGAAATAATGGTTGCTTTAAATAATAACCATAAATCAGTAGAACATCATTACAACGCGTTGTAGATAACCAAACACACCCAATCACGTTTTAGTGTTATCAAAATTCCAGATAAAATAGGGTTCATCCTAAGATAACATATCAATGAGTAATGGGTAATGTAAGATAAATGATAACAGTGATAATTTACACAATTATCACGTGTTTTTGAAAAAAAAATCATGACGGTTTGGTGTGAGAAACAAAATTGTTATACAATGTGATAACGATTGGCTCAATATTACCTGACCTTTACGAATAATTATCATGTGAACCCGCCCAAAGGATTTTCATGGAAAGAGAATAGAATATATATTGTTTGTGTATGAATGAGTAATTTAATGCATTATATCCCAAATATCATGCTTTTGTTTATTTTTATTTTTTTAAATTTATGATGCGGTTTTTATGAACTTGACATGACCACTAACAAAATGTTAAACTCTTGTGGTTATCATGACTAACTACATACATCATTATAGCGTAATTTATAAAAAAATCTCGAATATCGTGCCTTAATATTATATGTTTAGCAAAATGGTAGCAAGAAGCATAGATATAGGATATAGCCGCGTGCTACATACAGTTCTAAAAGTATGGCAGGGAGCAAGCACCTCCTAAACTCTATTTCTCGGATTTCTAGTGCAGTCATATTTTTCTGTAATAGATGTAGGCATTGGCCAATTCCCACTTTTGTTTGTAAGTAGACAATAAGGACATAAAAATACCATCAGGTAATGAGTTCCAGCCCATTTTTCAGGGCCTAAAGTATTATGCCAATGGCGAAATGTACTAAAAAGCAGGAAAATCTTTAGAGCAAAATACAAATTGAAAACCTTGACACTACTTTCTCCTCAATCTTTTGCAGTCAACGACTGGGCATAGGTTTCTACAATTTCTACGACCAACCAAACCACTTAAAAGTCATCGGGATGAGGGGCGTCCTATGTCAGATTGTCAAGACGCGGTCTCCACTCTGAATTCGTCAGTCGCCATCGGTTCTGCGACATACGTGAACAACCCGCTATCTCTTCAGCTTGCTGATCCGGCGAACTGTCGGTAACTTTAGGGCTAGTTAGATCATCATTTCTGAAATAGACCCAAAGAATAGCTTGCTCCATCCAGTCTTACCTGATTCATAGTATTTATGCAAATCGTATTACGTAAACACACCTGTCATAAAATAATGTGTAGCGTGTAACTGATTTTCATGAGTTAATAAAATATAAAAATAATTCAAAATGGTAGCCTAATCTAATTTATCAGTAGTCCTATTTTTTCTTTAAATCCTATTTTTTTCTTGAAATATGACGTTTCCATAAGTAGTAAGTTAAATGATAAGAAGATATTAAATTTGATATCAGTGTCAATTACAGTTTAATATAAGCTTGATTAGTTTATAATATATCTGATGAACCTGGAATTAGAAAATTGATCCCTCTATCTGCCTTGTCGTAGGTGTATGACGTATTAAAATAATAATATCAGTGGTTCTCGTCATTAGATGTTATTTATGATTTAACATTTATTGAAACTTATTTACTTGTAGCTTAAATGTTTCTCATTACAATGTCTGTACATAAAGTTGTCAAGCTTTAACAAAAACTATTATAACACTGCTTATGCATCAAACATATGATACTGATTTATAAAGCACAATCGAAATCATAAAAAAAATGTCAACTAACCAGCCATATAAATTAGCATGAATTTAACAACTCAAGTATGATTCGACTAATTCTATTGCCGACAAAAAATAAATGTCCTTTAACAAATTCAATATTAACATACACCTGGTGTCTTTCTTATACATTAAGGTTTCGTCTGGAAACTTGCAGCATGGCTACCCTTAGTTAATTGGGGTACAAGCGTTTGTATGACGTTGATTTTGTATGTGTTGTTTTTCTTTATTTGTGCTATGATTTGAATTTCTATATCACATAAATATTTTCTTTCAGAAAATGAAAACATCGTTTTTAATTACAACATTATAGGAAACCGTAATAAGTATAAGTATACTTAAGATATCTGTCAAAGATGGTTTTTTCAAAACTGCTAGACTTGGGTAATAATTATATTTTTGAGAACTTTGAGTTGAAATATCTTTAACGTTTTCTTCAATTTATAGTTCTGAATTGACATTTAAAAACAATGTGGTTTAGTAGCTTATTGATGATGATACAAATTATAACTGTGTAAATAAATATGCAACCAAGTCGTGTTAATATAAACCAAAGGAACCCTAGTTATATAAAATTAAAGATATCATATCAGTTAAAACTTTGTATAAAATTGAGACAATTAGAAATGTAATATTGATGGTCAGTAACGCGTAAAATGAAGGTGTTTTTATTTCTGTTGGCGGCCTTGGTAGCTGTAGAAGCCCAAAGGATACCAAAAGTCGTACAAATAAAGCAAGGACTGGTTAGGGGGTACTCATTTGATCACTATGACGCATTTGCCTTCTTCGGAATCCCATATGCCACTGCCCCAACAGGAGCCGAAAAATTCAAGGTAATTCAATTTCCTAAATCTGTAATTCAAAGACCAATCTCAGCACACTGTAACTATATGAAAGGACTTTTATATATATATATATTATTAATTACCTAAAATATAAACATGAATTCTCTATTTCAGCCTCCTCTACCACCTCCTACATGGAATGGAATATTCGAAGCAGTCGACAGATACGTTTTTTGCCAACAACTCAGTATATTCCCAGAAGGACAGTTTAGATTCGTAGAAGATTGTCTTGCTATCAATGTTTTTGCACCTAATACGAATCAAACTAACTTACCAGTTGTAGTGGTAATTCATGGAGGTGGATTCCAATTTGGGTTCGGGAATACGGAAACGCCAGGTCAACTTATCACTGAAGAAAAAAACGTCATTGGTGTTACATTCAATTACCGCTTAGGACCACACGGTTTTCTATGCTTGGGTACTCCTGATATACCAGGAAATGCTGGCATGAGGGATCAAATAGCTGCTTTGAAATGGGTTAAGGAAAACATTGCAGCTTTTGGAGGCAATCCTAATGACATCACTATTGCTGGATGCAGTGCCGGTGGAGCATCCGTTGATCTTCTTATGTTATCGAAAGCTGCTGATGGCCTTTTCAATAAAGTAATTGGACAGAGTGGTGCCAACATTGGAGCGTTTGCTGTGCAAGTGGACCCTACAGAAAATGCAAGGTGGTACGCTAAGAGTATAAATTACGATGGGCCTGATGATATTGAGGCCATAGAAGAGTTTTACAAGAACATTTCTTACAAGCAATTGTTTTCATATGACTTAAATGCTCAAAAGGATGTGCATGTGGTAATGTCACCCTGCATGGAACGTGATTTAGGGATTGAGCGCTTCTTAGACGATACTCCAATCAATATTTTAAAATCTGGCAACTACACTCGTTATCCTGTTTTATATGGTTGGGCTGGCATGGAAGGCTTATACCGAATTCAGAACTTCGATGACTGGATAATTCATATGAATCAAGACTTCACCCAATTCATACCAACTGATCTCAAGTTTGAAAGCCCAGAGCAAAAGCAACAGATTGCTGATAAAGTTAAAGCTTTCTACTTTGGTGATACTCCAGTTAATAATTCTGACGTTCTCAATTACATAGATTTTAATTCCGATGTTATGTTCAATGTAGCCATGCAGCGATCTGTTACAATGCAAGTAGAAGCTGGTAATAACGCAATGTACGTTGGAGTATATTCCTTTACGGACAACAATACAAACATCATTCCTCATACAAATGTACGGGGAGCAAACCACTGCGAGCAAACACGCGCTGTTTTTGATTTAAATGATAACACACTGACTCCCGAATATATTGAATTGCGAACCGCTATGCGTAAAATGTGGCTCAACTTCATTCATACTGGGTAAGATAATATTTATATTTATTATTTCGCAAACATAATATTTTTTATTATTTAATACGTTATTGGTTTACTATCTATTTGATTTGCAATTCATTTAAGCTTACACTGTTTTGGCAATATATAAATGAACCTTCTTTTTTTAGTGACCCAACGCCAGCAAACAACATACCACCCCTATTCCCTAAGTGGGAACCAGCGGCTGCTAACAGAACTCCATGCCTGGACATCGGTAGAACTATTCAAGTTCTTAATACACCTTACGACGAAGAGAGACAACGTTTCTGGGATGATATTTACGATCGTTTCAAGAGAGAACCAGTAGCGCCATATAGTTTTAGCTCAGCAAGTAGTTTAGTTTACGGAGGTGTATTATTTTCCAGTTTTCTTGCCATTATTACCATGATCATATCCTAAATCTACGACTTTATATGAAAGGATATAGAATTATTTTACATCTAACTAGATTAATCTAATGTATGGATTTAAATCTGATTAGATAGTGACCGATCTTTTCTATATTTCATGTCATGTTTGGTCTGTGACTTATGTACATGAATGAACATCTCTTGATATTGTGTAAATAATAGTGATAATTGCTGCCGAACTAACGACTGATCGAGTTAAAGTATACAATGTTTATAAGTCGGTAAAAAAATATTGTTAACTAATACGGTTATGAAGTATCAAGTCTGATTACCTAATAAATATACTTACAAAATAAATGCAATTTTAATACTTTTTAACTTCTAATGTACCTAGTTGATGTTGAATATGAGAATATTTAATGACACACATTTTGTATGTTGTAACAGAATCAAGCATATGAAAACACAAGTACATATAAAGATTTTCGCTATAAATATTATTATGCCTCTTAACTTCATAAATAAGTTATCTTCTTGACTCTCGAGGCGAGGGTTCGATGGCGTAACGAAGTCTTTTGTTTATTCCGCAAGTTATGCAACTATCACGATGGTCCATTATTATATATGTATAGTAGTTCATTATGATATAGACGTCCAAAAAAATTAGAGCTTTCCTTTATTTATTGGAACAAAATTTCACGCATTAGAAATTTGTTAAAGACAGCTCATCAAAATATACACATTACAAAAAGTGTTCCTAAATTTTGGATATATCATTAATAAATCCCAATTCAACTTATAAAATTGCTAATGCAACATGCTAACAAGATCGAATTAATATAATTCAAAATGCATGTACATTAAATTATCTGATGCAAAAAAGCAAATTAATTGTAAAGAAACTTTATTTCACTTACAAATAGTATTAATTAACTTACAATAGTCCTAATTAAAAAATATTACTATATAAAAGAAATTATTAAAAATAATTTTGGCTTTCAAAAAACACTTTCAACTCAACGAACTATATTTAATTGTAATAAAATTATAACTATAATAAAAATGCATAATCAAACGTTTAGGCACTTTAAATTAATTCGTTACCAAAATTTTTATTACGTTTAATGGAACCGATAAATAATTTTCACATTAGGGCAGTGTCTACTGATTTATTTGTTTCATATGATTTAATAAATTCAGGTTCTAATGATGTGAAGTGTTGCCTAGGCAACGGTGATTACAACCTCGGTACAATAACTAAAGCAGTTATTGTTCCGAGATTACAACAGTATTATCGAAAATTGAGATACTAATGTTTTGAATCTTGATTAGTATCTTAATAGGCCTCCCACAGCTACTTTAATCGACAGGGAGTAACTCTGCATCTCTCTGTTTTTGTTTTAATGGAATTTTATCAGACATTGAATTATGATAAAATTATGTTCACTACAATATCTACATCACAATTCAAATAATACCTGTTTTCTGCATTATATAAAAATATATCTCCAAGGAATAAACACAATTTTATCAATCACTGTTACAAGTAGAGGATATTACAAATGTTATCATTATGTGTACTGTTACAAGATATGAATGTACTATAGCCTAGATATTGTACAAAGCAAATTCCAATTGTTAAATTTCATGATTATGTACGTCATTGTTTTTTTTTATCGAAGTTAGAGGGAACACATACACACACTTTTTCAACATTGGAAATATTTCTCGTGCAAACTAATCAATGAATAAAAAAAATAAGTACCTGTTAAAACAGCAGCAATTGCATTCCACTCGATTCAGATACAAGAACGTGACCAATAACGCACCTACTTTTCCGCCTGCAGGAAAGCGAACTGTTAAGTATGACACCATCGGAAGTCGTCCGTCAACCACTCGATCCGGCCGTGACCGGACAAGGCACTGACTATGTGATTTACTGCTTGCTAACAATGTGACGGCCATCTAGAGCTAACTGGATTCATATCATGTTGTTGAGATTAAATTAGATGAATCGTGTCATTATTCTCATATGATAAATAAATATATTCGACGAGAGGAACGATAGTTTGAGCGAGTGTTATTAATATTCAACATTAAAAAAACTTCACTGTCTTGATCTGTTTGTATGCATAGAGAAATGCAAATGATGTGCACTTAATACTACAGGGCGAAGAAATGCGTTATTACCGCCAGGTCGTATCGCTCAGGGAATATTTCTGATGGTATCTGATTCAACAATTTTGTCGTAGTAATTCCTTAAGTCAACTGCCGCCTCTCTGGAATCATACTTCAGCTATGGAGGATACTTCTAAGGAGGAGACAATGTAATTATAGCACATCAATTACAATTGGTGAAAACTTGGCTCATGTCTTGTTGGAGAACAGTTTGGTGGCCGAATACCGGGCAAAGCAGGTAAGCTCGCCGAGGGTCCTTGGAGTTGCCTTTTATAGGACCAGAGCTCTGGGAGATTTCTTGGTGAAGCTGGGCTAGCTGGAGTAATCTGGATTTACACCCTTGGATGCACAATAGGCGCAGACCAAAATTGCGGAGACCGCCCGTACGACTAAAAGAGATGTAACATTCAGTTTTTAAAAAAACTTTTAAGTAAATAATTCAAATCCTCCCAATTAATATCTCATCAAGGGTCAGAATATAATCAGAGAATACCCATAACCGAGTGTGTAGGCCTTAGTCATCTACGCGGGCCCAGTGCGGATCGGCCGACTTTTCCCAGCACAGCTTTCCTCATGATGTTTCCTTTCATCGTAAGAGCATCGGATAACGTTATATGTACGTTAACCGACGCTCTTTTCGAAAATTCAAAACGACATTGGTAAGTGGCGGGATTAGAACCTGCGCGTTTCAGATTCGAAAGGCAACAGTCCACAACATTGAGCCACCGATGCTAACAAGCATAGTACCTATAAAACGGCAAAAAATATTTTGATGGTTTTTCCAACTTAGCTTTCACTTTAATTTGAATAGACTATCCATAACCATAAGGTCCACATTGGATTACAGCTCCAGTATACCAATACTGCTGCTTTAATCTCATTGTCCAAATACGTGTTAAAGCATGCGACAATCGTTCGATATTATCGTACATTCAATGCCCCTGTTATAGCCACGCACGCATTATCACATAGCACTATCATAATTTCCCTAATCTGTACACAATAAAATGCTATTGACTGTTAGTCGTGCGGTTCAATAACGGCTACTGTTTCGGCTATGTTTGCAAAGAGCACTGATATCCTTTGAATGCGTTCCAATGATGCGTCCATTTTAGTGGACGTTAATATCTTTTAAGTCAACAAGCGTAGTGCATTATGTAATATGAAATATGTGATTTTGTGTTAGCTTAGCTTTTACGAAGCTAAGAAGCAAATCGGCAAGGTATTTTTTACTTTTTATTTGGAGCTAGCTATGCTCGGGTCTCTCTTAGGGATAAGATCAGAATTATTATCCGTACTAAAGTTACCAACAAAGCCCACCAGATCAGTAAATTCAAGTGGCAGTGAGCTGGTCACGTATGTCAAAGAACCGATTTCCGTTGTAGCAGACGAGCTCTCGAGTGAAGACCGCATCTTGGCAAGCGTAGCGTAAGATGCCCTCCAGCTTGATGAATCGACGACTTGCAAAAGTTCGCTGGTAGAGATTGAATGAGAAAGCGAAGGACCGGGATATATGGCACAAAATGGGGAGATCTATGTCCAGCAGTGGACTGCGATAGGTTGAGAGAGAGGGGTGCTTCCTGATGGCTGTCGCCTGCCAAGCGTTATAATAATGCGAAACACTTCCTTATCATTGAGGAGAACTTAAATTCAGACCAGTGTATTAAGAAATTTACTTTAAAGCTAACTTATGATTAAGAATTTAAGAGAGATATTAAATTATTTAACTATATGTTATTCCAAAAGCATAACTTTATTCAGATGAAATAGAGTATGAAGTTAACCAGCCTTCAAATATTGAACTAAGAGCTGTTTCCATATGTGTAATCAAATTGATAAGTTTAATAAAGGCCAGAATCACTATCTAAACGGAAACTTAACCAACCAAATTGGTGAGCACCTATGTAACTTGAACTTGGTAACTATGAATATCTTCAAATTTACTAGCTTAGTTCTTGATATTAAATGGGCACGAGCTTGAATATGAGCCACAAGGAAGTTCATAACCCTTACTGAAGTGAGGCTAACAGGACTATGAACAATTAAAGAAAAATTTTATTAACGATTTTTTTCAATAGTTTGTTTTTTTATTTCAACTCAAGTAAAATACATTACAGATTAAATAGGTATGTACAAAAACAGTAAAGATTTAACAAATGATGTTCATCCGTATAGTATTAATAAAATAAAGCCAAACTTCCTGTTCACAAGCAGACTAAGCAAAGTTAGTAAATCCTTTGCAGACAAAAGATATTTAATAAAGTTCCAACGTAAGTCGTTTGAAAGCACCCGCGCTCCTTTTCGAGTTAACATGAATTTCTTTAGCAACCACAGATTCAAGTGTTTTCAAGCAAAACATAAATCAGCCGTCTTATTACTGCACCCTCTTACTGAGGTAAACGTATGCAATGCCATCTGCGCCAGCCTGAATCACAAATCTAATGTCCTGTGTTATTGGCCGATTCTCTGCTCTGCTCATAGAAAATGAACATACAGAGAAGACGTTATACATTTTTAACTTACAATACGAGTATTTTTGTGTCAACTGCTTATCAAAATCAAGACTATTAATGCTGTTGCAATAAATTTTCTTAGTTTTGACGACCTTCATGGTGAAATAGTTGATAAGCCCTAATATCGATACCTGCGGAAACAAACATTTGTGTGCATGAACATGTTTTTGTATTCAATGGTGCAGTACCGTGTAAAAAATTATTATAATAACCATATTTGAGTCGTATATCCATGCAACCACAAGAAACTTATGAAATATAATGACTAAATACAAATTGTCATGGGTTTCCAGAATCATCTTTAGGGAAGCAAGCTTATTTAATATGTAGATAGACAAATAAAATGTTTATTTGTTTGTTGAGACACAAACATTCGGTCAATAAATTAAACGTCCAGAATATAACACAAGAGAAAAGTACATATCAATAGACATAACAAATAAAAAAAAATTAGGCGAATTATAGAAATAGTTATAAAACTAGTGTATCTTTTGTTTTCAAAGTGTGATTTTGTATAAACGTAATATATAATTAATATTAATTCCATGATAGTGATCACACTTTATCATACTGATGCAATAAGAAGGCAATGTTGAATATAGGAGGAAAATAAAATATTACTATTTTATCATTATCACTACGTTGAACCCCTAACGAGCCGCATAATCGTTTAATATTTTTATCGCTGATAATACATATCAGTGAAACTAATTCTAAAACTACAGTAATAAGCCCTTGGATCAATCAAGCGTCGGTAAAATTTTGGGTATTAAAATTGAAACCCAAAAACCCAAAATATTTTACATTAATAAAAAAATCAAAGGAAAATGTTTACCAAAGCATTATTCTAAGCATATTTTCTCGTACATAACATTTATATTGATGAATAATTTGCCATAGCAAGTATTTGTGAACGACGTAATGTTTTCGGTCGTCAAATAGACACTGGCTTAGTAGAAATAATTAAATAATTCGAACACAAAATAAACGTTCCGTTCCGATTTTGGTGTAGAGATAAAATTGCCATCAAATAAATGATAATTTTATTTTGATAGCCAACAATTTTTTATTAAAACCTTATGTTTTTGTCGTATAAACATCCAAAAAATAGGTAAATATTTTCTCATTGCTTCTGTATATAAAATAGATTATCTCACGCGTGGTTGGAATTAATGCAACAGTAGGGAATTATTTAGACCCCGCAAAATTATGTAGGGCTGGGGAATGTAATGTGATTTCGCGGTGCATACTTAATGATTGCGATTTTGGGGGCCATCATATGTATGGTATTTAGTGCTACCTCTCTTGTAGTGGCTAATTCTTTTTGTTGATTGTAAATTATAGATAGCTTATCAAATAACCTACAAGGCCCATAAGGCACTAGGTGGTAGACTCAATACTGAGTCATCTAGGTAGATATCACCGCATTGCCAGATATCGTCCTTTGAAACAGGTGTATTATGCACTTTTGTGTTTCGGGATGAGGGCACTGTAGTTAGTGAAATCACCGGGTATAAGAGACCTAGCATGTGTTGTCTTGTGTGACGGGCGCAGTGCGGCTTTGATGGAGGATAATAACTGTCTATCAGTTGTTGGTCCCTTCAATGCCGCCCTGTTTTGATTAGGCGTATCGCTTACCAAAAGGTAAGCGTCTTGACCATCCTGCCCAGCTATAATTTATGTAAAAAAGACATTCATGTTAAAAAGACAAGACTAAGTAATGAGATGACTTTGCAGACCATAGTACGGCATGTAAATCTTTAGTCCTGCAAATTAATTTAATGCTTATTTACTTTGGTATTTACCTAAAATAAAGTAAAAAAAATACATCGATGTAATGTTGTGCGTTTACTAGCATTAAGTCTTGGAATTACAGCCATGGAGTCTAAATAACTCTAAAATAAGTGAAATTAAATATGAGTAAGAATTTATTTTGTACACAAATGATAACATACATTTGGAAGGACGGAATATTGCTTGTAACCATTCAATAATATTGCTCTTCCAATTATTGTTCTTAAAATCGACTATCTATAAGTATGTAATCATAACTAATTAGACTTATCATAAGGCTTAAACATAGTACCTAGAAATAATTCAATTAGGATCTATTGTTATCAAAATAGATCATATAATCAAGAATATTTCATATCTAAATTGTTACCAAGCGCGAGTAAAATAAACGTTAAATAAACCACGCGAACACAATTCAACTTTACGAGTCTCTAGATTTTTGTACTGGATTAGTACCAGCGTGACGAGTCAGTAAATTTTTCACAGATTAGTCAAATAACAGTTACGTTACGCAAAACTAAACTGCAACGCAACGGTCTCGAACGTAACGGTTATTGTAAAGTTTCGTGAGTGCTTACAACAAAAATGGTCACTATTACACACAATATTTATCGAATCAACATTGAGTTTAAAAATACGAAACGTATACGTAGAAACTTCTTATTATTATTGGCATATGAACATAAGGAAAACTTAGATGCATTAAGTATTTAGGTCAGAATAATAACAAATATCCACATTCATACCGAGCCAACCATTGTTAATACAATTATGTAATCGTATAGGGTTCCTGCGTTTCAGGCGAAAGCCGCAGTGGCTGCTAAAGAATCGGTCCTTAAAGTTCCAATTTTATTATATATTAAAAATTTTGTAATTAATAATCACATTTGTTATTTTCTTTATAAAATTACTTCATATGTGTATAAGCCTTAAATGTAATATCTTGCTTTGTTTTGTTGAAATTATTTATTATAAATATTATTATTATTTTATACAACGCCATCTGCTACTACCTAGTCGCAACCATCATTATCAGACGCTTTTACGATAAAGGAAAACATCGTGAAGAAACTTGCGCATACCTACAAAGAAATTAAAAGGTTGTGCGTGAAGTCGGCTAAGCCGCACTGGGCCCGCGTGGACGACTAAGGCCTCAATAAGGTAAGCTCATGCCTTTTGTGTAGTGGGACGTATAATGAGCTCATGATTAACCCGGCGTCATTGTGGTAGGAAACAGTTACATGGACGTTGAGGTGGGTCAATTTTAACCATATATTTAATACATGGTATTTCTATAGTTTATAAGTAAATTTATAAACTGTGTTATTATATTAGTAAGAGGGTATTCTGGTTGTGATAATGCAAAGAAAATTATAATTTAGTAATGCTTTATTAAGTTCCATCTACTTTTATATACTTACCAAAAGGGTACAAAATTAAGATCTCTTACGTTTTTCATAAAATTCCTATAGAAATAACGTAACTTTTCGGTTATTTTTGACACTTGAACCCGCATAGCTGCAACGCAGTTGCTATCGAATTGATTTCTCTTCGAAACATTTAGAGCATAGTATTGGTGACAGCTACTGAGCAGAAGAGCAACGTCTCGCGCGTACTTTAAAAAATATTAGAAATTCTAAACTAAGCGGGTCATTTTGACCCAACCTCAATGACGCCGGGTTAAGCTATCTTCAATATGGGTACATACATTCTAATCATAATCAATGTGTCTGTCAAACAAAGTAACATAAATGGAATATTGGAGACAGTTCTAGCAATTTGTTAGAAGTATTTTAAAAGTTTCTTGATTTAACAAGAGTTTAAAATTTAGGCCGGAGGGCAAAATTATGAACATCCATTGTAACTACCATCAGATTGAAGCACTAAAAACTTTAGTTAATTTAGATTTAAGGGGCAATTTTTAGGGATAAGTTGCGAGGGCTGGAAACTGAAGTAAGTAAGATTTTTTCTTAGAATTTTTATACAAAATCAATGTTTACATAGGAGACCTATTAAAATTATATGCACAATATATTCGACGACCATTTGGTGTAGCGGTTGAGAGGTCGACTGCAACACCAAGGGTTCGATCCCCGGGCAGTACAAACATTTGTGTGCATGAACATGTCTGTTTGTAATGGTCTGGGTGTTTTATATGTATAATATATATGTATTTACAAAAATAATGAATACAAGTATGATTATCCGTTGTTTAATACCCATAATGCAAGCTTCACGCTTAACTTGGGGCTAGATGGCGCTGTGTGAATGTCATTGGATATTTATTTATTAATATATTGGTATTTTGAAATAACCATCGCACTTTAACTCTTACTCAACCATTCGTTAAATTTACAAGTGACATCACATTCAACCTTTCAAAAATCTTCAACATTAAACAACTTATTTATAAAAGATGCGATTAACCACAAATTAATGTTCGAACACGTAGGTAATATTTAAATAACTCTATTTGTATTACTCAGAAATTGCTTTAAAACTAAATAAATGCCACACTTTATTATTTTCATAAATTCAAGGAATGTCACTTACAGTAGTTTTAAGAGAGCCAGAGACGTTATCTTACGATGTCTATTGTTCCAATAATATTGACACCCTAAGTAGAAATAGCACGTTCTCTCCAATAACATTACTTAATACATCCCGACATCTCCCCCATATTTTATTTGCGAGCACATAAGAAAGTTCTAGCCCCTTTAATAAATAACTACGCGTTATTGTAAGTAGTCTACCATCAAATTTCGGAACGTGACGCATCATAAATTAAGAATGACATAGAAGCAATGGAAGGGGACATTTTTCAATTCTGAAACAATTGGCATCTCCAATGAGCCTGGGATAGAATTGGATAATTATTTATGAAACTTAAAAAGAAAGTGCCGTTCACCTCACCTTGTTCAGATGAGTCGATTTTTTTCAATTATAAAGATAAAAATACAACCACAATGTTTTTAAACATTAGCGATGGGTATGCTTGCCTTAAGGCGAAATAAAGAAAGAAAGACAGTTTGGACCTACGGTACATCTTACTCGCAACACAACTCAAAGCGTTATTTAACGCTGGTTGTCTGTGAGGTCATAGTATCACTCCGTAGATTTAAGTTTGTTTTACGAAAATAAACATTATATGTCAAAGCCCACTACTACACTTTTGAGAGTTGGGAGAACTTTACCCACGTTGGTTATTTAGCAGACTGTATCACTTAAAAGTAAATAATTAAAATAAAATAAAAGTTAATCTTTAACTGAAACACTGGAGTTATTATCATGAAAGAGATTTTTCTGATATTCTTGAGGAAACAAGTAACTTTTTGTATTACAGTAACATATAACATAGTACATCCATTCGCTTCGGTACAAATCAGCTCAAAGACAATGTAATTCCAGTAGAAATCGGTAGTTATAAAACATTTACGAGACACTGCGAGCTTAAAATGTCACGCCGCCTCAAACCAAACCGCGAATTTTAAGCAAGCTTTTTCAAAGAATTCAAGAGTGCCCTCCGTTTCGTGACCTAAATGCTATGAACACTAGACGACACAGTTCATATTTAAAGGGTTCCTTTATCAAATGGAAATTATAATTTTAAGATGATTTTAAATAATGGCATATTATTAAGGAAGTATAATTACACCAACAAAACAAATAAAAAAATGTTGTTGCTTTAAAATTCATGAATAAATACTCGTAATGCATATACATATTTTTCATTGCCTATTTAGGCGTTCTTTTTATTTTCCTAATATAACAAGTAAGCACAGCGAATATTTGTAGGAAAGAGTTAAAAACTGTACAATATCTTCATGATTATTAGAATTGAGAAAAGACATTAAAAAAAATAAACTGGCAACTTATATTTTAAAAGGAACATATAATTTATCTTCGTTGTGTATTGATTTTAGACGACTTTAAAGGTAAACTATGCTTCTAGTGAGGAAACCTACGCACGCCTGTGAAGAGATTCAAAGGTTGTGCGTGAAGTCGGCAAATTTACACTGGTCCCGCGAGGACGACTAAAGCGTAATTACCCTTGTCGGATAGGCTCGTGCCCCTCAGTGGGAGCTTTATAATAAGCTGATGATGATGATGATGTTTTGTAGTTTAAATATCAAGCAATATTCATCAAAATTTTTAGACGGAACCCACGCAGCATCTCAAAGCTCATCCTCGACCAGTTTTTGCGTCAGCCGCGGGAATTTTCTTATTTCGGTTAACGCCATTTAAACGCGTTTCAAATGTTTTCGTTTTACAAAGTTGATGATAACGTTTAGAGCTCCCGCTAAATAAAATAGCAACGTAAGTAGGCATGAAAGGACGAAAAAGTAAAATATTGCCCAAGAATGAATGACTTTTTCATATTAGGTACTTAAGTAGGTGCATCTTTAAAAAAAGAGATCTAATACACGCTTTTTTTTCTTCTCTTCTTCGTCTTTTAATCGGAAATGGCAACGATATTTTTACACCAATCAATCTAATGCCTAGTAATATTGCAATCACTAAGTCGCACTTTTAACTAAAGTTACTCTTGCAAATTTGGATTTAAGAAAATATACATTTTATAGGATGAAAAATTGAAGAAATTAAAGTACTGCTATGCGGATGGTTGTATAGAAGTTTCCACAATTTTTTCATTCTTACTAAAAAGTATGTCTATCCGTAGTTTCATTTGGACGACCCATTTGGTGTAACTCCACTAAGGGTTCCGGGTTCTATCCCAGAGCAGTACCAACATTTGTGTGCATGAACATAACAAAAAGTGTATAAGTATGGTTATCCGTAGTTAAGTAGGTATCCATATTACATGCTAGATGATTAGTTTTGAGCTTGATGATGCTGTGTGAATATCAGTGGATAAGTTTTTTTTATTTCACGTAATTTCCCCAAACCTATTATGATCTTACCATGGTCATATAAAAAAATACGGACGGAGTCTCGCTAACTATAACTGGCCAGTTTTTATATGGAAAACCACCAAATATCAAGACATTTGGCGACATCTGTCAATAGAGCCATAGATTATGTTATGAGAAAAATTAAAAAAGAGCGTGGCCTTTGTTGTAAAAACTGTTGCAGAGAACAAAACGAAAACAATCCAGAAATTACGTATCATAGGTAAATGAACAACCTGATTGCATATTCTTAGTTTCAGACCAAATTAATATCCAAATAAAAATTGTCAAAATTACATCATAGACAGCAGCTGTCACTTTGGGAACATAAGTATTAAAGCTAGGAACCATAACCCTATATCTATGTATTAAAGACAGTCCGTCCGATTTTTATACGTCCATTGAACTTATATGCGGTCTACCACAGTTTGAATTCGATAAAGGTCTTCAAACACTAGCCAATTGATTAATAACCAGTAAAGTACAGCTGTGAGTGCGGTTATGTCTAACACGTCAACCGCATTAACCCACCAGAACACGAGCATCGCTGTGATTGATGGAACATATTCCGTTTGGGCGACTGGAAATCAATACCTGCTTCTGTATAGGATACGTATTGACTAATAACTATGTATGCGACGTCTAGTTGCTAGTGTGTCGGCCATCTTGAATCGCTGCTGACATTTTGACAGCCACATATACGAGAAGCATGCTTGTTTGTAAATTTGTGATACGAGCTTAGATAAACAATAAACTACTCAAAAAGCGTTCGCGACAAATTTTGCCCATCTGACAGTTGAGCAGAATTTTCGTTCATATCACGTCGTCCGCTACATGCATTGTGACATAGTATCATGCTCTGCTTTTGATTTTGTACACTTGTTGTGACGCGTTAAGGTCAATATTTGAATGAATAGCCTACCAGTATAAAATGCCTTAGTCGACCACGCAGGCCCAGTGTGGAATGGCCGACTTCACACATAACCTTTGAATCTCATCGCAGGCTTGCGCAGGTTTTCTCACGATGTTTTCATTCACCATCATCAGATAACTTTAGATAATAATTTCGAAAATTCGATAACACGATTTCGCCCGCCGGATCAACAAGTTGAAGTGGCAGTGGGCTGGTCACGTATGTCGCAGAACCGATGGCCGTTGGAGCAGACGAGTTCTGGAGTGCAGACCGCGGCTTGGCAAGGACGCCCTCCGGCCCGATGGCTTGGTAGGACGCCCTCCGGCCCGATGGACCGACGACTTGTGAAAGGTCGCTGGTGGAAGCTGGATGAGAAAAGCGGAGGATATCTGGCGTAAAATGGGGGCGACCTATGTCCAGCAGTGGACTGCGATAGGTTGAAGAGAGAGAACACATTGGTACGTTGCGAGATTTGAACCTTCACCTCTAGTTCGGAGGCAAGAGTCCACTCCATCGAGCCACCGACGCTATGAAACTACTTAATTAATGTTAAATAGGAATGCAAGTGAATTATACTTATCTGACAGAAATTGGCATAGATTTAAAACACCATTGGTCACAGAAATGCATTTAAAAGTTTCACTTACTCGTATTATTATCACATAATATTTAATTAATTAAATCTAGTCATTTAAAATATTATGTCTTCCATGAAACTTAAGGGCATTGAGAAACATGTACTCTAGCAAACCAGGACATATCACAGCGTATTAATTATAAACTTTCACAAGTGAAATTTACGTGTCAAAGCAATCTTAAGCGTCTAGTTAATAAATTCCTCCCGGGACAGTTTCCGGAACATTCTGATATCAGAGTACGGAAATTGGACAACTACCGTGACAACAAACAAGTTGGACGACAACTTTGCGATTATGTCCCGATAACACAATGTTATCTTAACTCTAATTAAAGTTCGCCATTGGACGACTGGAATCCTGTGAATTGAATTTGACAGCGTTCGTGTTCTTGGAATTTATTACCGGGATCAAGGAAGGGCTTAGGCGCCAACTCTAGTATATTTCAGCAAGTTTCGAACCTACTTCTCTGTTTAATGTAGGTAAACATTTAGTCTAAATGGTTTAAATTTGATTAGACCCTTAAATTTTCAATTTTGCCCACATGCAAGTTTGATAACTGTCAAAAAGAAACAGCTTAGGCAGAGGTTTTCCACTGAGAGATTAGGTCGTAGTCTACCTGGGAAAGGCTATGCAGTTTGCAGATTATCATTAACTATCGTCTAATTATTATAGTTGCCAGGACCAATGTCTTATTTGTCAAGTTACATTAGTCCAATATAAAGAGCAAAGTTAGATTTTAAAAGCTTTGATTTGTATCCAAAGAATCAAGCCTCAAGAAATGGCCGTCAACCGTTCCTCGAATAAGACATTAAAGTTGGCTATAATTAAAGTTTGCGCTGGCAAAAAGCGTCTCGAATGCCATCTGAAGATTGCAAAGTTAGCCCATTTTGAACTAAATGCAGCAGTTTTGCGACAAACTGACCGTAACAGAAAGAGGACGGCGGGAAATATTTCATCTAAATAAACGAGGGCGCAGCAAAGAAGAGCACTGGTGAACCAATTTAATGTTGAACTTTGCTGCGAATAAAGAATCAAACCCAATGAGTATTAATGTTATATTGGAACCAGCTAGAGAAAATAATCACTTGGAACTAATTTATCCTTATGGCTAAAGACTTCGCTGAATAGTAAATAAAGAATTCAATAATGGCTGTGCATTTCATGGTAGCATATAGTAAATATGTCTCATTGAATGTTTATTATTATAAGTGCATCTACTTTATTTATTTTGTCTGTCCTGTCACATGATAGGCCTCTGCTAGACTTTACCTTCACGAGATTATAACGTATTGCAATATTACAATACCAACCCTTCGCAGGCGAGAAATAGCATTACTTTTAAAAAGTTTGCTCGGATGAAAGTGCTCTACCTACTAATTATGTCAGCTCTGCTGAATTAATTGTTTTTAGAAACCACCTTCCACCTCTTAAATAATTAATCCATGGAAAAAGATGGCATACTATATTACAAAAAACTCATCATTTATAAATTTACATGAATGTTTCGAAATAAATGAAAGCATTCCAGTGACTGTTTTTTTACTCAAGTTAGATGGAGTGTCGACGAGAATAGTATGAACGTGTGGAAACTATATTTCACCTAAATAGGTCCTCTAGTAAATATAAAGCCTTCTGTATACATTTACAAATATAATCTTTGCCCGTCGAAATTCACTCAGCGACCTTGAAGGGAAGTGGTACTAGCATTCAGCTTCCTGCTCCAGGAAATGAGGTCCGCTTTGACGACAGACTCGTATTGAAAGGGCATACTATACCACTACACACCGAGTGTCATCTATGCTAAAGAGACAACTCTATGGCAGTTATTGCACCCTTTGCTACGAATATGTTTGGCAAATATTCAGAAGAGCAAGGCACTAATAGTTATAAATTTATTCTTTATATTTTGTGATGTATGTAGAATACAAATGTCACCGTTTGTGATTTCATTTCAATATTGTGAGGTTATTGTTTATTTTTTGTGTTTTCTGTAATGTAAAAGTGAATTTGTAATATTAATGTGCCGCATAATCTCCAAGATGTAAGTATGTATGTTTCTCAATTTAATTGAATTGTTACTATGTGTTTGCTCGTATGAAAAATAAATTCTATAATCGTAACAATGTACAGTTTTTTTTTAAATGGCATGTCATCACGCTAAAAACCTAAGGAATGGGGTCGTCAATTCAAAGAAGTAATTATTTGTAACCTCTTGAACGCTAGGCATCCAGACACAATATAAAATATTTTGTTTCTGGCTCCTGAAAGTTTCCTTAGGCTTTAAATTAATAGGGAAGGCCTATGCTTTTAACCTTTATGCCTTTTTATTAACCCTCCTATGAGGGTTTCAGGGTCCCAGTAACAGGTGAGTTACACGCTATAGGTAATAAACTGAACCTGTAAATGCTGCGAATCTATTTCAAAGAAGTAGCAATTCAGCAAATTGCACGGTAGCAAATCTATAAATGCACTCTACGGGTATTCATTGACCGTTGGGACTTTGCGATAATTTTGAATAAATTTCTGGGTACAATTGCTAACGCATTAATTACATTTCGGCATAGCTGACAAAAGAGGTCCGGTTTTGTTTTTAAAAAAATCAACGATTTATTACACCAGTAAGAATACTCGTACATTGGTCGTAAATTTTTTATCGGTTTCGTTCGAAAGAACGAATAATTTTTAATATCTGTTAATACACACCTTCCTTGAGACACACATAAATAATAATAAATATATATACTGACATTCACACAGCGCCATCTAGCCCCAAGTTAAGCGTGAAGGCAGAGTTCTGTACACGAGTTAATTATGATTTACACATATACACCACTCATACAATCATCATACAATATGTATGAGTTGTGGTGTTTGATACATGTCATGCTTTCTTCACACTTGAATCCCATAACACACAATAACACCAGACAGTTTTTTAAATTATAAAAAAATGTGGGGTCGGAATTCAAAGTAAACATATGATTATTTGACTGTCGTAGGAGGGTTATTTCTTTGATAACCTAAGAATAGACTGCGATAAAACCATATTAAAACAGTAAAATAGTATTATTATTTGAAACTGTAGTTGAAAAATTTACCATATCTATACTAATATATAAAGCTGAAGAGTTTGTTTGTTTGTTTGAACGCGCTAATCTCAGGAACTACTGGTTCGATTTGAATTATTCTTTCAGTGTTAGATAGCTTATTTATCGAGGAAGGCTATAGGCTATATATCATCACGCTACGAGTAATAGAAGCGCAACAGCAATGAAGAATGTTTCAAAATCGGGGGTATTTTTTCATACTTGGAGCTTCCGCTGCGTACGCTGAGTAAACAGTTAAAGTTTCACAAAAGTCATGTATGAGAGTATTGTTCCCCTTTTAAAGGTCTACAAAAAAGTCCGCGACAGCATATGTCTATCTTTTAAGGTTAGCTCACTATAACATATTTTTGCTAAAAAAAATCTGAAATTGACCCGAAACCTTTAAAGTTGAAGGGAGGGGAAATCCTATGTATAGTGATAAATGTAAGTACCGTGTTATCCCGAATTTAATGCGAGCGAAGCCGCGGGCAAAAGCTAGTATACAATATAAATAAAGCCATTTTGAGTTGCCTACGGATACACAAAGCCACCACCGTTGTTACAATTACATCGGGTCAAGTTTTAAAGACTTTCCTTCATGATTGATTTGCGAGAGTTACTTAGACGAAATGAAAGAAACTTATTTACATAGGTACTCGTATTTATATGTGAAATGTGTAAATATACTGTTAAAATACATTTTGTAAAATATCTCCAAGTAAACTAATGATGATGATGATAAAAATTTTCAAATGAGGTAGTGAATCATTGCCCATGAACGATCTGTTATGAGATCTGTTCCATTTCACTTATTTATTTATTAACATTTTACTTGATTCTGCTTAAGTTTTAAAAACTTTACTGCATTCCACATCCGCCAAAGAGTTAAAAGTCTTGACTTAGTAATTAGACTATTTAACTACTTGACATTAATATCAGAATTATCTGCGTAATGATTATATTGAGAAGCAAACGGCCTCCACCGGAGTCTTCCATGTGAACATTTCCTTGGCCGACAATCAGCGAAAGGCCCATTAATTACAACAAATTATTTTCAAACTTAACCCATTTTATTTTAATAACAGATCCCAATATCACTCGCATAATAGAATATAGTGCTTACCAGCCGGAAACAGTGTAAGTTATAAACGGCGAAAGATTTGTTTTAATTGGTCCAGTATTTTTGCAGTCTTATTAATGCATATAAATAATAAAATCTTGCCTCTTTGTAATATCTCACGGTAGAGAAAGACCACACAGCATGGATATGGGGAGTAGTGTGACATATTTAAGGTCAGTAGTTTAACAGGTCATATCCATATGTATTCGTACAAGTGAAAAACGGCGGAAAAAGAGATGTGCGGTCTTTTATATACGATGATCTAAAGGTGAGCTTAAATTACTTCGACCGCGAACAAATTCTGCGGCATTTCGCTTTAAGCGGTACGTTTTTTTAACTTATCCGCTTAGAGGATTTGCTTTCAGGTTTTCATCTTTATTTTTTCAAAGCCATCAAGTGTTTTTTGCATTGAAATCTTGGAAATTCCTTTGCTGTTGTTTGGTACTTTTTATAATAATAATATTAATTCAAATGTATTGAAATATTTTGCACGATGTTTTAAAATTTTTTGAAAGCGACTGCAGGTAGTGGGAACTGAAAACATACTAATATACATTTTTTTGTAAATACCGTTACACCAAATGGGTCGTCTTTAGTTAACATCGCCTTGACAGGAAGCCAGGTACCAATGACGTCAGACTAGCCACCCGAAGTGACAGTATGTCGATAACGCTACTGACCATGTAGCTATTGATAACAACATATCATCCGAATACCATAGTAACTATAGATAGGATATACATTTACATTGAAATTTCAAATTACAATGAAAAATAATTATTGTGACGATAAATTAAAATAAATATTGACCAAACCTTTAGTATTTCATGAAGAAAAGCAAAAGAATTGGTGAAGAATAATTATTTATTTTAAAGTTTTAAGTATTTTTAAGTTTACTGTAATTATAATATTTTAATTTATAATTTGTTTTGATGAGTACTGACAATCAAAATATTGATTTTATAAATACTTGCCACTACATGAAATACAATAAAATAACTTTATTTAGAGCAATAAAGACAAACAAAATTTCAAAAAAAGTCAACAGAGATACGTTCTTGAACATGAGGACGAAATATTACGACGTCTTATCGCGTTGGGGCTGAAATCGGAGGTTTTATGTTAAAATTAGGCCCACGGCGAAGATGTCTCGGATGAAATATTAGATGACATTGCGACATCATGGACTCGTATGTTGCGTGCCGGGATTTACAAATAAGAATACGACATCTTCATGGAAACTAGAAGTATAAACAGGAATTGAATTCAAAATTTAAGTATAGAAGTTAACAAGTTTTTAATGAATTATCACTAGTACCTGCAGACATACACAGCGTCACTTTAATTATAACGTTTGATAACACTTACAATAATTAANTTTAAAAACTTTACTGCATTCCACATCCGCCAAAGAGTTAAAAGTCTTGACTTAGTAATTAGACTATTTAACTACTTGACATTAATATCAGAATTATCTGCGTAATGATTATATTGAGAAGCAAACGGCCTCCACCGGAGTCTTCCATGTGAACATTTCCTTGGCCGACAATCAGCGAAAGGCCCATTAATTACAACAAATTATTTTCAAACTTAACCCATTTTATTTTAATAACAGATCCCAATATCACTCGCATAATAGAATATAGTGCTTACCAGCCGGAAACAGTGTAAGTTATAAACGGCGAAAGATTTGTTTTAATTGGTCCAGTATTTTTGCAGTCTTATTAATGCATATAAATAATAAAATCTTGCCTCTTTGTAATATCTCACGGTAGAGAAAGACCACACAGCATGGATATGGGGAGTAGTGTGACATATTTAAGGTCAGTAGTTTAACAGGTCATATCCATATGTATTCGTACAAGTGAAAAACGGCGGAAAAAGAGATGTGCGGTCTTTTATATACGATGATCTAAAGGTGAGCTTAAATTACTTCGACCGCGAACAAATTCTGCGGCATTTCGCTTTAAGCGGTACGTTTTTTTAACTTATCCGCTTAGAGGATTTGCTTTCAGGTTTTCATCTTTATTTTTTCAAAGCCATCAAGTGTTTTTTTGCATTGAAATCTTGGAAATTCCTTTGCTGTTGTTTGGTACTTTTTATAATAATAATATTAATTCAAATGTATTGAAAATATTTTGCACGATGTTTTTAAAATTTTTTGAAAGCGACTGCAGGTAGTGGGAACTGAAAAACATACTAATATACATTTTTTTGTAAATACCGTTACACCAAATGGGTCGTCTTTAGTTAACATCGCCTTGACAGGAAGCCAGGTACCAATGACGTCAGACTAGCCACCCGAAGTGACAGTATGTCGATAACGCTACTGACCATGTAGCTATTGATAACAACATATCATCCGAATACCATAGTAACTATTAGATAGGATATACATTTACATTGAAATTTCAAATTACAATGAAAAATAATTATTGTGACGATAAATTAAAATAAATATTGACCAAACCTTTAGTATTTCATGAAGAAAAGCAAAAGAATTGGTGAAGAATAATTATTTATTTTAAAGTTTTAAGTATTTTTAAGTTTACTGTAATTATAATATTTTAATTTATAATTTGTTTTGATGAGTACTGACAATCAAAATATTGATTTTATAAATACTTGCCACTACATGAAATACAATAAAATAACTTTATTTAGAGCAATAAAGACAAACAAAATTTCAAAAAAAGTCAACAGAGATACGTTCTTGAACATGAGGACGAAATATTACGACGTCTTATCGCGTTGGGGCTGAAATCGGAGGTTTTATGTTAAAATTAGGCCCACGGCGAAGATGTCTCGGATGAAATATTAGATGACATTGCGACATCATGGACTCGTATGTTGCGTGCCGGGATTTACAAATAAGAATACGACATCTTCATGGAAACTAGAAGTATAAACAGGAATTGAATTCAAAATTTAAGTATAGAAGTTAACAAGTTTTTTAATGAATTATCACTAGTATCTGCAGACATACACAGCGTCACTTAGGCATTATTTAATTTATTTATTTAACTTTAATTATAACGTTTGATAACACTTACAATAATTAAAGATAATACATTATAATATATCTAAAAATTTTACTCTCACTCATCAAATCTCTCACAAAACTTCAAGCATATCGACAATATATCCTTCCATTCATCAGCAAACAAATCACACTCTGGGAACCCATCCAGAAGGGAGTTCAACATACTGAGGACCCCAGGTACCGGTGATTGTGCATGAGATACTGTCCGACAAGAAGGCTCTGCCAGTAACTTATGGCGTCTACTTCTGTAGTAATTGTTTGGGGTAAATAATTTACACAGTTCCTCATGTACATAAGTCGATAGAATCAACCATCCCTCTCAGAATTTTTAGAGCCAATACTATCATATTCAACTTCCGCCTCACTTCAAGCGAGTTGTACCCCAAACATCCTTAAAATAAAATTTGTTGGATACATAAATGGGGTAATAGCCAAATTGTCTCTTGTATAAATATCTAAGGAATGCTTTCTGTATTTTCTCAATAACTAACGTGTAAGAAACCTCGTGGGGACTCCACACACAAGCAGCTGCCTCCACTTTACTTCGTACTAATGCGCCAAAAAGGAGCTTTATCACATGTACATTCCTGAAGTCACGAGAATTTCGAAGTATAAAGCCTAACCGTTTGAAGGACTCGGTAGCTTGAGGAAGTAGCTTGTAATATTGTCTTAACAACGGATACACTAACTTAAACATATAATTGTTTTAATAAGTACCAAGGATATAAAAATGCTTTTGGCCAAACCCAGCACAGAAGCTATATTTACAAAATCTGCTACAAGAAATAAAGAGAAGGATAGAAAATGATGAAAACAACCTCATCATAAATTGCTGATGATGAATCGCCTTCAAAAACCAGTAAATAATTCATTACAATGATTTTCAACCATTCAATCCAAGCGCACCTCTAAACTATCTTCACTATGACAAAACTACAAAATTACACGCTCATCGAATTCCACAACAAACATTGTCCATCCCATCCCATTCTAATTCCGTAGTCGCGATTCGACCTGACAGCGGATAGGAAGCTGTTATGTCGCGGTGATGGCTTCTCATTCACGGATGACCATTATATCGACACGGGTTCAGATCACTCCGTAAGTCATGGATATTATACGTTATAGGCCTTTCAGTGCCGGGATATTATAATTTTAATCTATTTTATTAATTATGTTTTAATCAATTTCGCTCTGTCGTGGTTAGGCGTATCACTTCCAATCATATGAGCGTCTTGACCGTCCTGCAGGTCGACCTCGTTAAATTTTTACAGCTGTAGCGTACACTTGAACCGAGATACATCTTTTTGGTCAATTTCATATCACACTAATCATTTGACAGCTAGTTCAGACGAAATTGAACCTTATGGCAATACCGAATATCGAAAATGTCATCAATTATAGAATCAGAAGGATATCGTAACTTTACACTTATTATAATCGAAACATTTCGTTTTAAAATAATGCGACCAGCCTGCTGTAAACTTTGTAACATAAAAAGTTAATAAAAAGGTTTGCAGTGAACTGATAACAGCTTATAGGTTCAGGTTTAAGTATAGCTGAATAAACTGTATTACTTTATACATAATTGAAATAATTATACATATACTACCTCAGTTATAAATGATTAAATTTTCTTACAGAATAATGTACTGTTTTACGAGTAAGAAACAAGCCCGCAAGGACAATGAAAACTGTCGTTACTTTTCAAAGTAACGAGCAAGTGTTTTGAAGAGAATCATCCATTGTATTTTTAGGCTAGAAACTTTTTGCGTTGAGTCTAAAAATTTCTTGAAGCAAAGCGTCATGCTTCTATTTTATAAAACTTATCTAAGGATTTTTGTATAAGATAATTTAAATAGAAATATATATTTTAGGTAAATTCAATCTTTCAAAGACCAATCCAAGGTAAAAACTTCCTGGTAATTTTATGGATAAAAAAGCATTCAATTTACTTCTTAAAGTATTCCACATAACCGGCATAACTCTTAGAAATCCATGCTAAAATTTCAGTAAAGATATGGGCAGTGACTAAGGATCAAGAATAGAGCTGAAATGAAGCTTAGACGAGGAAAATTATAATACCTAAAGAGGAGTTAAACACACAATAGTATTTTTTAAATCGAGTATTAAGCTTCGTGTAATTTTTTTACGGTGGTTTAGGAACGACATTTTTCGATTACCTTTTTAATAATTAATATAGATATTCTTTTTTCCGTGATAACATAAATAAGCTTTAAATATTAGTAATTTATTGGAGTCACTCCGCATTAAATATTTGAAAAATTGCTAAATGATAAAGTTGTTCAAATAGAGCGTTATTTATTAGAATAAAAGAGCGTCGGTGGCTCAATGGTGAGGACTGTTGCCCTCCTACCGGTAGGGCTGAGGTTCAAATCCAGCCACGTACCAATGTGTTTTCGATTTTTTTTAAATATAGGTATGTACGTTATCCGACGCTATTATGGTGAAGGGAAAACATCGTGAGGAAACCTGCGCACGCCTTCGAAGAGATTCTAAAGGTTGTGCGTGAAGTCGTCCGACCCGCACTGGGCCCGCGTGCACGACTAAGGCCTAATCACCCTATACGGATAGGCTCGTGCCCCTTTGTGGGGTCGTTAAATGAGCTGATGATGATGATGAAAGAGGTGGAGCGAATGCAACTCTGCAAAGACATGATTGGCCCACTGCTCATTGAAGTACCAAGTTAGTCACTAACTTTTAAGAATATCCCAAAAACTGATTTCCCTTTCAATCCAAATTTGGAAGCCAACTATCCCAAACTATTCACGAGCATTTAGAAGTATGTTCAAACTTAAGTCCACGAAGTATCTGTATAAATATCCGATTCGTATGAAGATATCGCATACGCTCCCGAAATTTCCTTTAGACATATTGAATATGATTAATCAAACACTCCGTTCCCAAACTCAGTAAAAGTGTAGTCACGTCGCGAAATTTGTTCAACACAAGTTTTATTTGAATTATGGTGTCTTTGAGAGTTTGGCATTCTTGGATAATGTTTTTCAAATGCTGATATAGCCGTAGTGCGAAGCCGTGTGGTGACGGCAGATTTTTTATGTTTTAGGGAGCACGAGAGTCGCCTGATGGAAAGTAATGTGAGAACATGAACAACGAAGACACCAGAAGTGTTTTCGGTGTGTTGCTTGCCCTTTAATAAAGATAATGCTGTTTTTAGGTTTAGTACCAAATGGCAAAAAACGGAACCCCTATAGTTTCGCCATGTCTGCCTGTTTGCCACACCCCTTTTATCTTCGAAACTATTAGCACTACACTATGTAAACTTTGTAAGTATAGATAGATATTCTGTGAACTGCTAGAAGGTTTTGATATGAAATTAAAATAAAAAATAAATATAAAAGAAACTTAAAAAATGTTTTTTCATCGAACCCACACGTGTGGGGTATCAATGTGTAGGTCTTTAAAAATTATATTACGGTTTGTAACATCATTTTTTATAAATTGATTAGTTTGCGCGAGAGACACTTCCAAAGTTGAAAAAAGTGTGTACTTCCCTTCTAATTTCTAAACTATAGGGTTGACAGAATTTTAAAAAATATGATGTACATAACTATAAAATATTTAGCAAATAACGGAGAAGAACTGCCACGGCAGTGCTCTTTTATTCCATTTATTCTTTTCTATGTACACCTTTCTCCAAACAGCCTTCTAGGATTATGGCAAAAACTTTACCATCATAAACTAGTTTCAATCAGCAGACAGCATGAATATGGGGGAGATTGGACAGTACCCACCACGCGGACCAAATTCGTATTGGTAGGCTATGACAACTATTCTAAGGTAGTAGTTTAAACTGACGTCTTTATGTGCCTGCTAGCAAGGAGGGACTCCAAATAAAATTGTTTGGTCATCCAACCGATAAGCAGCCGAAGACATAATTGCTTAGCTTGCACAGTTTTCAACTGAGTAAGTTAACCTCAATGCCACCAATCTGACAATTATATTTTAAAAGTTCATGGTGAACTATAATACGAAGCGTCGGTGGCTCAATGGTGTGGACTGTTGCCTTCCTACCGGGAGGGCTGAGGTTCAAATCCCGACACGTACCAATGTATTTTCGAATTTCGAAAATATATGTACGTTATCCGACGCTCTTACGGTGAAGGAAAACATCGTGAGGAAACCTTCATGCACGCCTGTGAAGAGATTCAAAGGTTGTGTGTGAAGTCGTCCAACCCGCACTGGGCCCGCGTGGACGACTAAGGCCTAATCACCCCATACGGGTAGGCTCGTGCCCCTCGGTGGGGACGTTTAATGAGCTGATGATGATGATGATGAACTATAATACGAAAATGAAGAATGGAATCGCTTTGACTAAATTCAATATCACAGTTGTCAAGTAGAGACTACAGACTCAACAATTTCTAACAGAACTGCTAACTGCTAATAAAGTTAATAAAACGAATGTTGATTACTTTCCCTTACAATGTTATTCCGGATCCGTTGTTATATCTGAATATTAAATATTCAAATGTTTGCGGACCCTTCGAAGTAATAGCAAAATTTTGTATTTATTCCATTCCGGATGTTTCCGAGTATATTAGATTAAAGTGAATTTAATTCACATTAAATGTGCTAGGAATAAGATGGTAAAATAAAGGATGCTAGAAAACAAGATCTTACATACAGTTTTTAAACCATCGTTCTCTCTGTCTTTTCCCTTTTATTTATGGTCGGCAAAGTACAAGTAGCTTCTTCAAAATCCATTTAACATACTATCATATGAGGGGCGTTAAATTAAAGGGAAGTAGGACTTTTATCTCAATTCCAAAGAGAGCGTAAAACCCTTGCCCTCATTGTCCACACGGACTCACATCAAAGTAATTATTCATAAGTCAAAGAAAAGACGAGACGCGTTGCGAGAGGAAATCCTATATTTCTTGTCGTCACGTCGACGAGTCTAGACTGCGCATTCTAATGCTTGTTCATTTCGCAAAGACGCTGGGCGGGACTCAGGGGATGTTGCATTTTGATAATACAAAATGATAACAGAGTATTTGAGAATGTTATCATTTATTACAATACATTCGTATTTTACTAAAGCCATTGTGTTTCGAGTTTGTACATTAGGAAGGTTGTCCTATTCCAATGACCTTCATCACTATAATCTTATGCGTTATGATGAGTCGTAAAAATCTTTAAGAACCTCTAAGGGACGTACATTTAACAGATAAGGATAGTTTTGAATCAAGCCTTCTTGACCTTCTACTCGTAATCTTATAAGATTATTATATTGCATGGCATTTTTAAAGACTATTATAATGGTTTGGCATGGTATTTTTAAGAGTTAGATTATTAGTCGGTGGCTCAATGGTGTGGACTGTTGCCCTCCTACCGGGAGGGTTGAGGTTCAAATCCCGCCACGTACTAATGTAGTTTGAATTTTCGAAATTATATGTACGTTATCCGATGCTCTTACGGTGAAGGAAAACATCGTGAGGAAACCTTCATGCACGCCTGCGAAGAGATTCAAAGGTTGTGTGTGAAGTCGTCCAATCCGCTCTGGACCCGCGTGGGCGACTAAGACCTAATCACCCTATACGGCTAGGCCCGTGCTCCTCGGTGGGGACGTATAATGAGCTGATGATGAATTAGTCAATCAGACAAATCATTGTGCCAGAGTTATGAAACCATGGTTAATATATACCAACCGCCATATTTAAAGTTAAAATGCACAACAAAACTTGTATTTTGAATAAATAAATCATGTTTATTGACAATCCAAATGTTTAAACTGAACCAGGAAAATTTGCACAAGGTGATTTTAACAATGAGTGCGTTTTACGTGGGATTTGAAATCACGATACACAGATAATGCAGCAAAACCGACTTATATTATAAGTTGGTTTTATTGAATTTGCCTACAAGGAAATCCTATAGTTCGAAGCATGAAAGTTTTTACAAAAATAACGTGTTTAAAAACTAAATTATCTGAAAAACCGTAAATATATTCCGTTAAACTCAAACAAGTTACAGATGCTTTTGAATGTTCAGCTATTATTTTGTTTTTATTACTCTACCATCGGTTTGGAAAAAGCAGGTTCTTCAAGAACAGCCGACAAGAAACTCGTTAGTCAGTCTTTTAAACTTTTTAAAACCTTATGTAAATTATTTAATAATCACTGCCGTTACTAGTTCCTTAGTCCATATCTGGTATGAAGTACAACGCGGGTTTATATGGAGACAGACATAAATTACCTTCTTTAAGCCTTTATTATAGTCTCAGCGAGTTGAAACTTTGAACAGATTTTTTGAGCAAATTAACTTGGTACTTTTATGACGTCATAACTTCTGAGTTAGTTGTTGTAAGGGTAAAATTATGGACACGATGTAGGCATTTTGTAAAACATTCTTGCTAACATGTACTCTTCATTTTTTCTTCTTAACGCATATTCTTTGTAACTTACTTGATTATTAAATATAGACTGTACTTCTGATTTAACCCTCTGAACTGTAATGACACCTAAAAGCGTCAGAAATAATACATTTTCTATTGTGTCTATCCAGACACAATAGAAAATGTATTATTTCTATTATTCCTGGTTTTAAAAGTTAATTAAAATTGAAGCATTTCATTCATCATCAGCTCATTAAACGTCCCCACAAAGGGGCACGAGCCTACCCTTATAGGGTGATTAAGCCTTAGTCGTCAACGCGGGCTCAGTGCGGATTGTTCGACTTCACACACAAACTTTGAATCTTTTCGCAGGCATGCATGAAGGTTTCCTCACGATGTTTTCCTTCACTGTAAGAGCGTCGGATAATGTACATATAATTTCGAAAATTCGAAACCACATTGGTACGTGGCGGGATTTGAACCTCAGCCCTCCCGGTAAGACGGCAACAGTTCACACCATTGAGCCACCGACGCTCTGAATATTCTGAATACTGAATACTAGCCACTAATACTAGTTGTTAATGGCTTCGAATACAATAAGAAGACATTAACATTTATAGCGTCGGTGGGTCATTGGTGTGCTGTTGCCTTCCGATCTAGAGGGTGCAGGTTCCAATCCCACCACGTGCCAATGTATTTAGAAACTATACGAAGGTGCGTGTATCCGACGCTCTTATAGTGAAGGAAAACATCGTGAGGAAACCAGCGCACGCCTACAAAGAGATTTAAGGGTTGTGCATGAAGACGGCCAATCCGCACGGGACCCGCGTGGAAGTCTGAGGCCTAATCACGCTGGACAGGTAAGCTCGTGCCCTTCAGTGGGGACGTATAATGAATTAATGACGAGACGATATTAAAGTAATTGCCACAAAGACGATCTTCCATGAGTTAAATTTTATTAAGATATTAAAACCTCTGAGTCCCTTCGTGTGCTAGTGGTCTGGGCGTTGATCTTAGATCGCTACTTGAACCAGGGCCGTGAGTTCAAACCTCACAGGGAGACTGCATATTCTAAGTAACTTTCACACTTTGTGCAATTTTTTCCACTTTAGTAAGGATATTGCAAACTGAACCACCTGAATGTTCGAAAAGAAAAAATATTCCAATATTCAGATGGCACGTTAAGCCGTCGGTCCCAGTACAATCTTAGGTTAGTAGTCGTTACCACGCACCAATCCGCATTGGACTTGATTATCAATTCATCAATCTATTTTGTAAAACTTTTTTAATAAATCTATATGGTATTAAGTTCCAATAAAAACATTTCAATATGAGTACAATAATAGGTCGAATGGATACCAATGATCTAAAATTCACCCTGTATAAACGAAGCTGTTCTCTAGGTATTGTTGCATAATTAAATACAGACCCGGTTCGCTCTCAGACAAGTACTGAACACCAAACAAAATATACACGGGCACCGTTCATATCGCCTTCCTAAGCCTATGCACATTTGAATTGTAAATGTTTCGAACCTGCTACAACGAAAGGTTCAACTTTAGCATAATTTGTGCGGACGCATTCGTTAACATGAATAATTTGTTTGGTACTTTTTCCGTTGTTTCTAATTAAACTTTTGCGATAGCGTTGGTCGGGAGTTGCGAATTGTTAATCCAGTGTCTCGTATTAGATCGATTGTTAATTAACTGTCTTAATTACATGTTATTCAAATGTCAGGAAATATATTTTAGTAAGATGTATTTATTTAGTATATGCACAAGTGTACAGGACGGTCAGGACGCTCACCTGATAGGAAATGATACGCCTAACCATGACAGGGCGGCATTGAAGGAGACCAACAACTGATAGACAGTTATTATCCTCCATTAATGCCGTAGTGTGCCCGTCACCCGAGACAACAGATATTAGGTCTCTAAAACCCGGTAATTTCACTAGCTACAGTGCCCTCATCCCGAAACATAAAAGTGCATAACACTCCTGTTTCACGGGACTATAACCGGCACTGGTATGTACTAACCTCCTAGACGATCGAGTATCGAATCTACCACCTAGTATCATTATTATATGAAATTTAGTTTTTTTAACCAATCTTCATTATGACATTTTTCATAAACAATTAAATGTCTCAATTGTTAAATTAATAACATCTTGTACACAATTTTTTTAATTCTTGTCAAAATGCGGCAACTCGGCTGTGTGTGCGTGCAATAAATAATAACGGCTCAGAATAGAGGTCGGGGTTTATTTTATTTCATCGCGTAATATTTCCGTCGAGCAGGGTTGCCTATCACATTAACAGTAATTAATTACATGAACCTGTGGCTTGGTAACGACTCGAAAAAGGTCCGAAAGGGCTGAGCGGAGAGTTTGTATAAGTCACCTTTTATCTCATCTATTTAGCCGCTAAAGTAGTTATGCTAACCATACAACTGTGAACTCGGATACAATGAAGCAGCAAAATTATGAGATACCTAACAAATCACAGAATAGTACATAGATATATGCGGCTACATAAAATGAACACAGTTAATCATTTAATGTGGTCGCATTATATTTTGACGGTCTATTTGGTGTAATAGTTGAGACGTCGGCTAATAGTCGGTTTCAGTTTCGATCCCCGGGCGGTACAAACATATGTGTACATGAACATGTCTGTTTGTATTGGTCTGGGTGTTTTCAATAAGTACATTTATCAGTTGTTAAGTTCCCCTAAACCAAATATGCATAAGCATGAGCATGGTCTGACTGATCAGCAGCTACCCGAGAATAATCATTCACACATAGTAAGAAAGTTTCATATAATAATAAACATAAAAAATAGCACCACATTAAGAAATACGACCGATACGACCTGGCGTCCTTCAAGAAGAGACCGTATTCCCACTTAAAGGCCGGCAACGCATTTCTTTGCCCTATGGTATTGCAAGTGTACATGGGCGATGGCGTCATTTACCATCAGATAAGCCGTCTGCTCGTTTGCCCGCTATACATTAAATAAATCACAAATTTTTTTGACACAATTGGAAATCCAGACGTAATAGAAAATCTATTGTGTCGGGCGTCATTGGCAGTCAAAGGGTTAATAACCATTTTAAAACATTAATATCAAAGCTTTACCGGAATACCGAATCAATAGTTGGATGAAAAGTGTTTTAAAAAGGCTCAATAAATTAGTATAAATCAAGCCCATCATCATTTGATCTGGTAAGGGTTCCGCCTACGCTTTATATGGAATCAAATCAAAAAATTCGTGGCAGCCCTACAATGGACATTGAAAAAACGACCGCGGGCGTTTCGCGCTCTGCATTTATCACAACGGAACCCACTGAATCCACAAACGCCTGCCAGATTTTGTAACGCGCAACGTATTTATTTAGCCGAGAACACCTATTATTTAGTTAGGTGAAAATAACTCGTGCTCCTGTCGCCATATTTGCATATAAACATAATCCTCTTAATGAGGTCATTATACGTGGCTTTCATGATATTTTCATACTACAGGAATCATGTTGAAATCGTTCCAGCCGTTTCAGAGATTTTTGGTTTATATATATATATGATTGGACGACTTCACACACAACCGAATTTTCGCAGACGTGCATGAAGGTTTCCTCACGATGTTTTTCTTCACCGTAAGAGCGTCGGATATATACAATACAGTTTCCCTTACTTTATTCATTATTATCAAACTGCCTTCAAATAATATGGATCAAACAAGAAATGCCGACCAAACTGGTTAAGCTTTACATAAGAATGCTGTATAAAGTACGAGTAGTGTAGGGTACTTTCATTTCGCTTATTTCCTTCGCCAAAGGAAGCTACACACACATTTTCATGGTGTATATCCTTAGATAAGTGATCCCAGTATTGTTAGTGTTTCTGATTAGTATTGTTATTTTCATTTTTAGTTTTTTTATCTCATGTGTTGTTATTCTATTGTTTATCAATGTTGTGTACGCCTATAAAGGGTATATGTACCAGACCTTAACCTTAACTAAATGTTGTCCATGTTGTGTATTTATACTGTTGGTGTACTTTTAAATAAATAAATACAATACAATTAGATGCACTATCTCACTCAAAAATACTGCGGCAAAATTCTGCCCATCGCGTCAATAGGGCAGATTTTTCAATTATAATCACGTCGCTCGCTACATTAACATATTTTATAGTGTGGCTTTAAATTTCGAGCCTTTTCTTGGTTGATATTTCTTTGTGATTTTGCATTGTGTAGTTGTAGTTATGCATTAGTTTATTGCTTAACTAAGCGTATAGCAATATATATGCCAATATCAAATGTGTTTAGGAGAAAACTTCAATGTTTTTAACCTTTTAGAATGTAAATATCACTTTTTATAAAAATTAAACACTCTTTTTAGAAAGTGAAATTCATTAGAGCATTTAAACTTCGATATAAAAAATGTTTCGCATGTTTTTGGTAAACTTATTTCAAAAGCAACTCAAAGCATTACAGACTGTGTACGAAATGGACAACCACCGAGTTTTGGAATTGTTGGAAAGTAAGAGAGCTCTAAATAGCCCATTAGTCCTCGGAAGGCTCTGTCTAGACTTGCAATTTAGACTCACGCAAGACACTCGCTTGAGTTCCGTATATTGTGTATACATGTGTATTAAAGCGGTTAATTAACATTCTACATGAAATATTGGCGTTTTAAAAGTACTTAGCCTTGTATTGAATTTAAATATATACCTTAAATTGAATTTAAATTTCCAAACTTACAAAATTTGTTTGCGGAAGACGTTACTTATTAGTTCTATATATTATATTTTTGTCTGAGAAATAACGGATTTAAGGCCCTTGCAGGGATTTGCGAGATTTGTATGCTTAGGATAATAATTTTGCAGGAGCCAAGGATTCCAATATAATTGTTTGAGAATATATTTTTGGCTCGCCGAACTTATATTAAAACGCTTTAGAATCTAAGTATTTTATATAGAATAAAAATGTTTTATTTTATTTGTGCATTTAATTTTTAAAATTATGGATCCAGCTAAAATAATATACCATTATTATAACAGTTTAATCGAAATTAAAAATGTTGAGGATAATTTCATTATCGAAATGTAACAAAAAATCTAAGCAAGTCTTTTTATCTTCGCTTCAACCTTTATCCTATCGCCACTGCTGGACATAGGTACTTCCCATCCTACTACAGATATTCTCCTATTTCCTCATCCAGCTCCCAAACCTTTCACAATTTTATTTTATATTAAACTTTTTCTTGAAACTTTTTTTTATTGCAGATTCAAAAACATAAAGACAATAAAACACGACGGCAACCGCACATGTTGTAATTAGAAATAATGCAAAACTGGAAACGCAGAACGGGAAAGTCTAGATAAAATCTAGAGGTTGGTTTCTACCACTACAATGGGTTACGTTTGCACCACATTTTCAAGTCAAAATGTGTCAACAGAATGCGGCGGCGTACTGGCTTAGTAATTGCATATAAGAGTTGATGCGAGCTTGTATGATAGTGACATTTTAAATTAAAGTGGATACGGAATTCAAGTTAATATTGTACTATGTATAAATGTTAAGGCAAAATGAGAAACAGATTCTAAGGACGGATAACACAATAGAATAGAAGATATTTATTTATTTAGTTCTTTATTGTACACTGAAATACACAAAAAAAATACAAAAAGGAAAGCAAAGGATAGTACAATGGGCGGCCTTATTGCACATGGAAATTTCTACCAGGCAACCTTAGGACGGAGAAATCAAATACATAAGATAAAATAAATAACAGAAATTACAGCAATAAGGATTGCAACACCGGCACCATCTACGTATAGCAGTGCTAAAAAAAGTCAAACGGTGTTTAGAAGAAGCTTATTATTTTTTGTTTTACAAACTCGAGACTAATTGAAAGTTAATACCAATTTACCACAGAAAGTCAAAAGTTCACTTTTTTATAACACGTATGATTTTTTTTGTATTATATACTTTTGTGTAAAGTTCAGCATGCATACCCCGTCATAGCGGTAATGTTTTTAGTAGATCTGTGTTTGAAGAAAAACCATACTTTAGTGACAAAGTGTTATTTTTAATGTAATAAGTGAACGAGGCAGTTATTTCGCTCACCTGGTGGTAAGTGATACATCTGATCATGACAAATGCAGCGTTGAAGGATAATAATAGTAAGGAATAATAGTAGATATTTCGGTTTTTGTAGGTGGTCAGTTTTCCGTCAACACTGCCTGTACTCGTCACACAAGACGACAGATGTTTGGTCTCTTATAACCGATATCTAATTATACTAGCTACAGTGCCCTCATACTAAAACAAAGAAGTGCAAAACACTCATATTTAGCGATATCTGGCACTATGGTGGTACCTGCCTAGATGCCTCAGTACCGAGTGAAAGGACATAGGACTTAAAAGACCACAGAAATACAAGCAGCCCGAACAATAGTTCGCAACAGGAAAAATAATGGCAGCCAATAACGATGTCTACGTAGCTAGCTTTTAGGCGTCTACGGTTGGATTTGATTTGGTTTGATTATGGTTTTTTCCATGAATATGCATATAAAGAAGATAGGATATAATATTGTAATAACTGTAGTCTTTTATCATCTGGAAATCAAATCATCATCCTGTTATCACCAGGACAGCTGTTTGTTTATTTGCGAACTTATTCCCAAAATATGAAGGTACATATCAAAACATAACCCACACAGTACATAATGCTAGCCATAAAACTAGCGACCAATGGCGCCAGAATGACATACCATTCGTTTCTCACTATAAAGGAGTAGAATTCCAAAATTTATAGATTTGAAGATCAAATGGAACAAATTCCGCTTAAGTCCGTATACTATTACCACTAAAACCCGCTCGCTGAGAATTTCACATTTCCTTTTAACCGAATAAAGCAAAAATTCTACAGTTTTATTACAACCACTACTCGCGTCTTAAAAGCGAATGAAAATGTCTGAAAATCAAGCGTTAAAAATGAGCGGATAAGGCTGTCACAAAAGTGACGTATGAAACGTCATGAAATGCAATCTGCAAGTTGGGGTGGAAATATTGCACATAACCACCACAGTGGACTTTAGTTAAGGGAAAAGTATTCGATACAATGCAATCACCCAAATTTTCAGGGCTTTTGCACAATATATAAATTGTTCAAAACAACTCATTCAAAGTGGCACTAAACAATTTACTTCGGATGAATTCAGAAATAAAGACTCAAAAGTATAAGTATGAACGCCTGGTACATTATATACACGCCAAGTTATTAGCTTGGAATACTTTTCATTTCCTACCATACTTAATTTCTTACAATACTGCATCTGTCATGGTCAGGCTTATTATTTACCAATGAACTAACATTTCCGTTTACTTCATGTCTTAAAAAAGTCTAAGTTCAGGAGTTGACTGATACGAGCTGTTAAAGTAAAGTAAGGAAGACTTCTCATCTTCTTCGAGTCAACAGTTCAGATATCCTTTTCCCAAAACCTGGCCACAGCTATAGCCCCATCCGACGCTACTTTCAAGTTCTGCATAAAACACGCAGATGGACACAGGGGACATGAAAACTGATATTCCATGGTCTGAGGTGAAAGTTGAAAGCCCGCAGTCGTAATGAATTTTTGACTGATCAAGGAAACTTCACTTAACTATATTTAGTAAGGAAGTGAATTATATAAAATTCTAACTCGTTGTGAGCAACGAGAAGCAATCGTCAGTGAAGCGAAGCCACGATATATATCGCAGTTATTGCCAAACGAACAATACGGCTGGCGTCGCGGCGTGCAATTAGCGCTGCTACGCTTCATGCTTTCTGTTGTTTCTATAGCATCCGTTTTATTAATAACTTGTTGTATGATAAGAAATTAACGGGGTAGTCCGTTCGCTCACCTGGTGGTCATAGATACGCCATGACATATGTAGTGTTGTAGGAAATAAATGTAGTCATTATTTTCCGTCAACACTGTCATGTGCCCGTCACCCGACATGACAGGTCGATAGATGTTAGATCCCTCATCCCCGGAATTTTACCAACTATATTATAAGCATCACGGTTAACGATCACTATATTAAAATCTTCCTCAGAACATGGAATATTCAACACAAATCCATTTCTCCAATTAGAACCCGAAGTTCTTAAGAACGACTGAATCAAAATTAATGAATGAATTCTTCAGCTTTATTATATTTCCTCAATAATTTGAGATAAAGTTTCTCACTAGTTGTTATCCATACTAATATAATAAATGTGAAAGTATCGTCATACTAATATAAATGTGAAAGTCTGTTTGTTACGCTTTCACGCTAAACGGCTGAACGGATTTTATTGAAACTTGGTATGTTGATAGAAGGTAACCTAGAGTAGGTTTAGGCTACTTTTCGTTCCGTTTTTCACCCCAATTCCCTAAAATGGGGGGAGGTTTGTATGGAACATTCCGCAATTTTTGTAGTACGACGCTGAAATTTGGTATGCGGATATTTGTCAGAAACGAAAAAATATGGTATATATTTTTTTTCAAAAATCCACCCGTACCCTTCAAATAGGGGAGGAAGTAGTATATCCGATTTTACGCAGTTTTTAAGGTAGATTTTATTGAAACTTGGTATGTTGATAGAAGGTAACCTAGAATAGGTTTTAGGCTACTTTTTGTCCCGTTTTAACCCCTCACTTCCCTTAAATGGGGGTTGGAAGTTTGTATGCAGCATTCCGCAATTTTGTAGTACGACGCTGAAATTTGGTATGCGGACTATTTGTCAGAAACGAAAAAATATAGCTTAATTTTTTTTTTTAATTCCACCCCGAAACCCTTCAAATAGAGGAGGAAGTATCATATCCAATTTCACGCGGTTCTTAAAGTAGAAAGCTAAAATTGGTATGAAGGCTGTAAGTCACAAACAATAAATCTTTCATTTTTCTTTTTCTGAAATCGACCCCAAAAGCCTCAAAAGAGAGGGGAAGGGTAGGGTAGGGGTATTATACCCCACTTTTTTGAAAAATTACTTCAAAATTATTCTGTTTTCGTTACCAGGAAAGTGGAGCTATGTTATCCCGAATTTAACGCGAGCGAAGCCGCGGGCAAAACCTAGTATTGATAATATTCTCTTCAGTTTCTGTTTTATATTTTCTTAATACGTCATTTGGAATACTAAGTTCGAAATTTACGTTTTTTTTTTGTCGTTTGTTATTTTTTGTAAAATCTATATAGTAGAATCAACAGTGTGTTTATGAGAGAGTATGGTGTAATTCTTAGATACGTCACAAACTACTATCTACCTCCAGATAAAATAAATTATTTGAAATTCAGCTGAAAATATAAGAGCAAGAGAATCACAAATAAGCCTGCTCCAACGGTAGCTTGTAAATTCTGAATTATGACAATACTAATCAACAGTTTTGTGAAAAGTTATGAATGTTGCAAATTTAAATTTTCATTATATTAACAACATAACAAATCCAATTATCGATACGGCATCCATGTGTGTACATTTAGTGCATAACACAAAGTGCGAGACAACCTATTTCTGAAATGCTCAAGACTTGTTTAATTTGCTCATAACAGCATTTGGATGTCTATGTACGTCACAATTGCGAAGATCTGATTTTTTTTTTCAAAAAAGCTTATGTGTACTCACTTTTGTTGCCAACAGTAGCATTATTAACAAAAACCAACGAACGAGTTCAACGGGCTACAATTTTAAAATTTCGTATTTCAGTGCCATATGCGATGTTTAGATAAGTTTTTGCAATGTTGGATTTTCATTTACTAACTGTGCGCAATGCAGTATTTTGATAAATGGCGTGTTAGTTTTTGTTTTCACACCTACCTGGGAATGGGCATTATTTCATAGTAACAGCTTCTTGTGCTAGCAACTTCGTTGGTACAAAAGGATTATTATGCCAGTATTATTAAAACAATGATGTTCCTTTTGATGCTATCGATGCTCTCACTTGTACTGTCATTAGATTCGGTAATCTTGTAAATGTCTTCAGTAATATAGAATACGTTAGCTCAACTTATTTTAATCTAAGCTCATACTTAAAATTAAAAATTTATATTTGGCTAATCTTATTTAAATTGGTTGCTGGAGAGATGGAGAGAGCTTCAGAATATGATAATTCACCACAGTCATGATGGTTAGGACGCTCCCCTGATTGTAAGTGTTACGCTGACCATGAAGAGCGGCATTGATTGAGACTAATAATGATAAACACTTATTATTCACCAATTCCACACTGCGCATGTCTATTAATATCCCATAAATATTAAAAGTTTACTGTACAATGAATAAAAGGTTAACAGAGACACCCTTTAACCTGATGGAACGTAAACTTACGAACTGAGTGAGTACGAGGTGCAGCGGACTAAAAAGTCCTAAAAAATTGATATCTATATTCTAACAACACTATATTGAAATAGTTGCGCCATAAATTTACCATTATGTACTGACTAAATCAAGAATGTTTTTGGGAAGTTTAGTTCGGGGACAGGGCCTCATAGAAAAAAAAACTTTTACTTGAGAAATAAAGATATTATTATTGTAAATCCCCTATTGCATTGCAATATCATATTTGTATATGTTGAGACTTAATAAAAATGTAGTCGAACTAAGCTTCCCAAGTTAGCTAATAATATCTGTCTAGAGCGCCTTAACCCTCAGTCGAGGATTACACACTAGGTCAGGGTGTTATTAGTTCACCCAGTAATCCGTTAGAGCGTCATCTGACTTACCTCACCTGGGACGAGCGAAATTGGACCTTGCTGCCTGTAGGTTAATTTGACTTCTGCAGTTTCAAGTATTCTGTACAATGTAGGTGTTGCAATTGTTTTTAATAATATACGAACAGTGAAGCGTGAAAAGTTGCTGTTGGAGGCAGGACGAAAGCGGAGGACCGGGATGTCGCAAAATGTAGGATATCTATGTCAAAGAATGAGATACAATAGATTGAAGAGAAGAAGAGTGTATAAAAATATTACCTAATACCTCGCCCAATACTGTCTTTAACACTTGCTTTGTTCATTTTATGAGTTTTAAATCAAATGTACATTTTCGCAACATTTTACTTAACTGCAATATTATAGAACTGTATTGCATCGTAATAGGTCAAATGTGTGTTAGCAGGATTCTGGATTCTGGATCAGTCACCAGAGCAAAGGTTAAATCCTTTTGCCTTATTAGCTTGTACCTACTTTACCTTTTATTACTGTATTGTTATTTTCTGTAGCTATTAATTTAATTTCATAAAATGAATGGATTACAATATTAATTCGATCTATACTAAAATTTTCAACTATTATACGAAGCTAAGATTTTAAACTCGTAGAAAAAATACGCAACTGACATGTTAGCTTTACCGCAGTGTGCTAAATAGTTCAGTATTTCTTCGTTAGTCTCTCATTACAATTTAGGTTTCAATTTAGCTCTAAGTGGCTCACGCGATTTCTAGATAGTCGGGTTAGACTTGGCGATCGGCCGACGCAATCTAACGGACACGCCTGGAATAATTACACACAGTACGCTTAACTCATGCATTATCTAAGTTCGCCTTTAATGTGTTCTGATTCACGTTCTCTTGGTCTTCTTCTTGGTGTAGTAAATTATAATGCAAGAGTTAAATACTAAGATCTAGGAATAAATCTTGAGATACTTATGAGTTTATTCTTGAGTCACAAGTTCAAATATAAACTGATTTGTTGTTCGTAAGGATTAATAAAGGACAATCTCTAATTTTTGTTGTGCTATGATATTATATGATTGAAAAAGAGACCATAACATATTTCTATTTTGCGATGATCTTTACATTAACAACGACAATATTATCTACATACTTGAAGCAGGTTGGTTGCTTTTTTGACCTTTGACCGCCAATGACGCCTTAAGGCGCAGACATAATAGATGTTCTAATGTGCCTGGATTCCCGGCGTTCGATGGGTTAAAAAACTAGTGAAATGAACTTAAAAATACTTGTAACCATTATCACTCAAGACCATAGGAGTGAGCTATGGTTAGGAAATCTTTCATGGATTTAAAAATTTAAATTAGGAATATGGAAAAAATATATGCCCAGAAAGCTAGACCCAGTCTAGGTTTGGTTGAATATAGAAAGAAAGAAATTCTTGTGTGTTTCTGTACAGCAAAAGTGAACGTTTAAAGCCTAAAATGTCAACTGCATGGAATAAATAAATAAAATTCCTATTTTACCTTTCAACAATGGCGTTAATATATGAAGTTATCTTCAGTGTAATCCAAGCTCTATTACTAACATCCCGTAAGATAATAAATCAAAAGGCAGCTGATAAATGCAATCGAGTAAAGCACGCGAAGATCCGTAAACGTGTGGTGCAAGTCACAATGGATTACTATTTATTTATTTTATATATTTAAGACGGTTTACAAGACATACACTTATTGCATTGACAATATACATACGTAAGCGGTACAAACAAGTAGTGATGCCTTAATTACAAATAAGTAGTAGTGTATACATGCCTTAATTGCAAATTAAAGTTAAACATAATTTAATGTAAATAACATACTTAAAAATACTAACCTAGAGTATAGGTTACAAGTGAGTACAACAATTGCAAAATTATGCTAAGCCATAATTAAGACTACCCCCTAAAGAATATTAATCAACTTGTTTTGAACGTTGTGAAATTAGTATTAATATCCAGATCTGAATTTTGAGCTAAAGTTATAAACTGGCTCATCATTCTCTCAATCGGAGAGAAGTGCGATAGGTTAATTTTAAAATGTTTATTTGAGAACAGTTTATAACGAGTAGTTCTATTGAGTTTACGAGGTATATAGAAGCCTATTTGTTCTAAAAGAAACGTGCAGTATACGGCGCCACTGAGCACTTTATGCAAAAATAATTGATCTAGTATCTAGGCGCTAACTAAAAGATAGGCGCTGTTCGAAGAAATTAACTTCTTATGACATGTTGTCTTGGAAGCTAGAGTATTTCTTATAATATGTAGCAATTAATTTAACTTTGTTTGACGACCGAATTTATGTTGATTAAGAAAGTAAGGACAGGCATAGCCTAGTGTGGAGATTAGTTTTCGTGTATACTGGGTATTTTAAATTGGCAATAAATATTTTTCATTTTCAGTAAAGGTATCGAACATAAACATGTATGTTTTTATTTGACTGCGACCGTTATTTATGATTGAAATATTATAGTTTCCGGTTATAAAACCATCTGGATTAATGGTTTATGCCATGATGCAACTACAAAAATCCCAATACGAGGCGTAGCATTATCTGTTGTTTTATGCAGATATTATTCCGCCTCAATGGGTCATAATTCTTATATGTAACGCAATATACTATCAGTTATCCTGATTTCTATAACACATGATGTAGCTAAATTTGCTTATTAATAAATAAAGTTTTGCACGTCGAATTTTCGACTGAATATGTTGGAATGTATGTATTGAAATTAACATCAAATTGTAATCATGTTCTTGCAAATAAATAATTTTATTTGTATTCCATTTTATTTGTAAATAAATTTAAAATTGCAAAAAAGGGAAGTAATTTCATACATGTTTTAATTTCTTTTAGTCTATAATAAATCTAAGCTGCAGTTTTTGCAGTGAGAATTCTCTTATAACTTACGCCTATACGACTATTACAGGCTGGTACTATCTCGCGTCAATACCAAAATTGAGTTGTACACATTTATAACACATCACGTAGGTATAACGAGATACCCTTACTCATGTTTATTTCATACTAGCTGTTCCACGCGGTATTACCCGCGGTATAAAATATTCTCCCGCAGTAAAACATAACGCGCAGCTTACGCGAAGCGCCTACGTTTTTTGAAAGAAAGAAAAAAAATTTATTTGACCACAAATACAAAACAAAACAATTATACGAAAATAAACCAAAGTAGTAAACACGTGAAAAAGAAAAGACTAAATAAAAATAAAAGACAAATGAAACAAAAATAAACACCAATAAAAAAAATTAAAAATCGTTATTTGTGGTCAAATGGCAGTACAAGCATGCAGTATAAGCTGTCATTTACAGTTTCTAATGATTCATCAACTTCGCCACGGCAGCGCTGGTGTTCTGACAGAGCCCAGTTTTCAGTTTTTTCTTGTTACATCTTCTACCTGTCAAAAACAGTCCCGTCCAAGTCTATCCAGTCATTACAGAAATTACCCGGAACGAATAGACAGACAGACTGAAATTTAAAAATATATATTTATGCATATGTATCGTAGATATGCATGAAAAAAAAGTAGATTATGGGGTCTATTTTCTGGGATGATAAGGGAATCAAAGGTTTGCTAAATTTTTAAAAATATTTTATGCTTTATTTTTTTATTCAAAATCAATAGTATCGTTAATAGTATAGTTAAACATTTCATTAAATCCAATCCATTCGGTTCTTCTTACGTGTACGCATGGTCCATACCTGAAATAAATCATAATTATAACGTTTAATAGGACCAGGGAATAATGAAGGAGTTTCTGATATTATGTGTTTTAAAATACATCTTATATTAAAACAAACAAAGCTACATACTACAGTAAAACAGGAGTGTTACGCACTTTTGTGTCTCGCGATGCGGCACTGTAGCTAGTGAAATTACCGGGTATGAGAGACCTTACATCTGTTGTGTCGGGTGCGGCATTGATGGAGGATAATAACTGTCTATTAGTTGTTGGTCTTCTTCAATGCCGCTCTGTCATGGTTAGGTGTATCACTTACCATCAGATGCGAGTCCAGACAATCCTGTACAGTTATAACCTAAAAAAAACTTTCAACAAATCATCACGTAAAAAATGAGAAATATATTAACATCACGATATGAGGTTTTTTGTCATCTGGCACATCTTGAAAGAAGCATCTTAATCGGCACTCGTTTATATATGTCCGGTTGTCAGATGCACAAACTGGTACATAGACTCTGTAGCAGAAGCCGCATTTTATCTCGTTTAGTATGGGCAGGTCGTCAACCAAGTAGTCTACGTGTGAGACCACCAGTGATAGTGGAATTAGGAGGAGACCTGAAAATAAATGTTATTTAATTTTAAAAGCAACAAATTTTCTTTTTTAACTGTGGGAAACATCGAGCCTACGAGTTACTCGCCCCATTGCCAATTGAGTGACTTTAAACAAATAACTCTTCATTTCACTCCATGTCTCAACTGCGTATGTTAGTGCTAAAAGATTGTGATCAGATTGTTCAAAGACTTTATTTGTTATACATGATGGGCACAGAGCACAGACTATCCTAGTGTAAGATGGGTCCACTAATGGGCAAGCTTGCCTAGAAAAAGCATTAGTTTTTTGAATGCCACAGGGTTGTATGTGGCCGGAAACACAGACGCAGGCAAATCATTCTATTCATTTGCAATACACATAACAAAAATAGACGCGAAACGCTTGAATGGATGAAATTTTAATCGTAGCTGAATAAGATAGACTCATCGTGACTATTAATATTATTTTTATTTATTAATTTATTTAGGACAGTTTACAAGACATACACTTATGATTAAACATACGTAAGCGATACAAACAAGTAGTGATGCCTTAATCACAAACTGCCTCGACAAGCACAGCTGACATGGAAAGTTTTGCAAATTAAAGTTAAACAAAATTTAATGTAAATAACATACTTTAAATACTTAATATGAGTATAGGTTGCAAGTAAGTACAAGAATAACACAATATCATATAAACTTTGGTAAGTCTGCCCTACAGTACACCCTGCTCAATTTTACCATTAAAGCCGCATTAAAAAGTTTTGTACGGGGTTAAAAAAGCAAAAAAAAAAAAAAGTAAATAATAATAAAAATAAGTATTATTCTTACTCAATGTGAACATTTCCCCTAATTAGAGAGTTACGAAATCGAAGGTCATAATTAAACGAACGACTAATTAACTTTTATGGGAAATCAAATTACATTAAATGAGCATGACCGGCATGAATTTTGCAAAGCTATAAATATGTAATTGAGACAATTAATTAACTTCGACCCTATGTTTAGTACAGCTATATAATCAAAATGCCAATTTGTACGATTCAGAGTTTTGGTATTTTAGATACCATCCTGGTAGTCGTCAGTTGTACCGCAATAAAATACTCTGCTTAGGAGGTGACGAGTTCAGATGCCTCCACCCAGGGAGCAACTACTTGCGAAAAGTCGCTGGTGGAGCTGGATGAGAAAAGCAGGGGACGGTTAATCTGGCGCAAATGGGGGAGATATATGTCAAGAGTGGCTGCGATAGGTTAAGAGAACTTAGTTCTCAAATAGCTAATCTTTTATTTAGTGTCAATAATAAATTCGATAATTGTCTACAA